>OY986437.1:231252760-231640260 GCA_963920525.1 Dichetophora obliterata | reverse complement strand
ACCAAACCTTGTTTGTATAAGGCGCATGCCTTGGTTCTTTGATCTTTTAAAAAAAAAACTATATAACTACACTAGATTAATTTTAGTAAAAACTTTTCAGTTGTTTTAAGTATCATGTGTTTAAAATATTGTGTTATTTTGTACAGCTAGTTTAGGAAAGGTTTTTATTTTAAAATTTTTTAATAGTATATTTCAAAATTGAATAGTATAATAATTTCAGTACATATTTATAAGTAAGAATTTTGTGATATTTTGTACAGCTTGTTAAAGGAAGTTTTTTTTTTTAATTTTATAGGTCACATTTTGGTATTTCTAAGGTAGTTTTATGTCATATTTTGTACAAATAGTTAAAAAAGATATTTATTTTTGTACTATTGAGATCACATTTCAGTATTTCTTAAGAAATATTATGTGTTTAACACATTGGGCACTACCAATAGTCGATTTAATGCCTACTCTAAATTTAGTGTAAGCTTTTCTGACATTATTTCTAAAGAATTTGTTGTCAACAAGCTTACACTAAATTTAGAGTCGACATTAAAATGACTATTGGTAAGGTCTGTTGTGTTATTTTGTACAGATATTTTCAGAAAGGTTTTTATTTAAAATTTTTTTAAATCCTATAAATGGTTTCTAAGGTAGGATCATAAAAAATTTTTTTTTTTTTGAATATTTTGGAATTTTTTTGCAGTGGAGGTGATCACGACAATCCCTAAGAAAAGTTCTAAGTACTAAGAAAAGTTCGAGAAAATAAAAGCCGAATGAAAAACTTATCTTTGTTGTTTACATTGAACAAGCATACTGGCATATGTGAAATTCAACTATTAAAAATCAAATCCATTTTCAAGTATCAAAATTCTTAATCTACAAAGATGCATTTTTTTGTGTTAAAATAAAAGTGTTTATTTATAAAATCCAATTTCGACGGATTTTTTATTAAAATTTATAAAAAATTTTTTTTAATCAACCTTTTTATGTCAAGTTGAATTGCATTAAATTATATTACTTACTTTATTCAATGTGATATTTAAATTCAATGGAATATTTCAATTAAGCAACTAAATTAAAATTTTTTTTGTAATGATATGTTCACACTGAGAGCTAAATGCGCATTTAAAAAATCCGCATTTACGAGCGGTCCTTTACCCATTGTAGGAGTAACAGGGACAAATATATATACACGGTTAAAAATCTTGGAATAAAATTTAAACTTTTCTGTACTTTATATATGACCACACCAGCTTTGGTTTAAAATCTTGTATTTACAAAATACTAAAAAATCGTTTTAATACAGCTTTGGTTTAAAATTTAGTACAAGCTTGGATTGAAATATAACAAAAAAAAAATAAACACAGTGAGATTCGAACCAGGGACATCTAGTTTGTAAGCTCACTATGTTAACCACTGAGCTACTGCGCTATACGAAACAAAAGCAAAAACAAGCATATGAACCCAATAGCCTAGTATTGAGTTTCAACATTGCAATATTTCTGTGGTTTAAATTTTAGTACAGAAAAGTTTGAATTATGGGTAAGTATTTGTGAAGGTTTAAGCCCCAAGGTTAAAAAATATACAGCAATATTTTAGCTGGACTAAAATTTATTCTAAGATTTTTAACTGTGTAGTAAATGCTCTATTCTGGCATCATCGTCACAATCAATTGATACCGAAAAATTGTTATCATTTTGATCTGGTCTCTATTGATTCGTATTCTGTCTAACCTGTATCAATCGACAAGCTTTCATAACTCTCCACAGCAAGGTGATCTGTGCAATGAGCACAGATTTGCTTAGATAAATGCATGCTCATAGTCAAATGTTCAGTTGGGTGCTTAAAAGAGTTATGTTTGTGACCAAATGTTAAACGATGCTATGAAGTACAGGTTTTGTTTATGTTAATGGCTTTCACAAGTTACTACAATCAGATTTTTTTTTATCGATAAAAAGTAGCAAAATAACTTTTGAACACATAAAATAAATCAATTCTTGGCTCCAGATTCCTTAAAATTGATTAAAGTTTTAGAAATTATCCTTGCTTTGGTTTTTTACGTATTTGTCATCTACTTTGCTGCTCGTCACTATTTTGATCACTGTTGATACAAAAAGAGCTTTTTAAAGAGCTCAGAATACTAATTTGTATCAATTGTGACTTCTGTTTCTATTGATACTGAGGTGGATTTTGTGACTTTGTTAGAATAGAGCTGTAAATGCGCATTTAGCTCTCAGTGTGAACATAGCATAAGATTATAATTCTTATGTTTACAAATCGATTTCATATTTTCACAAATAAAATTGAGCGCAGCACAAATATATTTCAGTTTTATGATATCCAATTTTACAATTTAACTCATACTCAATAAATTTAAATTAAGTCTACCAATATTTTCGTCAAGGTGTTGTACAGTTTCCATACAAGGTAAAGAAAAAATGTACGGCTTTATAGATAAGGCCGCGTTTATAGTGGACGCTTTGGCTGAAGCTGATTCATAAAGATGCTTTGTCGAGCTTTTTTTGGTCATAGTGGACGCTTTGGCTGAAACTGGTTCATAAAGCTGCTTTGTCGAGCTTTTTTTATGCTTATTTAACGCTGCACAAAGTAGCTTCTTGAGCTTATTGGTGTTTATAGTTTATAGTGTGAAAATCATTTAAAAAGTAGCTTTATGCTTGGAGTCAGCTTGCACTATGAACACTTTTAGATTTTCCTATATGCTTATATATGTACAAATTGTTTTTCAGTTAAACCTTACATCTAAGCAAAAAGCGTTCACTATGAAAGCGGGCTTAGGCTGCCCGCATAGTAAACGCCGAATCAGACAGGCAGGCCATGCGAAGAAACGAGATAGAAATAACTTTTTTCACTTTTGTTCACATAGTTTTCCTGTGCCTGTCTGCCTGCCTGCCTGCCTGTCTGCTTCGGCGCTTACTCTGCGGGCAACCTTAGTCAGCGGACAGAGTAAACGCTGAAGCAGGCAGGCAGGCAGGTTTGCTTACTTGTCTCAGTGCGAGAAAACTCGCTTCATACGATTTCATATAAACCTGCTCGAAGTGTGCAGAGTGGAAGCAGGCAGGTCAGATCAGATCAGGTTGTTGCGAGAAACCTGCGCCAGCCTGATTTCTCGCAACTGAATTTGTTCTTTTTGTGTTGTTTTTTGTCATTATTCAAGAAAACTGCGTTTTTTTTTTATTATCTTTAGAATACAAGGCCAATTACAACAAAAACATTCAATAACAACGACGCGTTGAACGAAACAAACATCAATAGCAACGACAGCGCACATGTTTATGTGAGTGTGAGGGTTGTTCTTGAAGGTTATTGACAAATTTGGTTAACGTCGACTAAGATTGTGTTGTTGTTGGTGATGCTCGAAAATGATAGATTGATAGAATGGGCAATTGTTGGGCATGTAAGAAACAAAAGAAATATAAAACATATAAAAAAAATAAAACAATAAAAAATTAAATTGCTTGGTTTTAAGCACCTGCCTGCGCCTGCCTGCCTGCTCGCATCAGCGTTTACTCTGTTCGCAGACTTAGACATGACAAGCTTTGGCGGGGGCAGTAAACAGATATCAAACGCTAAATTCTATTTAGGAAGGAGTAGATAAATGATTGAAATGCGGGCGAAGCACCATAGACAAAAATTACTAAGCGGCCGATTAAGGGGCCGGAGGAAAGGTCAAAAATCATGAGTTTTAGATAAAGAATACAATAAAAATAACACAAAAAAATATATTCTATGTGAATAGAATAGCAATATTGAAAATGAAAAATATATCAAGAATAGAAAAACAAACAACAACAGGGTAGAATGCAAGACCGACGGAATGAATGGATGAAACACGTTTAGAGTACAAGCTTGGCACACGAGACTATTCATCATCAATTGTTAGAGCCATGTTAGCTAGATATGAATACAAAAGAATTTGCGTAAGAGACACGACGGCGGCAAAGAAGGGAAAGAGAAACGAATCAAATAACAAACCGAAAAAAAAACAAGGCAGCACACAGTGAATCGTGTAGAACATGCTAGCTGGACAAAATTGATTTTCTCACTTTGAGAAAACAACTGTACAAGTTGATGAGTAGTGATCTAAAAGAGATGGTATTAAGAATTTTTTTTGTCACTGGAAGATAAGTATTGAGTACTAAGCAGTGTTAAACAGGTATTTAGATTTAATAATTTTAATTTTATAACACAGTGCAACACGAAAAAAATAACCATATACGGACACCACTACGTGATAAAAGACCAACAAAAAAAGGACCCCTGTCTCCCAGTTTTACCCAGAGTCCTCCAGGTATTTTTTTATGGGCCCCAAAGATGTAGGACCTGGGTGTCATTTTTGCAAAAAAATGATCATTTTCTCAAGCTCATATCTTGCAAACCGTTCGGATTTTTTATTTACTCTCTGAGGCAAGGTTGTAGCTCTTGTCATAAAGAATAAAGAAAAATTGTGAACACATAAAATAAAAAAACTTCACCTTCAAGGTCAAAATCGCAAAAAACTTTAAAAAAATTAGCGAAAAATGGCCCTAAAGCGTTTTTTATTTTCCGCTTTTACGAACAAATTTACTTTATGAAAAATGCGCCAATTTTGTTTGGCCTGGTAGGGCTTACAGCACTGATTAAAACCCCAAAGTTTTTTTAAGGCCGATCCAACTTCTTGAGATCTTTATAGCTCGAGTATATAATCACTTATATCTCACCCATTTCTTATCCGATCTGGTTGGAATGGGTATCGTTGAGAAGACCTTTTAAGACCTTTTAGAGTTGAGAAAACTCTATAAATCTGTATATAAATATGTTAATTTTTATTAACTCATTGGGGCAAATTAAAAAAAAAATTGTTTAACCTCACTTTTTTAATAAAAATCTGATTTTCTCAAAAAACAGCCTTAGTAAAAAAAAACAATTGCCGTGTAAGAAAATAAGCGATTTCTTAAAAAAAAGTTGATTTCAAAACTTTAAACGTAAATAATTGTCAGTCAGGAGGTCGAGTGTGTGAGTGCACTGTACCTTCACTGATAGTAAGTACATTCTAATAAAAATTCTCAAGCTGGTGGGTGAGTTCCCGTGCCCAAACTGTCAAACAACTACCTGGAAGGAAACATTTGCATTGAATTCACATAAAAACAGCTCACAATATAAAAAAAATACCTGGAAACACATTTTAGCTCTTGTCATAAAGATGAAATTGTGAACATATAAAATCAAAAAAACTTCTATCAAAAAACTACCTGGAAGCAAACATTTGCATTGAATTCACATTGTAGCTCTTGTCATGTTTAATGTCTTGTATGTTTAATTAACGCTCAAAAATGAAATATGCCTGGCCAGAACCATGTGTTTGTACAAGGGTTAACACCGTTTAGATAGCGCTTAGGTATCACGCGATCACGCACCGACCGCAGCAGCACAGGCAATGCAGTAAGCTCAGCACACGCAATAAGGGACGCAGCACACAATATAAAAGCGACACGACGCTCACATCGAGGCATTATACAGCGCGACGTCAACGAGAGCTCAGCGGTGAAAGATATAAAGTGAAAGTAAAAAAAGTGAAAGAGCTACAGCATAATTCGCACACAACATTGGCAACTGACAATTTCAATATGCAGTGTGATAATATTGATTTATTTTGCTACGTTTGCGGTCATCAAATCAGAAAAAAAAGTTCTACAACATTGCAAAAGGAAAAGAATCTTTTAACTAGTCAATTCAAGAAAGCATATAAGTTGTTTTTCGACGAAGTAGACTTGACCGGTGAAAATTACACACCTAATACAGTGTGTCGCCAATGTTATAACAATCTCATGGCATGGTTGAGTGGAGGCAAACATAGTATGAAGTATTGTAAGCCGGTAAACTGGATTAATCTCCCAGGTGATCATGATATAAAAAAAGTTGCTATGCATGCGTAAATTACACATGTGGTCTAAATTGATATGCTGAGAGGAACAAAAGTTATAAAGCAAAGAAAATTTTGTATCACCAAGGCCGCCAACTCCAGATCGTAGTACAGAATGTACAGGAATGACTAGAGCAAGTGGTGTTACTTATGAAGATCCATTTGATACCGATTATGAGCCCCAACAGGGAAGAGATGGACCACAACTAATAACACAAATGGAAATGGATTTTATTTTGGCCATATTGGGACTATCGCAGCGACTTGCCATATTTTTGACAGCGTTTTTAAAGCAAAGAAAACTCACACATGGTAATGTGAACTCTACGGCGTACCGCAAACGGCAAGCTGAATTTCAGAGCCTCTACACTCTAAATGATGACAATTCGTTCGCTTACTGCAACGATGTAAGAGCTTTGGTGGTAAAAATGGGAATGAACTACATCGCTAGTGAGTGGAGATTATTTATTGATGGTTCTGTTTCAAGCTTGAAAGCAGTGTTATTGCATGTGTCGAACCGAAAACCTTCCATTTCGCTAGCAATGGGTATTAACATGAAAAAAAGCTATGAAACATTGAAAGATATAATGGAAAAAATCAAATACTACGAAAATAAATGGAAGATTTGCTGTGATTTGAAGGTCATCAACATTTTGCAAGGGATCATCGATAAGGGCGGCTTTCCAAAATTCTTTTGTTTTCTTTGTAATTGGGATTCGCGCTCACCTCTGAATCAATACCAATGTAATTCGTGGAAACCAAGAGGAAGTGTGGAGGAACAAATGAAACAACATAAACTGAGGAATGCACCTTTAATAGACAATACTCAAGACATCTTGCTGCTACCGCTCCACATAAAATTGGGAATTGTTAAAAAATTCATCGAAGTGGCCGTTGTAAATTGTCCAAACGCATTCGACTATTTGAAAAGCGTTTTCCCAAAGCGTAGCGATGAAAAAATTAAAAAGGTATTGTAGTTAATTTAAAACGAATTTTTGTTCACTTCGTTGTACTATTTTCACTTTGATAATGTTTTCTTTTCTGTCTTTATTTTTTGTCTTCATTTAACAGGCGTACTTAATGGCCCTGACATTAGAAAACTATTCAAGAGCAACTTTGAATCATCGCTTCATGATTATAATCATTCAATGGCATGGATTTACCTTCAACGTGTATGCACCAGAGTCTTGGGAAGGGAACGAGACGCGGAACCGAAAGCAAGAAAATGGGTGAAAGAAACGCTGTATTATTTTGAGAAAATCGGCACATCGATGACATTACAGCTGCATTTTCTTCATTTTAATTTTGACGATTTGATCAAACAACTCCCTACCGAATCCGATGAGCAGGGAGAACGGTTTCACCAAACCACAATGCTCATGGAAAAACGGTACAAAGACAAAAAACTTGACGAAGATGATGAATAGAATTGCTTGCAGAGCTAATATCAATTTTATTGATGCATTGTTTTGCATTCCTTTTTGATTTCTTTTCTAATTCATTTCAGGTATGTTGGTGGAGTCACAAGATCACCCTGTATGATGTTAATGAAGTATCTGAAGAAGAAAAAGCTGATGATGGAGTGCAGTCTGGAAGTAACGTGCCTGTGGACACCATTCGTTCTGAATCAGAGTCAGATTCGGACGATTCGGACGACGATTTGGATCCACAACTTAAGAGAGTGCGATTTGCAAGTCCAAGGCCATCAACATTATAAACATAATACGAATATTTTTTTTATATTTTTTGTAATAGATAGCATAGTATTGTAGTGCCATCCCTGCTGAGACTACTAAGCCCTACAACACTGAATCATTATTACTAAATATCTATGCTACTACTCTTTGTTACAACCCTAACTCTAAATGTCAACCCATACCACCTAGGAAATAAGATTAATAAAATCAGTAATAGTATAACAATGAAACCTGCAAAATGCCTTTTCACTTAAGGGAGAAGGCTTTATAGTATCTCAATGTTGAAGTAAAGAAACAACAAATGAAATTAAAAAATTTTCGGGAAATTTTTCACTTTTGCGGCTACATAAGCGCTACCTAAACGGTGTTAAGAATCATTCCTAGGAAGTTCATATGTTCTAGAAAGTTGTTTATTGAGATCTTAGGTTCATTTTTGTAGTTGATTATTTCCTTGAAATTTGAACGGTTTGCTACCTATGGAACTGAACGGGGGGAAAAAGGTAAAAACAAAATTGAATTTTTTAAAGTTTTTTACGATTTTGACCTTGAAGATGAAGGTTTTTTATTTTATATGTTCACAATTATTCTTTTTTATGACAAGAGCTACAACTTTGCCTCAGAGAGTAAATCAAAATTCCGAACGGTTTGCAGGATATGAGCTTGAGAAAATGATAATTTTTTGCAAAAATGACACCGAGGCCCCACATTTTTGGGGGCCCATAAAAAAAACCTGGAGGACTTTGGGCAAAACTGGGAAACAGGGGTTTTTTTTTTTGGTCTTTTATCACGTAGTGATGTCCGTATATGGTTATTTTGCCATGACTTAAAAAATTACACACTGTGTTATCAGTTGAAATAAGTGTAGTTTTTAAGACGCAAGTGCATTTTTCCACAATATTTTTTTTTTAAATGTTTGCTATGGAATTTAAGGTGGAAGTTATGATACATATAATTTTACTAAAAACAAGTGTGGAAATGGATACATATTTTGGAAATTTTCAAAAGTGTCAGAAGCGCTATTTCTGCGCTATTTGTTTTTATTTTTAAACTTCCAAAAAGTGGCACTTATTTGACACGGCTTGACACCGGGCTGATTTTTAATATATGTTGAATATGTGTTTATTCATTAAATTAAAACTGATTTAGGGTTTCGCATACGCTCGCTTCTATTTAATTTGCTTTTTTTTTTAGAGCACTACACATTCTCCATCACTAAATCTGAATTGTGTGAAATGTGGTGCAAATTTTCGAAGAACGAAAGAAACGAAAATCTATTTAAGTTCGCTGAATCAGAATTTTATATTGTCGATGCTGATAAGGAGTCTTTAAGATCCATTTAAAATAAACTCACAAGTTTTTCTAGCAAAATACTAATAAAGTGGCGCGCTTGTGGGAACAAAAAGGAACGTTTGATAGAAAAATGTTCAGAACTTTTGAAGGAAGAAGTAGTCTGCATTGTTTGAAATAGTTTTTGTTTTTATTTTATAAGCTTAATTTTAATTTTGTAAAGTGTTGTAGAAAAACAAAATAAATTTTTAGTTTTTAGTGTTTTTTTTTTTTTTTTTTTTTTGTTAAAAATGTTTTATATTGTAAATGGAAAAATATGTTAAGGGAGGTTTTAGGCAAAAAATTTTCTGAAATTGAAATTTATTTTATTTGATTATTATTCAAGAACATGTATACTATTGAAGAATATGTAAAAAATATCCTATTAATCCCATTTATAATGCAGATTCTGCAATTTGACGCTTACAATCCGGTGCGCCAGAGTATCGTTAACTAACCAGAGTCTCTGTAAACGCGTTTTTGACAAAACAAACTAATCGGCCAATTTTAATTTACGTTTTTTTAATCTGCATATAATGTAATTCTACACATCTTTTACCAAAATGAGCGTCTTTGTAAAATTGTTCTAGTTTTATATGCTACAATATGATCAAAAATAACCTAAAATTTTACGGCTTGTTTTCAACGCTTCATAATTTTCCATATTTTCAATCAATTCTGGTAAAAAATGTGCATTGAAGAGTCCATTTCCGAATGTATTTTTTTTTTTGTTCTGACGATCTGTCGAGCAATGATGTGGCCCGATTTTAAACTTTTTTAAGCACACCGACTTTAGCTCCATCTTTATATATATAAGAAATGTATGTTAAAAAAATAAAGAAAACTTTTGAAGATTTGAGTGAATGAAGGTGATATGTCGCAAAAATCTAGTTTCCAGAAAAATGAGTTCAAACTTTCACATTCGTACTAAAATCTATACTAAATGAAACTTTGTGAAGTAGTTAGCTTCTAAAATAGCCACAAACATGGTTGTTTTAAAATTGTTTTTATGCACATAAGACCTTCATCTACGCATAGAACACTTGAAATTTGAAAATGTGACATATCACCTTCATTCACTCATGTCTTCATTTGTTTTTCTTACACTGATGATGTAAAATTAACATGCAAATTAAATTTTTAGTATAAATAATAAACTTGTTTAGAAAACATACTCTCAAGTATGTCTTAATTTAAACCGCATTTGTCTGAAACCTCCCTTAAAAAATTGCGCCTACTCATATTTAACACATATTTAACTCATATTTAACTCATATTTAAAAAAGAATTTTATAGCTACTGCTTTGATAGCCAAATGTGAGGTTAGTGTGGCTGTCTCAAACGAGACACACTTATGCCAATGAGGCCCATGGTGATACCAAGGGTTAATTCTTCTTATCTCTATTTAAACCAGTTTGGGCTGTTTACTAAGCCTAGGATTCGGTAAATAGAAGATTCCGAGAGTTCGCCGAGGTCATTGAAAAATCAGTTGCCTAAGTGGAGGTATGTCAAAAGTTTGCATATAAAAAAAAACCATATCAAACAGCGGCACAAGAAATAAATTTTGTCCAGCTAGCATGTTCTACACGATTCACTGTGCGGCGCTTTAAATGAAAGAAGATGCGGGGCGGCGGAGGTAAGATCGATGGAGTCGAAGAAATGCAAATTGGCAAAATCTTCTTTATGGCACATAAATATTTGATTTAGTACACAATAAGATTGCAAATTCCATAAAAGTTTATAAATTAGATAAGGCAAGCCCCTTTAAACATTGAAGGTAAAACACATTTCAACTCAATATAAAAGCAGGATTTAATACAGAAATTATTTATGTCATGGAGTGAGAAATTGAGCGTCGAAAGTTAATATATTTCAAGTTTCTTCTCACAATGGTTTTGAAAGATGTTGTTATTGTTGAATAAAACACCTCCGACTTTTCGTCCTATTTTTATATCAGTTAATGATGTCAAACTTTACAGCTTATTTGTTTAAGTTCTTCTTCATCAAAAAATAACTTTTTAAATGTACTCAAGTTCTGGTCTAATTGGCATGAAAACACATTTTTTTTACATAATATATTTTAAACCAAAAAAGTTTGACACATTAAAGAATTACTACATTCATTTCTACAGTGAAAAATAACGTTTAATTTGTCACCAGCGTGATTAAATGAAATAAACCCAAAAAAAGAACTATCCTAAATTAACCACTCCAAAATCTGTTTTGAAACCATTTTTTCCCATATTCAATATGGTTTGTTCTTCTCTTGCAATTGTATGTGTAATCTTCTGAAGTAATGTATAGCATTTTTTTAATCTTTTGTTCTTGCGCCATTTTTAGCAGGCTACTGTGGCAACTCTGCCACATCATATTGATGTTTGTGCTCATTATCGCAAGCATTGTCATGCTTTTGGTTTTTATATATAGCTATTAATGCTGATAAGAACTATAAATTTAACATGTGTCAACATGAACTGTTTTGTTGGGAACACAATAAAAATAAAGAAGAAATAAACAAGAATATAAACACAGTTTAATAAAAAAAAAATTTCTTTCGTGTTAATAAATGGCATAATTACAGAAAATCTTTTTAATTACTATTGCGGTAAGGCTATAAATAGTCGTGAGTTGAAGCTTTTTACCGGCTAGATAACGTTCAATGCACAGTGGTGTAGACTTTTTTATTCTCTTTTATGTATAATAAAATATCTAAGAATTTGTTGTTTATTTTTCACATTATTTGTTTTTTATTTATTTTAATTTGTTACCGTCACGTAACAGTGAGATTGCTGTGTGTGTATGCGTGCGAGTATCGAGCAGACTCGAAACGAGTACGAAACTCTCTCTTTCTCTCTCCTCTCTGTATGTCTCTGTTTCTGACACGTAGAAATTTCGTTAACCCATTAACCGCAGTTCAGTATTTTTTTACCCATTAAAATGCTTTCGCAGAATTGATCATAATTCAGGATTGGTAACAGCTAAGTGTTTAATTTTTTGTTTGTTGCTTTAAGTAAACATAGAGACATAAATTGTTTTTGGAGTGTGTCAGAAATGTTCACGTTAACTACTACATTTTCAAAGTCAAAAGTGATTAACATTAAAAATATAAAAAAAATTAAAAGCTCTCTTATCCAATTTACCAACTATACCAATTCCTGATATAAAACTGTGCTGTCGTTGCAGGAAGAATTTGTGCCCATTTAGAACACATTAACGACGGTTGGGTATTTTTATACCCAACTTATGTTTCGACTACGGTGAAAGATGGTAGTTCCTGTGATCAATATAAGAAAGCACATGAAATTTAAAAAATCCAACGAAGCATTTGGGAACCGCGGTTAGTGGGTTAAAACGCATTTGTTATTTGTGTGTTATTTGTGTCTTATTGCAATAAAGTTTTAAGAAATGGTTTTAATAATACAGTGTAATCTGATGTTAGAATTTCAAAAATTTTTTGACACTAGGGTGGACCCCAAAAAATGTGTTTTTGACATTATACTCTTTGTATAGATGCGCTGGTCGCTGATTTCGAAACCGATGTTAAAATTTCAAAAAGCTTTTTGACCCAAGGGTGAGCCCTAAAAATGTGTTTTTTGCATTTTACTTTTTGTTTACATACATATGAGCTGGCAATATTAAGGGGTCGCTGATACCGAATCTGATGTGAAACTTTTAAAAATTTTGTTGCCTCTAGGGTGGACCCTAAAAATGTGTTTTTTGTCATTATACTCTTTGTAGATGCGCTAGTCGCTGATTTCGAATCTGATGTAAGAACTTCAAAAAGTTTTTGTGACACTAGGGTGGACCCTAAAAATGTGTTTCTTGCTTCATACTCTTTGTGTATGTGTAGTAAGGGGTCGCTATATTAAGGGGTAGTATTAAGGGGTCGCTAAGTTCGAATCTTAAGTTCGGATTTAAAAACATTTTTTGAGACTAGGGTTGACCCTAAAAATGTGTTTTATACTCGTGTTTTATACTCTTTGTAGATGCGCTAGTCGCTGATTTCAAATATGATTTATTAGGTTTTTAAAAACATAAAGCTCCATATTAAATTAAAAAATTAAATTATATTCTGAACTGTCAGTAATTTTATTTTTTTAAAAAGAATATACTAAACAAGTTTACACAAATTTAAAATACTTAAAATAATCTAATTTAACGAATCCAACACAAAATATTACTGATGTTTTAATATATTTGTAACATTAAATCACATCTTGAGATCAATTTCTTTTAAATATTACGGCCCAAACTATCACCTCATTTTGCTTGCGCCAAAATTTTCAAAATACACCAAATCTGGTGTAAAAACCACCAAGCCACCTGGCCACAGTGTATCTGGCAACGGTAACTGCCTATTTTCTCCTCACATAAGAATTTTACATCTTAATTTTCAGTAAAAAATTTTTTTCCTAAAATATTATAAAATTAACTTTTTGCTTTGACTTTTCATTTTCATTTTTTGCCTTGAAAAAATTATATTAAATAAAAATAATAAAATAAAATAAAAAATATACTGATTTTATTTTGAATAGCTTTCGGAGTTAAAGAAAAAGTGTAAGGTACTTCGTTCCTGACGGGGGTCCCTCGACCTCTCCACTTTTTTAAATTTGTTTTATTGTTGTACTGCATATAAATTTTTTATTGTTACTTACTTTTTACTTTTTATTTTTTATTTTTTTTTTTTGTTTAAATTTTCCTTTTATGTTCTATATTTTTTCTTCATTTATAATTTTTAATTGTTTTTCATTTTAATTTTTTACTTTTAACTTTTAATTTTAATTTTTATTTTTAGTTTTTTATTTTTTATTCTTTTATTTTTTAGTTTTTTATTTTTTATTTTTTTCTATTTTTTATTTTTTATTTTTTATTTTTTTTATTTTTTTTATTTTCTATTTTTTATTTTTTATTTTTTATTTTTTTATTTTTTCTATTATTTTATTTTTATTTTTTTTTATTTTTTTATTTTTTTATTTTTTATTTTTAGTTTTCTATTAATTTTTTTTATAAATTATATTTTTATTTATTTTATTTTTTTAATTATTTTCATTTTTTCATTTTTTCATTTTTTCATTTATTCAATTTTTCATTTTTTCATTTTTAAAAAAAGCTTTCAACTTTTTACGCTATTTTATATCGCTGGTAACGATAACTGCCTAGTTTATCCTCACATAAGAATTTTTCCTTTTATTTCTTAAACTTTTTTATTTGATTGTTCATTTCATTTTGCCTCGAAAAAATTGTATAAAAAAACTGTTCTATATTTTTTCTTAATTTTTATTTTTGTGTTTTTTAAAATTTTAATTTTTTACTTTTAGCTTTCTTCTATTAATTTTTATTTTGCTAAATTTTTTAATTTTTATTTTTTTATTTTTTTATTTTTTGTTTTTTTATTTTTTTTTTTATTTTTTTTTTATTTTTTTTATTTTTTATTTTTATTTTTTATTTTTTATTTTTTTATTTTTTATTTCTTTTTATTTTTTATTTTTCATTTTTATTTGTTTTATTTTTTTTAATAATTTTCATTTTTAATTTTTAAAAAATACTTTTAACTTTTTACGCTATTTCACATCGCTGGTAACGGTAACTGCCTATTTTAACCTAGCATAAAAATTTTTCCTTTTATTTTTTAAATTTTTTTTTTGATTGTTCATTTACATTTTTTGCCTTAAAAAAATTGTACAAAACAAAAAATAAAAATAAACAGATTTTATTTAGAATTACATTAGGAGTTGAAGAAAAAGTGTAAGGTGTTTCGTTCCTGACGGGGGTCCTTCGAACTCACCATGGTTACTTTCTTATTGTCCGTATATGAGAGATGTCCGCTTATAAAATAAAATAAAATAAGCGTAAAGAAGTCGTAAATGCCGTTCGTTCCTAAGAATATGTCCGCTTTTAGGTAATGTCCGCTTATGCCCTAGAGCGTCCGTCTATGTCTATGGGAGCTTTCACTGTATGTATATTTTTATTTTTTTACTTAGTTTCTATTTTTCTTTGTTTTTCTTTAATTTTTTTATGTTCGATATTTTTTTTAATTTTTATTTATTGTTTTTTATAATTTTAATTTTTTAATTTTTAATTTTCTGTTGTTAATTTTTTACTTTTTTATTTTTATTATTTTTTTAATATTAATTTTTAAATATTTATTTTTTAATATTTATTTTTTATTTTTATTTTTTAATATTTATTTTTATTTTTTAATATTTATTTTTATTTTTTAATATTTAGTTTTACTTTTTAATATTTATTTTTATATTTTTAAAATAAAACAACATGTATTTAAATTTTTTTTTAATTTTCTATTGTTAATTTCTAAGTTTTATTTTTAATATTTTTTTAATATTTATTTTTTTATTTTTAAATTTTTTTAATTTTAAAATTTTTTTATTTTAAAATTTTTTTTATTAAAGTTTTTCTAAATGACCCTGTTATTTATTATATTGATTTTACATGATTTAAATACAAATTTTTATGCTTGATAACCAGTATTTTGAATATTTCAATGTGTTTGTTGTAATTTTTTTATTTCAAAACAAAATTTGAAGCTCAAAAATAATTTATTAAAAAATTAATAGAAAACTAAAAATAAAAAATAAAAAAATAAAAAATAAAAAATAGCACATAAAAATAAAATAATAAAAAAAACTAAAAAAAATAAAAAATAAAAAAAACTAAAAAAATAAAAAAAAACTAAAAAAATAAAAAATTTTGATAAAAATTGTCAATTGCTTTTCAGTGATTGACAATTTCATTCAAAAATTTTGTTTTTTGTGCTTCAAATTTTGTTTTGAAAACAACAAACATATAGAAATATAAAAAATACTGGTTAACAATTGTTAATTTGCCAGAATAGGGCTGTAATTTATATTTGAATTTAAATTGTAAAATATGATTTTGATATTTTAAACTATCAAACATTTAGAATTTGTATTTAAATCACATAAAATCAACAATTTTTTATTTTTTATTTTAATTTTTCGTTATTAGATTATTTCTTTCGTTATTTTATTTTAATTTCGTCATTAAATTTTTTTCGTTATTTTTTGTTTTTTTTTTGTTATTTTCTTTTTAGAATTATTAAGTTTTTTATTGTTTTATTTTTGTATTTTTAATTTAATTACTTTTGAATTTATTTTGATCTGATTTTGATTTTGATTTTAGATAAGAATTTTAATAATTTTTTTATTTTTTATGAAATTTAAATTTTTTTTTTATTTTTAATTTTCTATTCATTTTATTTTGATGATTCTTTTACTTGTTTTATTTTTTGAAATTTTAATTTTCCCATTTTTAAAAAAAATACTTTTAATTTTTTTCGTTATTTTATTTTTTTTCGTTATTTTCTTTCTAGAATTATTAAGTTTTGTATTGTTTTATTTTTTTACTTTTGAAGTTATTTTGATCTGACAGTATGTTTTAGATAAGAATGTAAATAATTTTTTATTTTTTATTCTTAAATTTTAATTTTTTTAATTTTTATTTTCTATTTATTTTATTTTGAAGATTCTTTTATTTGTTTTATTTTTTGAAATTTTAATTTTCTTATTTTAAAAAAAATACTTTTAATTTTTTTCGTTATTTAATTTTTTTTCGTTATTATCTTTTTAGAATTATTTAGTTTTGTATTGTTTTATTTTTGTATTGTTTTCCTTTTGTATAGTTTTCTTTTTGGTATTGTTTTATTTTTTTATTTTTGAATTTATTTTGATCTGATACTATCTTTTTGATAAAATGTAAATTAGATTGCATCGAAAAAAATTACGCCGCACACCATCTTATCTGAAGCAGTTTGGAGAGAAAATTTCGAAAAACTTTTTTGGAACCGAACGTAGGGGTCGTGCATTTAATTGCGTTTTCGTTTCTCGAAAAAATGTTGCATTTTTTCTGCCCTCTTTCTGCCATCTTTGAGAAATCTGAATTTTTTTCTTCTTTTTAAGTCAACATATTCGCGAAAAGAACACGATTCAATTTTAGATGTCACTATTTTTATTCTCAAGAGGGCAGAATTTCCAAAAAGGGCAGAAAAAATGTTGCATTTTTTCGAGAAACGAAAACGCCATAGTTTTTCATCATATCTTCGACATTTACAATCCGTTCTTAAAGAATGATATATCAATATTTTGTTTCGAGGAGTCCAAATTTTTTGCTCTAAAGGTCATTGAAGTTTAGCACTCAGTTCTTAGTTCTTACCCAGCAGATCCCAGCACCATTCTAATGTACCATTCTGAAGTCACAAAATTAAAACTCTCAAAAAATCGTTAAATTCACCCGAAGAAGGTATATCGATTTTACCTGAAGAACTATTTAATAGACGCATTTTCAACTGATACTTCACAGCAATTTCAATGTGCATGTGAAAAGTAGCTTAATAAAATAATTAAAACCTTATTTTGTAAAAAGCACGCAATCGCCTCAATTAGCGTTTTTGGGTCTGGCAATTCCATTTCCATATGAATAAGAACAAACCCGCTCTCTCTTACTAAAAGTTTCCTTTAAAATATATTGCCAGATAAAAAAATCTTACGCAAGGTACTGCGTTAGTTTTGAAAAATAAGGCGGTTTAAGTGTGTTTTTTAGCAAAAGTTTGCCCACTATAGAAGTTGTTTTATTTAAATGAAAAAAAAAATGCAAATTTAAATATACCATATAGTGAAGGCTTTCGAGATTTTTATTTATTTATTTATTTATTTACTTGATTGCTAAACCTTAACAGGTTTTATAGCAAATTTAAAATTGTAAAATAAGATATTTAATACAATTCAAAAATATAAAGTATGATTTTGAATGAAATAATGTATTATTAACAAACTAAAAAGTTTTAGTAAATTGCTTAAAGTATATAATTTTATTAAAGTATAAAAAATAATAGAAAAAAAGTTAAGTCAAAATCGATAAAATCAGACAGCATAGCAGGGTTACGTTTTCAAGACAAACAAGGTCAAGTTAGCAACAATTTTTGTATACGGCGGAGTCGTGTGACAAACAAGGTCTCATACCCAATAAAACACCACTCCAATAGGTATATATATAATATATATCGTTCTGTCTCCCTGAAGCCGGTGAAATCCTGGCTTGACAGGGTGGTTACTCGACAAACTAGGTCAACTTCACCAAACCAATTTTCATAAAATAAAAAAAACCAGTTGCGAACGCAGGCACCAAGACAAACTAGGTCTTATCGGCCACTCATATTAATATATTACAAATCGATCTAACGTAGTGTTTCAAGAGGTAAAAAGACACCAAGACACCACGGTACCGTCAACAAATGTTGTCACAACCATCTTGAAGATATGAGGCATTTGAAGATCCCAGGCTTAGGTCCATTCAGATTATTTAGATATATTATACACCAAAATTTTCCATTTTACGCTTAGGTCCATTTAGATTGTTATATTTATGTGTTTACAAATCACCAGATGCATCAGATATATGTTTGAAAGAACTTTACATAATCAACGACGGTACTGCAGGTAATCTATAATTTTATGTTTGATTGAGTCCATGGATTCACTTAAGGATATAACATCAGATACAAAATTAAAATCACCGCAAGCGCTTCTAAGAGGTTCATTTTGCAAATAATTAGTTCTACAAAAGTTCATGTGGAGTAACTCAAAAGATCTTCTAGGACGAAGAGGAATATTAAAATATATTTTACTCAATAAATATGGACTGTTTACATAGCCATGTAAAAGTTTTATAATCCAACAAGCATTTATCATAATTCTCCGATTTTTTAAAGAAGGAAGATTTAAGAGTTGTAACCGATATTCATAAGGTGGTAAGTGAAAATCAGTATTACAATAAAGATAGCTTAAGCAAAACAAAAGAAATTGTTTCTGCACTGATTCAATGTCGTCTATGTAACAACCGTATCTTGGGCACCAAACAACTGAAGCGTATTCTAAGATAGGCCGCACTAGGGAAGTGAATAAGGTTTTCGTTATGAAAGGATCATTAAACTCTTTTGCCCAACGTTTAATAAATCCTAAAGTACTATTTGCTCTATTTATTATTTTATTTACATGAATATTAAAGCGTAGTTTAGGATCCATTGTAACTCCAAGATCATTGAAGCTATCTAAGGACTCCAATGGATAACCACAAATTTTGAAGGTACATTTAATTGGTGGTTTGCGCGAGAAAGACATATGCTTGCATTTCTTCATGTTGAGGTTCATACGGTTCGTTTTGCACCAGTTATGAAGATGATCTATGTCGGCTTGCAAAAATACAGCGTCATTATCATTTTTAAAAGAAAGGAAGAGTTTGACGTCGTCAGCAAATATTAAGATGCTGGAATGCATTATGACAGATGGCAAATCGTTTATAAAAAGTAGAAACAGAAGAGGCCCAAGATGACTTCCTTGAGGTACTCCTGAATTAACAGGAAACTCGTGTGATTTCTTGAGCTTAAAAAGAACAGATTGTGTTCTATTGCTTAAGTAAGATTCAATCCACTTTACCAACGGTATAGGAAATCCAACAAGATGTAATTTTAAGATCAATAGTTTGTGATTTACAACGTCAAAAGCTTTGCTAAAATCCGTGTAAATAACATCAGTCTGCATGCCTTTTCCAAAGTTTTCTATAGTTTTAGATGTAAATTCGAGAAGGTTAGTAACAGTGGATTTTCCAGAAAGGAATCCATGTTGGAAAGGAGACATTAAAGATTTAATGCTATGCGATAGTCGTGATGTAACAATTGCCTCTAAAAGTTTAGGCAAAGCGCTCAATTTTGCGATGCCACGGTAGTTATCAATTAAAGACCTATTTCCGGATTTATGCAGCGGAATGATAAATGAATGCTTCCAGGCTGCAGGAAAATAGCAGGATTTTAATGATGAAGTAAATAGTAAAGAGATTGGAGTTACTAATTCTTCACAGCAGTATTTTAATATACACGAAGGTATGTTATCAGGACCACTTTTATATGATGTTTTAATATTTTTTAAAAATGATAAGACTGTGTTTGTGTCAATTATTGGGAAATATATATCCCCAGATTGAATATTGAAAGGATAACTTAAATAATCATAGGACGATGATGAATAAGTCGACTTGAAAAAGTCAGCAAAAAGATTGCAAATACTATTATCATTATCAGACTCAACCGAATTATACTTCATAAAAGAAGGATAGGAATCAATCTTGCGTTTTGTGTTAACAAAGTTCCAGAAGGATTTAGCATCAGATTTGATGTTTAATTTTACTTTTGTTAAGTAGGTATTATAGGATTGTTTGCATAACTGTTGATAACTGTATTTAATCGAGGTATAGCATCCAAAATCACATATGTTATGTGTTTTTTGATATTTTTTATAGTATTTAGATTTCAAATTCCTCATTTTTCTTAATTCATTTGTATACCATACCGGACCCGATGTCAAGGAAGCTTTCCTTTGCGGAACAGCTTTAAGAAAACAATCATTGAGCGTTCTATTAAACGCATATACCGCATCATAAAGACTCTGAGAAGATAAACTATTTGTATTAATATTTAGAATAGAATTCCAGTTTATATTAGACAAGTTATTCTTCAAAATCACGTAGTTTGTTTTTTTAAAGTTAAACTCAATAGGTGGTTGAGAATCAGAATACTGCGCAGATGGTTTTGGAAAATTTAAAATAATTTCTAATGTTGGATGATGAGAATCTTCGGGTGTAACCAGAGGATCTGATTTAGACACAGAAGCGATATTACTGTCATCAAAAAACACCAGATCAAGCAAACGATTATTTTTGTTAAAAATGCAGTTAAGTTGGAATAGCCCTTGGATTGAGAGCTCGTTTAAAAAGTAATTATCGGATGAACTTTCAGACGAAGGTAAAAATATTTCAGGAATTTCAGAACAGTAGTTCCAAGAAACGTTTGGCTGGTTAAAATCTCCAGTTATTAAAATATGATCATTTGATTGCAGTTTTGAGCAAACTTTACTAATAGAAGCCAAATGTTTGCTATAAACTTCTAAGGTAGAAAGGGGAGGAATATATGAGCATGTAATAAAAAGGCTCAAGAAACCAAACTTAACATGAACACAACAGAATTCAATGTCCAAGGATTCTGGAATTAATAACTCTTCAGAGAAATGTGTCGCTTTGACTGCAATCAACACACCCCCACCTTTAGAGCAAATACCAGGAATGGAGTTTCTATCTTTGCGGTATATGTTAAATTTGTTGCACAGAATTTCAGTATTTAGAGTGTTAGGTTTCAGCCAAGTCTCACTAAAAGCTATTATATTAAAGTGAAGGTTGTGACTCAAAATTAATAAATTATTTAGTTTTGTGTTAATGCCACGAACGTTTTGGTAAAGGATAAGGAACTGAAAGCAACAATCTAGTTTTTTTGATTCTTGTTAAAAACCGAAAAAGTAGCCAAGGAAGTTGTAGGCCGAGGTCTAGAAATAAATTCATGCACCATCGTATTGTCAGGCCAAAACTTTTGATCCAATACCTTGTGAAAAAGATCACCAGGCAAAGATATTTTAAAAGAGGACGTAATTCGCTCGTATGAAAAATTGAATTTGTAAACAGAGATATTTTTATTTACAACATTCAGCTTAGAGTTTATATAGAATAACACGTCTTCACCGGATGTATCAGCTGCAAAACGAGAAACAAATATAGATTTTGCAGGCTCAATAATCACAAGTTCTTTATGAACAGGGGCTTTGATACTGCTGTTCGATACTTGTTTCGGTATCGCTCCTGTAGAAAACGGAGTAATCTGAGAAGGTGCAGGGACCACATTTGAGGAAATACAAGTTTCAGCGTAAGTTTTTTTTGTGGCAGAAACGCGAGGAGAATCAGCATTTTCCTCTATGATTGGTATTGCTTCAACAGAAAGAGAAATCTGATCAGCTGACGCAGCGACCTTAGTTGGTGCGATATTATCAGCCATTTGATCAGTATTGACAGCACCAATTGATTGATCTTCAATCTGTATGTTCACATTAGGGAAAACAGTTAAAGTAGAAGGTAGAACAGTATTATTATTGGGTGACGGCATGGCTATGTCAGTAGTTTTAGCTGAACTACGAAGATTTTTGTTTGAACGTTTACGTTTTGGAGAATTGTAAGCTTCCTCCATAATTTTAAACTTTTTAAACAAATCTTCGTATTCACTCAGTCTATCTTGTGCTACCTTTAGATCCTTAGCCACCTCCAAAAAACCTTTCCGAGATTGTCTAATAAGTTTAAAAATCTCAACGTTTGTAAACCTGCAATCTTCACATGACCAACGAAGTCCCTTACTTTCGTTGAGTGCATCGAAGATCCTCGCAGTCAACGCTACACACTTGATGTGAAAAAATGAATCACACAACCAGCAAGTAACCAGCCGGTCTGATTCACCCTTTACAGCGCAGTTTCGGAAATTGCAGATCATTTTCAGTTTAATAGTAAGTTTTGCAATATAGATGAAAGTAAAAGGAGAAAAATGAACTTAAATGCTTTTAGTGAAAAACAGTTTATTTTGTTTAAAGACACTGTACTGTAGAAACTTTGCAGCCCTGATTTTATAGAATATGGGGCAACGGCTCAAAAACACGTTATTTGATTTGACTCTTATTTATGTAATTCATGTTGTAGAAGTTGATATCTGGTAAGTGCTAGAACGGGGTCCTTTATCCCAATGACCTTTTCAGTAAAAAAACTTTGTCTCCTCGAGACAACAATATCGATATATCTTTATCAACGATTGTACTGTATGTGTTGAAGATATGACGGTCAATTAAAAAGAAGAACCTCTACGTTCGGCATAAGAATTAGATGTTTTAAATAGTTTTACTGGGATAATCGAAATCTATTTGGGATAATCTTCGGAAGAGTTTAATGATTTTTGGCGAGGTTTAATTTTATGACTTTAGAATGGTACATTAGAATAGTAGAAACTGGGATCAGGTGGGAAGGTACTAGAACGGTCTGCTTAACCCCAATAACTTTTAGAGTCTTTTTAAATTGTTGAAAACAAAAACATTGATACATCATTCTTTAAGATCGGACTGTAAATGCCGAGGATATGAAGAAAAACTTAGATGCACAACCTCTACGTTCGATCAAAACAAACAGTTTTTTCGAAATTGTGTTTTAAAAATGCTTCAGTTTAGGTGGTGTACGGCGTACTTTTTTTCCTGTAAGGTGATACGGTCTTATGTACATGTACTCAAAATTGTTAAAATTAAACAATATCAACAAGAAGCGGGACAAAGTGACGCTCAAGTTTTTTTCTTTTTTTCTACAATTACAAAGATGTTTTTTTAATTCTGTACTTTTTACGAAGAAAAATATTGATTTAGAGCATTTCGTCGCTAAGCCTACAAAAATAGTTATGTGTTTTTCAGCAACTTTTCAGGAGAGCAAAAAAAACTGATTTTTTTAGAGCATTTCTACAACTGCGACCACATAGAAGTTTTGATCACTTCTCAACCAAAAGAGATCTAAAAAACGGCAAATGCAGAAATATCGGCGATAAATAGTGTTAAAAAAATATGCAATAAAAAAAAAATTAACAAAAATCACATAAATATTTTTATAGGCGCAGCGACGATTTATTGATGATAAAAATTTTAAAAAATCTTTTCAATACCATTTTTGGTATAATCAATTACGCACACATTCTTTATATAGTGAAATATTTTAGCCAAAAACTATATACACACACACACACTCGTATTGATTTACTCGAGTGCTTCATGCAGTTTATATAAATAATGCAAAAGATTTGCATAACAATAAATTCTGCTTGGAATTGGGAAAATAAAGTGGTGGCTATAAAAATGCTACTAAATTCGCACGATTTCTTTTTTTGTACGATTTATAATATAAGAAAATAAATTTTATTACCTTTAAGTTTATAGAGATATGAAACATTTTCCTTACTAGAAAAAGGACGTTTTCTAAAGAAAGTGTACTAGAAAAAGGACGTTTTCTTTACGAAGAGAACTAAGAATAAAATTATGTAAATTCAGCTTGAAATTCATAGAACACACTTCTGAATTGAGTCATTGAAATCACTGCGAGTTGACATAGTGTAACAATAAATGCACCAGCACTGTCATCATTATGATAATTTTGATGTGTTGAAACCTGAAGTTATTTATTAATTTATAAAATATCGCAAAATAAACGTAAACACATCGAAATTGGGCAACAAACTTCATCATGAGAATATCAATTAGTCCAGCATTCATACATTTGCATGTGTGTTTGTGTTGTTTCTATCAGCCAATCAGCCTATCTGTCGCTGTGCCCATCTGTCTATCGGTCGTTCCGTTTCAGTGCGCTTTTAGTTTTGCGGCGATGTTTTCCATGCGATTGCTTTTAAGCCGGCTGACCTGACCAGGAAAATATAATTACGTTTGAAGTGGGTGGCTGGGTGATCAGACGAATGCATATAGATACACTGCAGCACCAAAGTTAGGGTTTTGTGGGTGTACTTATTGTATATGCATTAGTGTGCGTGTGTTTCTAAAGTATGGTTAATTAATTATAACGGTTTGAAATGGAAACAAACTTCGTCAAATATTCACGAAATAGTGTTGTAACAGCGAGCAAGCGAGTGTGAAACAGCAGGTGCATAGATAATAACTAAGCGAGACAAGATTATTGCTAATGGGTGGGGGAAAAGGGGCTGGTGAGATTGTGAAAAAAAAACGATAACACAGTTAAGTTGCCGTTCAAGTTCAAAATAAATTTGATATCATGAATATTAAACGAACAGTTAAATCATTAAATATTAATTAAACTGAACAATGATAAATGATGGAGGCGAGCCCAGTTGAGTAAAGGAAGAGAGATGAGTGAGTAATAGAGTTGGTAAAGGGGTAATGTAATTTTGCAGAAAATGTATTCGATAAATTACAAAAAAGATTTGTATGTTATTGATGAAAATATTCGATGAACGAAACGAACAAAACAAAAATAAAAGAAATAATTTTATTAGCTACACAACTTTGATTCAGGTGAACTGAGCAAGCTATTGTATTTTGAGAAAAATTAATTTTTCAGGATCTATCTGACAGTTGGATCTATCTGACAATTGGATCTATCTGACAGGCGGTAAACAAACAAGCTATTCATATGTCCAGATATTAAACACGTGATTAAAAGTTCTGAGCCAAAAACTTAACGTGTCCCATAACCGGACGCACACACATACTCTTGCGTTTTTTAATGGGAGTTTAATACCAACAACTGAACAGGAGAATTAGCAATGTTAAGGAATGATGATGAAAAAAGCTACACGTTTTATCTTGTGAGAACGGAAGATAAAAGGATATATTTCAATAGGTGCATTTAAGGGTATCAGAAAATTATGGTGTACAATGGTTTTTGGACACGTTAGGTGTTTGGCTCAGAACTTTTAATCATATATTGATTCAACCAACCAGAAGTTATGACCAATTTTATAAAGGGTTCATTTTTGGCCAAAAAAATTTGTACCTGGTTGTGGGACACCTTGAAAAATCCACAAAAAATGGGAAAATATAAAAAAAAAACCACAAAAAATACAAAAAATAAAAAAATTTCTCCACTTTAGAAGCTTTCGATGGCAAAAAAACAACAGAAAATGACACAACAACAAAATTATGCATTCACTTTAATGCCCTTTTTCTCGATTAAATGCTCCTTAATGGCTTTAACAAGCGCATTAAAATCCAATTCGGCCGACTTTTTTTGTTGTTGACATGGATTAAAATGCGTAAAATTGCAAGAAAACACAATTTAAATACTCTTTGTTGACAAAAACTATGATATTTGACACAGTTTGTAACTCAAACGCATACTTTAAATGCAAAGAAAAAAGGTGTGCTACGAAGGTTACATACTAGGACGTTCAAGATGCTACCGGTCTACAAGTGACAGCACCGCCACTCTTCGAATGCATGACATTTTTGACGGATGACAACCTTAGCATGATCACATCATAAATGACAGATTGATCTGTCAATGAATAGAGACGCTACAGTGTTCTGCATTAAACAACTTTTGATATTGTTATAAAAAAGAATTTTGTGCATTGATTGATTACTAATTTTTGCGTAACAAAAGTGCGAAAGAAACAATAGAAAAGCTCGATAAATGTTATCATGAATCTGCTCCGTCGTATTCAACTGTAAAATATTGGATTGCAGATTTCAAAAGAGGTCAGATCAGCACGAAACATGAGCACGCCGGGGGAGCACAAAAAACAATGACGCCCACTCCAGAATGTATTAGAAAAAATCCACCATTTCGTATTGGACAATCCGAAGGTGAAAATGCGTGAGATAGCTACAGTAGGCATATTAAGTGGGTCGGTGGTTTCAATTTTACATGAACATTTGGGTATGAGAAAGCTGACTACAAGATGGGTGCCGCGTTCGTTAACAATCAATCAAAAACATGGACGTGTTCGCACTTCACAAAACAAAACGGCCGGAAAGCTGTTGGTGGCGTCTATTTTCTTAAGAAAAAGCAATCAACAATGACTTTTACTACAAATGATTGGAACGACTGAAGAAAAACATCGCAAAATCTTCGTATTTATAGAAGAAAAAAAATCAAATTTTTGCAAGACAATGCTCCAGCGCACAAATCAATTGAAACCATGGCCAAATTGTACGAGTTACGCCTCGAAGTGCTTCCTCATCCTCCATAATCTCCAGACTCGGCCCCCAGCGACTATTATCTGTTCCCAGACTTAAAAAGGTGGCTGAAGGGAAGAAGATTTGTGACGAATGAGTAGGTCGAATTGGAAACTGAAGCGTATTTCAGAGATCTTGAGAAATCTTACTATTCAAGGGGCATCGCAATCTTAGAAAATCGTTGGAATAAGTGTATCGAGCTGAAAAGGGACTTTGTGGAAGAATAAACAATAATTTTGGCAAAAATCGTGTGTTTTCTTTGTTAAGCCGGCAGCATCTTGAACGCCCTAGTATGGTGTCCCACAACTGGGAATGGTAGCCATTTCGAAAATGACTGGCAAAATTGTATGGTGAACATATTTTGCCAGAAATTTATGTTTCATCACAAAATACAATGAAAATACTGCATAAGTTAGGCATAAAACTTCTTTTTGAATATATTCACTTCAATTTAATGCATTCTATAGTGTTGATTTTTTAAAAATTTTTTTTTCAATGCTCACATCATCAAGCAAACAAATGCGTTTATTCTCATCGGTGTTAACAAAATAACTGAGTACTGTCAAACTACAAGTTTGACAATACTCAAATACACTATATTTGCTTTCTGTCAAAAAAATACGAAGGGTGTCCCACAACTGGAGACACTCCCATACTTATGTGAAATATTTTGCTATTATAAAAAATGAAATTAATTAATAAACTTGCAGGTTTTACCTGCTGTGTATGAACAGCTCAAAGTACGGTTTTCTTTTTTATTAAAAACTAGCTGATATACCCGGTGATACTCGAGAGTCATTTATATAAAAATTTTAATATACACTTTTCGATTAAATGTTTTTGTAAATTTTGGAATTTTGTAAGAACGTGTTAAATTTAAGTTTGAGACCACAATAAAAATATTAGTTAAAAAATTTACCAAGCTTTTTTAACGAAGAAATAAGTTTATCACTGTTTTTTCACAATCAAAAACTGTTTTTTAGTTCTAAACTGAATTTACTGGCTACTGGTAAGCATGTTACTTGCACTTCGCTAATGAAAATCAAAATTAAAAAATTTTCCTAAAATTTTTTAGTAGTTTTTCCAGTTGCAAAATAACAATTGGATTGTCTCTAAATAAAAAATTAATATAAATTGAGTCTGATAGTTGATGCAATTTCTTAAATTTCTGAATTACTATTTTATACGAAAAATTGTAAAGTCGTTTTTTAATGTAAATTAGCAAAAAGGTGTAAGTTAAGAAAGCAGTCGCTTTTTAATTTTTATTATAGTATATACAGCAACCTGTAGCAATATTATCGACGTTAACAGATCGACATAAATCCAGCTGAAAAATCTGCAAGAACAGTGCAAGAAGTGCCATTATGTTATTTGCTGCAAGTTTACGCTGTGTGCGAAAAGAACTAAATTGAGTAACAGATACCGACGTTTCTAAAAAATTTGAATCGTGTGGCTATGCAGTACTTATTTCTAATTTATAATATTTTCCAGCACTTTTCAGCATACTTTCGGTTAGTACGCAATTGAACCGAAAAATTTGTTCAATGCAGCCAAGCTTACAACCATGATTGGAGAGTTAAAATGTCAAAATTTCGCTGTCTTTTATATGTCGGTACATTTAATTGGCGTGGAAATTTGACTTTCAACAATATAGTTCAAATAACACATTAAACATAAAAAAATTAACTTTTACAGTATTCTTATTCACAGTCATCTTACCGATGATACAGTGATATGTATAGAAGATTTAAAGTACCATTGATAAAGAACTGTGTGACAACGTGTGGGTGAAACAATAGTGAGAAAAATGACAAAGCACAATAAAACAGATTTAACAGGAGGGGACGGGGGTGGGGGAGGCAAAAAGTAAGATTTTATATCACACAACTTCATTCCTATATAGATAATTTTAAAACAAAACTCAGTTTTATTAAAAGTCTGGTATGAAAAAATAGATTTTTAGCCATAACTTTTGATTGGAAAGAGATATTGGGGTAATTTTTTCACATAAATTATTTTTGAGACTTGACTTTTTTGTAAAAAATATAAAAACAACATTTTGGAAAAAATAAATTTCGCGAAAAAAATCAAAGGGGGTACCTCGTTGTTTTGATAACAAAAACAGTAAAATAATTTTTGCGCTTAGCTGGAAGAATTTTTGCAAATAAATGCTGTGTCATATGAAAGATAGCCAGATGTAAAATTTTTAATTGATTTCATTTTTACAACAACAACAATTTTTGAGTCATTTTTTGAGTAAAAAGTCAATATTTTGGACCTTTTTTGACATAATCATAAAACATATATACACTGACTTAACGGTACAGTTCAACCTATTTTTGTGAAGTGATTTTATTGAACTTTTGAACAAAAAAAATCTGAATGAAATATATTGATGGACAGCGGAGATATTTGCATCGAAAGACCAAACTTTGATTTTCATGTCGTTTTTTCTTATTCTTAGGCAACGATGTTTTATGAAAAAGTCGTTGTACTGAAAATTTCTCCAATTTTTAAGATATGTGAGTGTTTTTGACGTCAAAATAACAAAAAATTTCTCCGATACTAAAAAGTTTTATAATAACAAAATTACCGTTAGTTGAAAAATTTAAGAGGGGGCGTGGCAAAAACTAAGTATGTAACATTTTAAATTGGGATAAACTTAATATGTGTCCCTAGTTTGAGAGAAATCCGTTGAGTCGTTTAGATTTGTATAAAGGCCAAACAAACAAACAAACAGAAAATGAGTTTTATTGTTATAGATACCAAGCGACCGAACACTAAGTGTTGGTCAAACTGCATTTATCGACAATTTAGTAAATCGTAAACATATCTGTAAGAGATTTATAATATTTTTTTAATTGTATTGGTACTTACTTCTTTTGTGGTGTGCAAGTTTTTTTTAAAATCTGCAAAAAACAAGAGAAAATACATCGTTAGAGTGAATCAAATAGAAAAATGTCAACTAAAATTAAATAAATAATTTATTAAAGCGTTGTAAGTGTGAAAACAAAATGCAAGCAAGCACTGCAGAAAAGCGTATCATTCGTTCGTTAGTACCGTGTTTCCGGTTAAATTTATTTTGCCTCTTTGCATATCCGGTTATGGAGCCACTACATGACAAGCAGCGGCGATATCAAAAACAACAACACCAACAACAAAAATACCCCAACTCGCTACAAGTGCAATCATTGAGGGAAGCAAAAGAAAACAAAAAAATCAGGGTTGCCGGCACTTGGCAACACTGGCGGCGATGAAATTTCAGACGGAATCAAGGTCACAAACAAGTTGTGCTCTCTTGTGCATCCTTGCTTATCCACTTCCCCTACCCCTTCCTGCACACTTCACACAAGTACATTATTAAATGAAAGAGGTGCTGGAGTGGCACTGAATGGATGGGGAAAGGTCGAGCAATCGACAAATAGCTGGTGGCAGGGAGGGGGGGGGGGCAAAGAAAATAAGGCAGACGTGTAAAGCAGCATCAAATCAAGACAGACGATTCAGTGACTGCACAAACTTGCACTTTATTTAGAATTTGCTTTTTGCCCACTTTGATTCAAGGTGTTGGGTTTGATGTTGACTTGGTGCAAGGAATACAAAATTCCTTAGGTGCGTTCTCTTGGCGCAGCATAGTGTTAAATTTTCTTGCTTTTTTCAATGCTTTTTGTTAAAATAATAGCGGCTAATTAAAATTAAAAATAAATTTCTTGGCAGCATTGCTGAAGTTGTTGTTTTTGTATTTCGAGTTGTTTTTATTTGTGTAGGAATTTTGTTATTTCTGATGTTGGCTGGCATCTTGATGCTTCATTATTTTATTATCCTTGGAGGGAAGTGTGTAGGTGTGTGTGTGTGTGTGTGTCTGTGACTAAAGGAAGTACTAAAAACTACACTACCACAAACAGTAACAACAAGAACTTTGGCAGCTCCAACGGCTGCCAAAGGCAATTAATAATTATTGTTATTGCTGTTTGTTATTTTGGTATGCATGTGTTGGCGTGAGTGTGTGTGTGTGTGCCCGAGTGTATAAATGTATACCTTATGGATGGCGTAAATATCAACACGCACACACATGCACCCTGGCAAAGTGTTTATTTGTGGCTTTTAATCCTTGTGAACAAAATTAGTTTAAAAGCTTTCGGCTATGTTTGTGGCTCTGCGTGAGTTTACGCAATATGTTAGTTACGAGTGAGTGTGCGTGTGTGTGTGTGAGTGTTAATATTTTGTACATATTTATTTATCTATTTATTAATATGCGTGTTTTGCAAACTCCACACCGCAATACTACAATGTTTGGCCCGCATTTTTAACCACAAAATGTGTGTGCTTCATGTTATTTAAGTAGATGGAACTTTTTTATTTTATAGTTTTTTCTCACATATTTATTTGTTTGTTTTGAGCGTTATTTTTTTAGTTATTAGATTACACAGACAGGAAATTGAGTTGAAATGCGAAATAAATTACTTTGGGATCAAAGGCAATAAACACACACACACATCGCATTCAAACTGAAGCATTTGTGTTTGTATAGGAAAAAGCTGTCGGTTTCAAAGAGAGAAACAAAAAACTCATGCACGAAATTCACGTAAAACTTGGTCTTCTTTGAATGCAAAGTTGTTGGTGGTGATGTTTTTCAAGTATTCGCTAGCATTTGCTTTAAATTACAGAACAAGTATACGCCATGGTGTACGGACGAGTGCTGCTCGAATTTTAAAGAGCGTAGCAGCACTTTGAAGCGCTTCTAGAATGCAGCATTGAATTTTTATTCACAGAAAGATGAAAAACTTAAGGCTCAAACAACACCAATGAATTTCTGCATTGGTTTTTTATCAAAATCTGTGCAACTTTTAACTTACAACTATTTAATTTGATTCTAAACTTTGATTTCTTTACTGTTTTTTAAAATATTTATTCGCAGTTTTTCAATATATTTAATTTGTTTTTTTTATTTTTTTTTTTTTGTTCAAGAGTCCAATTAAGGGACTTAAAATTAGTTTAAACTGTACCGTATGCATACACTGTACGTGTATACGATGTGTCCAGTGCAAGAGTACGAGTATTTACGGAGGTGAAAGAGGTGGTCGTGTTAAACAAAAAATCGTATGGGAGAAGGTGTCTATTTTCGCACCCTTAGGAGTTACAGGGTTATTTGATATTTCATGACTTTGATGCATATACACGGAAAACTAATTTTAATAACTCATTTAAAAGATAATAAAATTACCTTTCTACCTTTCTAACGGTGTACCAACAAACCCACCTCACTTTTCATTTCAAAGCTGCGCTAGTGTGAAGATGAAATCAATCTGTTAAAATAAAAAAATTTCATCTTAAGCGCAATTTTCTCAGAATTTTGCGTAATACATCGAAAGTTGTTTATCATCAAATTTGTAATTGATTTAATTTTCTTTAAAATGACATCAAAATCATAAACATATCCTTAAAAATAACAAAGTTAGTTGTACTTAAAAAATTTCACTTCGTAATGTTGTGTTCTTATTTTGATTTAACAAAAAACATTACGTAGTGAAATTTTTGAAGTACAACCAACTTTTTTATTTTTAAAGTAATGTTAAAGATGTTGATGACATTGGAAAGCAAATTAAATAAATCACAAATTTGATGCTAAAAAAAAATGTCGATGTATTACGCGAAATTCTGAGAAAAATGCACCCAAACTTGAAATTTGGTGGTTTCAATGGATTTATTTCATTTTCACCCGAGCACAGCTCGGTAATGGATAAGTCGGGTGGGTTTGTTAATACACCGATAGAAAGGTCATTTCATTTCCATTGATATGAGCTCTTAAAAAAGTTTTTCATGAGTTAGTTTTTCTGCTAGAAACAATAGTATGAATCAAAGTCATGAAATATCAGCTAACCCCGTAACACCTAAGGGTGCAAAAATAGACCCCCCCTTCCCAAACTATTTTTTGCTTAACTCGACCACCTTTTTCACCTCCGTAAATATTCGTACTCTTACACTGGACACCCTGTATAACTCTAAATTTGTCCGACAGTTCAACAGCTACTGCAACGTTTAAAATGCCTTTGAAATTGGTTTGTGTACATACTAAGCGGTGGTTTGTTTGTATATGTTTTTTTAATGTCATTTCGCGTTTCATAGAGTTTAAAATTACAAAGCATAGTGCTTTGCACTCATACAAATTTGGAAATAAATAAAAGTAGTGCTCCTATGATAGTGAAATTTTATATGCTTAGTAAGTTTGAGCTATCTAAGAAAAATATTAAAAATGGTTAAAATTAGTCCTTCCTTAGGACTATTTTAAATTTTTACATAATTTTGTATGGGAGGTAGACACAAAAGTTGACCGATCTTAATAAAACTTGGTTAGAAGGCTTAGAATATAAAGTAATAGATTTATACTTGAAATAATTAAAATCTATAAGTTTTTAGGGGTACCTCCCTTGAACCTAAATTAATTTTTTACACGATTGTAATTTCAAGTAATTTATTGATTAAGAAATATATTGAAAACCATTTTTGCAAAAAGGCGAAACAAAGCGGAATTTATATTTTCATAGCCTTACAAATAAAGGTCCAAGTTAATCAATTAAAACAAATCGCCGTTAATAATTTTCATGGTATTAGTATATGTCTATCTAAATTTGCGAAACATGTGGTTTATGGTGAATTTTTTTTTTTTTGAAAATTCACCAAAATTCTATTTTTTATTTTTTTCAAAAATTCTACAAAGCAAAAATGAAAAAAGTTTTTCTTTTAAAGCTTTTTTATTTTCGACTAAAAATGTATTTTTAGAAGAATTTTTTCTGTCAGCATCAAGAACACATCGGACACTACCTTGCAAATTCCTACAAAATTAGATAAGTTTTGTGTGATGCCGTGCCTAGATTTCTAATTTTAACCTTAATCGATTCTTTGTGTTCATTTTTACACACTTTTCAACTTCAACCTGATATTTCTTTAATATAAGTTCATCAAATCGAGCTAGGATTTTGACTCAATGTAAAAATCGTATGCAAAATTTACGTTTTCGACGTTTTTCACGCTAGGTGTCGCTGCTACCTTACAGAAAAATCTTTCCTAATAGGTTCTTGTGTGTAAAATTTCTCGGTACCTAAATATCAAAAACAAATATCATTGAAAGATTTATTCTTCTAGTGTACAGGCTTTTTAAATTAATAAGCTTGCATCTACATTCGTCATAGCGATTATGCAACGATTTGTGCACCAAAATGTTTGTAATTACAATACCCACACGACTGCATTCATAACAAAAATATTTTTTTTTCTATTATTTTTAGCCATAACTCCCAAACCATATATCATAAAAGGACGATTTATGCACCAAAATGATTGCAATTACGTTTGTTAAGACTACAGTTAAGACTGTCTACAAGACTGCATCCTTGGAAAAATTGTAAAAATAATATTACATCATACTTTCATATGTTCTTTTTGGTGAATTTTTTTTAATTTTTTCGCCATAAAATTCACCATAAAATCCAAACTACATATCAGAAAAGAACGATTCATCAATTAAAATTATCGCCATAGCATCGTCCTTAACGCGGGTTACTTCTCTGTTGAAACGACTTTTGCTATATCTCTTCTAGTTTAGGAGTCATAGAACATTTTTTGGAGTTACAGTAGGCCAAAAACATCTGGTTTTCCCTACTCATAGTCATAACTCCCAAATGATGGTGATAAATGAGGACGATTTATGCACCAAAATGATTGTAATTACAATACCCACACGACTGCATTCTTAGAAAAAATAATTTTTCCAATAATTTTAGAATCACCGAATATAAAGGTGATTTTCCACATTCTCATTTTTTTAGCTATAACTCCCAAGCCATACAACATAAAAGGACGATTTATGCACCAAAATGTTTGTTAAGCATCTGCCTACAAGACTGCATCCTTGCAAAAATTGTAAAAATAATATTACATTATATTTTCATATGTTCTTTTCGGTGAATTTTTTATACATTTTTCCGCCCTAAAATTCGTCATAAAATCCAAACAACATATCAGACAAGGACGATTCATGAATTAAAATTATCGCCATAGCATCGTCCTTAAGAAGGGTTATTGTTTGGTTGAAAAGACTTTTACTATATCTCTTCTAGTTTAGGTGTTATAGAACACTTTTTCGAGTTATAGTAGGCCAAAAGCATCTGGTTTTTTCGTCATAACTCCCAAACCATACATCCTACAAGGACGATTTATGCACCAAAATTTTTGTAATTACAATACCCACACGACTGCATGACGGAGCAGGTTCATCAAAGTTTTAGGTTCGTAAAGCAAATCCAATAAAAGTTTATCGCACACGTTCTATGTGATTCGAGTGTAGAGCATATAAAGGATTCCAGATAAAAGAGGCGTATCACTGCACATTTCAGTTTGTAAGTAGAAATAATTTTAAAATGTTTCAATTGTACTGAATTTTTAAGTCGATTTTGGATATTCGTGTTGGGCCTAGTTTTTTTGGAAAATCCAAAAATGTTTCAACAAAATTCCGAAAAGATTTCATACGCGTTTTTTTTTTTTTTTGCTAATTCCATGCATTTATTTATTATTAAGGTTTTTGCGTAAAGTCAATTTTTTTAAAATAAAAATAAAAAATCTTCCATAGTTACACTAAAAATCTACGTTCAGAAAAGGCACATGTAACTATGAGCATTTTTTGTTTGAAAAAATTTGTTTGTAAAATTTGAAAGTTGACTTGTTTTGAAATTAAAATAGTGACGTTCTAGTTTTTGCAGAAGCTATCTTGAAATGACTGGGCCCTTGAAATTATGAGCCCTTTACAAGTATTTTTACTGAAAAACTCAAAATTGTCAGCAGGGTTGACAGAGAATGAATGACTCAACTATTATATCTTTCTTTATATGCCTATTTTTGTATACATTTTTTATTTTTTGTATTTGTATAAATTTATTAAAATTTTCACATATTTAATTTTTTTTTAATTTTTTCTTTTTGTAAATTTTTTTCTTTTCGTATGTTTTTCCTGTTTTATCTCATTTTTAATATTTGATGTATTTTCATTTTTGTTTAATTTTTAATATTTGTTTTATTAAATGGCCTCATTTTTTAATGATTTTTCAAAGTTGTTTTGTTTTTTTATACAAATTTAATTTTTATATTTTTTTTTTTAATTTTTTTATTATTTTTAATTTTCTTAATTTTTTTAATTTATGGTTTTTTTATTTTTTTATTCTTTTCTTATTTTTTTTATTTTTTTGATTCTTTTCTAATTTTTTTTTATTTTTTTTTAATTTTTTTATTTTTTTCATTTTTTTTTTCTTTTTTAGTTTTGTAGTTTTTATTTTCTTTATTATTTATATTTTTATTTTTGATATTTTTTACATATTTTTATTTTTAATATTTTTTATATTTTTATTTTTTATATTTTCTTATATTTTTATTTTTAATATTTTTTATATTTATATTTTTTAGTATTTTTATTTTTAATATTTTTCATATTTCTATTTTTCATATCATATTGAAATTTTGAGTAGAAGTAAAGATAATATAAAACCTTTTAGCATTACAAAATACCTGAATGAATTCCAAAATCTATTCATATTCAGTTTAATTACGAATTCGTATTATTTTCTTTTTTACATATATTTTTCGAATTAGTTTTATTTTTTTTATATTTATTTCACTTTTGATATGTGTCTGATTTTTGATATTAGTTGTATTTTTTATTTTTTTAATTTTAATAAAATTTAAATTTTAATATATGTTTTATTATTTCTAATTGTGTACTTTTTTCTTTTTCTATTTTTTCTATTTTTTCTATTTTTATATTTTTTATATTTTTTATATTTTTTATTTTTTTATATTTTTTATTTTTTTCCTTTTTTATATTTTCTATATGTTTTATATGTTTTATATTTCTTATATTTTTTTATATTTTTAATATTTTTTATATTTTTTATATTTTTTATATTTTTTATATTTTTAATATTTTTTATATTTTTATATTTTTATATTTTTATATTTTTATATTTTTATGTTTTTATATTTTTATATTTTTATATTTTTATATTTTTATATTTTTATATTTTTATATTTTTATATTTTTATATTTTTATATTTTTATATTTTTATATTTTTATATTTTTATATTTTTATATTTTTATATTTTTATATTTTTATATTTTTATATTTTTATATTTTTATATTTTTATATTTTTATATTTTTATATTTTTATATTCTTATATTTTTATATTTTTATATTTTTATATTTTTATATTTTTATATTTTTATATTTTTATATTTTTATATTTTTATATTTTTATATTTTTATATTTTTATATTTTTATATTTTTATATTTTTATATTTTTATATTTTTATATTTTTATATTTTTATATTTTTATATTTTTATATTTTTATATTTTTATATTTTTATATTTTTATATTTTTATATTTTTATATTTTTATATTTTTATATTTTTATATTTTTATATTTTTATATTTTTATATTTTTATATTTTTATATTTTTATATTTTTATATTTTTATATTTTTATATTTTTATATTTTTATATTTTTATATTTTTATATTTTTATATTTTTATATTTTTATATATTTATATTTTTATATTTTTATATTTTTATATTTTTATATTTTTATATTTTTATATTTTTATATTTTTATATTTTTATATTTTTATATTTTTATATTTTTATATTTTTATATTTTTATATTTTTATATTTTTATATTTTTATATTTTTATATTTTTATATTTTTATATTTTTGTTTTTTATATTTTTATATTTTTATATTTTTATATTTTTATATTTTTATATTTTTATATTTTTTTATTTTTATATTTTTATATTTTTAATATTTTTAATATTTTTAATGTTTTTAATATTTTTAATATTCTTAATATTTTTAATATTTTTAATATTTTTAATATTTTTAATATTTTTAATATTTTTAATATTTTTAATATTTTTAATATTTTTAATATTTTTAATATTTTTAATATTTTTAATATTTTTAATATTTTTAATATTTTTAATATTTTTAATATTTTTAATATTTTTAATATTTTTCATATTTTTCATATTTTTTATATATTTTTAATTTTTTTATATAAATTTTTTTGTATAAATTTTTTTGGTTTTATTTTTTAATATTTTTAATATTTTTTATATTTGTTGTATTTTTGTATTTTTTATATTTTTCATACTTTTCATATTTTTTAAATTTTTATATCTTTGAAAATTTTTTATTTTTGTTGTATTTTTGTATTTTTATATTTTCGTATTTTTATATTTTTTATATTTTTCATATTATTTATATTTTTTCTATTTTTTACATTTTTAGATTTTTTAATATTTTTATATTTTTTATGTTTTTTAATGTTTTTATATTTTCTATATTTTTTTATATTTTTACATTTTTATATTTTTTATATTCTTTATATTTTTTATATTTTTTATATATTTAATATTTTTTATATTTTTATATTTTTTATATATTTAATATTTTTTATATTTTTTATATTTTTTATATATTTTATATTTTTAATATTTTTCATATTTTTTATATTTTTTATATTTTCTATATTTTTTATATTTTTTATATTTTTTCATATTTTCTATATTTTTTATATTTTTTATATTTTTTTATTTTTTATATATTTTTTATATTTTCTATATTTTTTATATTTGTTATATTTAATATATTTTTTATATTTTTTATATTTTTTATATTTTTTATATTTTTATACTTTTATATTTTTTATATTTTTTATATTTTTATATTTTTTATATTTTTTATATTTTTTTATTTTTAATATTTTTTATATTTTTTATATTTTTTCATATTTTCTATATTTTTTATATTTTTTATATTTTTTTATATTTTTTTATTTTTTATATATTTTTTATATTTTTTATATTTTCTGTATTTTTTATATTTGTTATATTTAATATTTTTTAATATTTTTTTAATATTTTTTATATTTTTTATATTTTTATACTTTTATATTTTTTATATTTTTTATATTTTTTATATTTTTTATATTTTTATATTTTTTATATTTTTTATCTTTTTTTATTTTTAATATTTTTAATATTTTTTATATTTTTTATATTTTTTATATTTTTTATATTTTTTATATTTTTTATATTTTTTATATTTTTTATATTTTTTATATTTTTATATTTTTATATTTTTTATATTTAATAAATTTTTTACATTTTTAAATTTTTTTATATTTTTTATATTTTTTATATTTTTTGTATTTTTTATATTTTTTGTATTTTTTATATTTCTTATATATCTATTTTATATATTTTTTATATATCTATTTTATACATTTTTTATATATTTTTTATATATCTATTTTATATATCTTTTTTATATATTTTTTATAACTATTTTTTATATTTTTTATATATCTATTTTTATATTTTTTATATATCTATTTGATATATTTTTTATATATCTATTTTATATATTTTTTATATATCTATTTTATATATTTTTTATATATCTATTTTATATATTTTTTATATATCTATTTTGTATATTTTTTATATGTCTATTTTATATATTTTTAATACATATATTTTTGATATATCTATTTTATGTACATATTTTATCTTTTTTTTATATTCTTATTTTTTATATTCTTATTTTTTATATTCTTAATTTCTTTATAATTTTAATATTTTTTATTTAATATTTTTTATTTAATATTTTTATTTAATACTTTCTATATTTTTATATTTTTATTTTTGTATTATTTTTGTAGTTCTTTTATTTTTTACTATGTTTTTATTTTTTTACTATGTTGTTATTTTTTTATATTTGTTATATTTTCAAAATACATTTTTAACTTAAATATTAAGTCAAAGTTGATGATAAATAAGATTTTGCATGAAAACTTTTTACCTATTTCATGCATAACACAAAATTAAATTCATCAAATCCAAAACGTCTGAAATTGTCAGAATATAAATTTGGAGTCAAATTAAAGATAATATAAAACCTTTGAGCATCACAAAATACCAGAATGAATTCCAAAATCTAATCAAATTCAGTTTAACTACGAAAACAGCTTTATGTATTAAATATTTTAATATGCCATTTTTTGCTCTTTAATTAATTTGCTCTTCTGATTGAAATATAAAACTCACTTTAAACTAATTACAGTTCGCAAAATACAAATCGGCAACAACAAAAACTTACTCTATTCCCACACAAAATTATTTCAAATGCATTTGCCAGCAGCAAGTAAAGACAAGCTAGCGTTAGGAAGCAACTAAATAATATCACAACGCTAGACGAGAGCAGAAATGGAATGAGGAAGGTGGCAGCAGCTCCAGTCGAGGATGAATGCCAGCAACAGAAGCTGGCAGTAGCATAGCTGAAGACCGACAGATATATCAAAATAATATAACAACTATAACAAAACAAGAATGTTAAGCTTAAAACCAGTGCTTTTATGCATACATTTAGCCAATCTATGCGCTTGTACACTCGAGGAAAAAAATATATCAAATATCGCAAAGATTTTTGTTTAATGGAATCTCTGTAATGAATATGAAAATATTTTTCATATTTCAAAGAAAAGTTAATTTAATCAAGTAATAAACTTACATTTTGAGAATTTAAAAGCAAAAAAGGTACAGGAACATATCTTATTTGATAAATGGTGCATTTTGTTGTATAATTTGTAGTAAATTAAAAAATTTTAATATATCGTTAAATATAACCACCCCGCTTAATTTACTTTACACAAAAATATCGATTTAAATTTTATAATTGCTATACAAAATGCGGAGATGGTATGAAATAAGGTATGTGAATGTATGTGGAAAAGCGGAAGTAAGCAGACAGTAAGAGGAGATATTTTGTGTGGAGGTGACGGATGGTTAAAAGCTTGGCCTGAAGCAGAGGCGGCAGCAACACGACGACGATGACGACGATGGCAACAACATATCAAGTTCAGTGAAATGCAGACAGCCGAAATTAATTTTATACACAATGTATTGTGTGAATGGTTGTAATATGAATGTGCGATGTGTGAGTGTGTTGTCTGCATGTGTGCGTGAAATGTGTTTGTGAATTTTTAAATGTTGCTCATATATGTTTGAAGTAGTTTTAATCAAGTTGCAAAACAGATTTGTTATTATTAAGAGTCCGTTATTAAAATTTTAAATGAATATCAACAATCAAGCGAAAAGAGGGGAAGAATAAAAATTTAAGTTTGACATTTCATTAAATTTGAGAAAAGCTTTTATAAAGCACATTGCTAAGTAACATAAAATATGTATGGAGTAAGAGTGCTTTGTTAAGATTTAATTAAAGTAAGCTAAGTTATTTTCTGCTAATAGCATATGAAACAAAATTTTTTTATAGGACATCAAAGGCTGTCAAATTGATGCTGAGAGAATATGAGATCATAGGAAAAGCTTTTAAAGTTGCTCACAATGTTGTTGTAAATCTAAAAGCTTTCTAAAAACCTTTTTGAATTGAAACTTTGGTTTTTCATCTGCAAACTTTTTGATAAAATAGAAAAAGCCAGACAAATTTAAACTTAAAGATTTCGAAACCTTGAATATCTTTTGATTTTTATTTTGTAAACAGTTGTTTTTAATATATTAAAAGATTGTATGATATACTGTAATTTTATTCTTTGATCATTTGACAGAAGTGCTGTGTGAATGAATGCTTAATATTATGATATAATAGAAAAAGCTTTTGTAGATGAAACTAAGAGATTTAAAAATAATTTGAAAATTTTTTAGAATAGCAAAAAATAGGTATTTGATATATATAAGTGATTAAGTAAACAAGATAAGAGTGTTTTGATTAAGTTTTCAATCCGGTGAGAAATTTTTTTTAGGCTTTTAAAAGTGTAATATTTTAAATTGGAGCTTTTAATATGCACGAATAAGTTTCACCATTTTTTATTTAATATTAAAGAAAATAGAATAATATTGGAAAATTGGAAAAAGTAGAGTAAATAACAATAGTTATTGGTAGTAAAGTTTTTATGGGTAATGGCAAAAAAAATAACGATCAGTTGTGTTCAAACTTTTAACAACACGCACAACAGAACTGATATATATGAACTCATTCAAATTCCCTTTCAAGGAAAATCCTAAAATAGCAAATTGGTTTTTTGTATCGACAAGAAAGCAAGATTGAAAGCAAAGCTAAATAAATTTAATGATGTTTTTTAATCTCTTTATGGCACATCACAGCACAACTCGAGCACATTACAGCACAAGTACAGATTTTCGGGAAAAAAGGCAATGGCAAATAAACATCACAATGTTTTGGATGCAGTTTTTTACAATGCGGTACATAATAGCATGCGTTAGGCACATAGCAGCACACATTTCTTTTTATCATTACATGTCAAAAATAGCAATATTAACTAAATGCAATCACTAAAAAAACTCGCAAAAGTTTTAATTAGCACATTAAAAAAGCTTTGACAGCATTTAAAATATAAATAAACCAAAAAAATAAAGCGTAAAAATATATAAATACAAAATATTCTTCATCATCTGATGACGTTGTAGTGTTTGGTATTTGTTTTAATGAAAATTGTGACAGATTTAGATATAAAAACAAGATAATATTGCGAAAAGTTGACGTCTTTCGAATGATGACATTTCTCGCTAAATACAAAAATTTTAAAAGCTCTATTAAACAAAGAAAAAGAAAGGAAATCGAGAGCAACAATGCAAATAAATCAAAAGAAAAAATGTTAAAAAATAAACAGTCAAGCAAGAAAAATAAACAATTATAACCAACTTTCTTGGCAGTGGGCCAAAAAGAAAAATCTTCATGTGAGTTTTTGAATTCAGTTTTATTCCCCTTTTTTTTTTTGTGATTATAATTGTTGTTGTTCAGAGTGCAATTTCTGTCAGTCGTTGCTTGTTTGGTTGGTTTGTTTGTTTTTTTTTTTTTTAATAATATCAAGTTTTATTTTCTGTGACAGTTAAATCCATTTTCTAATGAAAACACTTGAAAGTTTAATTAAAAACTTTAAAATAATATTGCCGAATCAAAGAATTGCATCAAAAAGGATAACAGAGCACATTAGTTGTACAACTTGAAAACTTTGCCAAGAGTACAGAAAACAAAAACAACAACAATCACAATTGTATCCTGGCAACAAGAGACAACTGGCAGCAATAAAAATTTTCTAATTGTCTCTAGCTTAGAAAATATTTTCGTTTAAGTTGGCAGCACTGCAAAATTTTCAAAATAATAAAAACAAAAACAGACAAAACCAAAAACTCAGACAAACAAGTGTGAGTGGGGGAGAAGATAAAATATATTCATAATCACAAACACTCACAAACTGACACACACACACAGTCACAACAACACACATATATATAAATAAAACACCCATGCATATACAAGCAGCCACATGCCACTTGCGGAAGCTCTTGGCTTCTTGTAGATTTAAACTTCTGTATTTGTTTTAAAAAACAAAATTTATTTTTCTTCTTGTTGTTTTGTTCTCTTGGAACAACTAGGAATTGCATTCTAATTGTTGTTATTGTGGTAGTTTTATGAATTTTGGATTTTTGTTATTAAGAACTTGGTTTGTTAAGGATACATAATAAAGCATGAAAACAAGCTCAAGTTTTATTATGATTTCTTCTTTAGAATGCAGACAGGCAGAAATAATATTGAATTATTTGGTCAAGTTAAGAGCAATTGGAAGAAGCAAAAGCGACCACATTTTGATTTGATTACAATCAAAACAATCCTAAGATAATACCAACAAGCTATCTTGTTTATTTAATAATTTAATACAAAATAATAATTGATTGTTTAGCTTGAAAATATTAAACGAAAAGCATTTTGTTTACATGTCAATAACATTGCATTAACTTGGTATTTTAAATATTAGCACATATTGATTGCAATCCTATTTCTTGAATTAATATTAGCTAAATTTTCTTAGCTTTATTTTAATGAATCAAAACTTATCTAGCATAGAATTTTTATTAATTTCTAGTTCTACAATTTTATTCCAAAATTATTTTTATTTTAAGCTTTTGTTTTTAATAAAAATTATAAATTTTATTTCTCATTAAAGAAGTATACTTTTTTATTTATTTTCAGTTTTTTTATTTTTAATTTATTATTATTTGGTTATTTTTATTTTTATTTTTAAATTTTTTTTTTAACAAAAATTATTAGTTCTCATTACTAATAAATATTATTATTATTATATAGTAAAGATATTATTTTCATTTATTTTTAGTAATTTAAATGTTAATCTGTACTTTTATTATTAAAAACCAAGTGTACTTTTTATTTATTTTTAGTTTTTTAAATTTTATTTATTAATTATTTTGTTCAAATTTTTTTTTAATAAAAATTATTAATTCTCATTTCTTTTTAAAGAAGTATATTTTTTATTTTTTTTTTTTAATTTTATTTTGTAATGTTAATTTAGACTTCACTGTAAATTTGATAAAAATTATTGTATACAATTTATTATGTCTGGCAACGCCAGTGCATTTTGACGTTTACACTCCACTCGTTGTTTTCCTTTGTTTGACGACATGACAGCTAATTGACCAATAAGAAGACGAGACGTGGCGTCAGTATGCACTCGCTAAAGCGAAAATATAGATGTATTGGATTAGGAAGAAAAGATTATTAATAAACGAGTCGTATTACAATTCAGATGTGGGGTGATACGAGCTCTCTCAAAGAATAAAATTTTATTAAAATTTATTAAAGGAAAATGTCAAAAAGAATAACCCGGCAAGATTTAGACCGGAAAATGGATGAACCTCAGAAGCTCAGTCGATCGGCCTCCGTACCGAATGCAGATGGGAGCGCTAGCGCTTCCGCGAATATGCCAAGGGCAAATACGCCGCATGAGACTGTTGTCGGGAAAAACACAGAGGCAAATAGAAATATGAGTTCTGTTCATTTCAACGGTGCGTCCGCGGTCACATTCACCACTGCTGCCATCGATAATTTCACCACTGCTGCCACCGATGCCTCCGTCGTTGATGCCACCAATGTTACTGACGCCGATTACGCCGCTGCCACCGAAGAAGAAAACGCTGAACTGGACCGAAACTTGGCCTTGTTAAAAAAGAAGCACGAAATATTATTGCTTCAGAGGTCCATAGCTGCGCTTGAGGTTGGCGAGCAGGAAACAACAGCTTCAATGGCAAGTTCGGCTGCCTTAGTGAATCGCCCAACTTTCAGGGACGTTGAGCATGCGATAAACAAATTTGATGGAGAAAGTCGAGCGCATAATGTGAACGACTTCATACGAAACTTTGAAGGTGTGATGCGCATGATTGGAGCGGATGACCTACTTATGTACACGTCACTGTGCAATTCACTGACTGGCACAGCCAAACTGCTGCTCAACAAAGATGCCCTCAGTTATATTGAACTAAAGGCATTGCTCATCAAGGAATTCGGCCGTGCTGTTGGACGCAATGAAATTTATCGCATTTTAAGCACTCACAAATGGGACAAAAAAAGCAACATCCGCCGCTACGTATTAGAAATGGAAAACATCGCTGCACGATGCAGTTTTATCGATGAATTTGAATTAATCGGGTTCATTATTGATGGTATGCAGGACACCTCGCCTGAATCGATGTTGCTGATGGGTGCACGCACAATGAACCAATTTAAAGATGCCTTGGATTTGTACGAGCAACGTCGTGCAAATCGCCCGATAATCCGACACGAATTTATCGCTGCGAGACCGAAGGAACCCGTGCAAAAACCAATTGCTGATCCAAAGATGTCAGCCGATGTAACCGAGGTCCGTTGCTTCAATTGTACACGCATGGGCCACTACCAGAGTAAGTGTCCTTTTGAAAAGAGACCAGATGGCAGTTGCTTCCGCTGCTGGAGAATGGGGCACGACCACCGAGGATGCTCTTATCCGAAAAAAATATTGAAGCCGATGCTAAAGACCGTCGCCAAGGTCGCTAATGACGAAACTGATGTCACTGATGCCGCATATAAGCCTGATGAACATGCTGCACATAAGCCTGCACATTATACTGATGACGATCACTATTTTCCTGGAACTATGGGAGTTTTTAATTACGTAAGTGTAGCCTTTTGTATTAATAAGCGCAGGGAATTAATCGATTGTTTGTCTCTTTTTGACACGGGCAGTCCAGCTAGCTTCATAAAGAAGTCCTCCGTACCATTTGCCATAAATGACGCTGCTGTCGAATCGAAGTATCGCGGCCTCGACAACAATAAATTGCAAATTTATGATCAAATCGATGTCAATATTATATTTAGAAAACAAAGTGAATCAATATCTTTAAATGTAGTTCCAGATGAAACAATGGACATTCCACTTATTCTTGGCCGCGATTTTTTTCAAAAATTTAATATTCACCTTTGTCAAATAACTAGAACTAAAGAAGTAAATTTAAATAAACTGAACAAATATATAGATGACAAACAATCTTATTTCTGTGCGCTTGATAAGAATAAATTGAGTAACACAAAAACAGAGGAACGGTTGACTCAAGCTTTTGGCAATACGATAGATGAAGTTAGGGTTGAGCCAGAGGTAGAAACATTTTTGGAAGAGGATCTTAACTGTTTTGATTTTTGTGATTTAAAGGGGATATCATGTAAGGTATTTTCTATTGAAACAGATGTGATGCAATCTAAAATTGATATAAATCCAAGTCTCGACCAAGTGCGTTCTAAAGCTGTTAGTAAAATTGTTCAAGAGAATTATATTAGGCCAGGTAAGATTGAAATTAATCCATGCGAATATGAAATGACTATTAGGTTAACTAGTGATACTCCTTTTCATGCATTGCCTCGTCGGTTGTCATTCTATGAGAGAAACGAATTACAGAAAATTACAGATGAACTTTTAGCAAATAAGATTATTCGGCCCAGTGAGTCTCCATATGCCTCAGCTATTGTCCTAGTCAAAAAGAAAAGTGGAGAGATCCGCAAATGTGTTGATTACCGGCCTCTAAATAAATTAACAATAAGGGACAATTACCCACTGCCCTTGATAGAAGACTGTTTGGAGTATTTAGGAGAAAAAAAGTTTTTTACAACTCTCGACTTGCGAAACGGATTCTTCCATGTAAAAATGTCACCCGAATCGATTAAGTATACATCATTTGTCACGCCATATGGTCAATTTGAGTATTTACGAATGCCTTTCGGGTTGAAAAACGCACCAGCTGTTTTCCAGCGCTACATTCATAATATTTTCAGAGATTTAATTGATTCCTCACAGATTATGATTTATATGGATGACATAATAATAGCTTCCGCTGACTTCAGTGATCACTTGAGGCTCGTAGCTGAAGTTCTACGAAGAATGAAAGAAAACAAACTAGAATTGAGAATAAGTAAATGTAAGTTTGGCTACTACAGTATAGATTATTTAGGCTATCGAGTAAGTTCAGAAGGAGTCAGCCCTAGTAGCGCTCATATAGATGCAATCAGAAACTACCCATTGCCAAACAACTCAAGAGAAATGAAAACATGTTTAGGTCTGTTTTCGTACTTTAGAAAATTTGTCCCGAATTATTCAAGCATAGCGAAACCATTGCAGCGGTTAACACACGAAGGTGTGAAATTCATTATCACTGATGAATGCGTACAAGCATTTAATGAGCTAAAGTATAGGTTGGCCTCAACGCCAATTCTATCAATTTATGACCCAAAAAAACAAACTGAGTTACATTGCGACGCTAGTACTGCTGGCTTCGGCTCAGTTATTCTGCAGCGACAAACAGATGACAAAATGCACCCTGTCATGTATTTTTCTAAAGCCACAACTGCCGCTGAAATGAAATATCATAGTTTTGAATTGGAAACCCTCTCTATTATATATGCTTTACGCAGGTTCAGAGTCTACCTAGAAGGAATACACTTTAAAATTATAACTGACTGTAACTCACTGACGCTAACGCTAGAGAAAAAAACCCTGAATCCTAGAATAGCCAGATGGGCGCTAGAGTTAGAAAACTACGATTATACCATTCAACATAGATGTGGTGCCAACATGGGTCACGTTGATGCACTTAGCCGCTGCCCAACTGCTGGAACTGCGGACGTATCTGAATCTTTAACCGCTGCTTTTGAGGAAAATCTTGTTAAGGACTGCAGAACTGTATACGCTGTAGACCTTGAGGAAACTGATGGTCATATTCAAGTGACTCAAAACAGAGACGACATAATAAAACAGCTGCGGGAGAAACTAGAGAGAGGAGTAGTGGCGGGATATGATTTAGTAGATGGCCTAGTCTATAAGAAAAGTAAGGATGACAATTTACAGCTGTATGTACCCAGTGAAATGGAGGGCAACGTTATGCGACTAGTTCATGAAAAAATTTGCCACTTAGGTACCGAAAAAACATTAGAACAAATAAGGAAAAATTACTGGTTTCCCAAGATGAGAGAAAAAGTTGACAATTTCATTAGAAATTGTATTCGCTGTATTATGTATTCGGCCCCTGCCAGGGTAAATGAGCACAATTTGCATAGTATTCCGAAGACACCGATTCCTTTTGACACTATTCACCTCGACCATTTCGGTCCTTTGCCCACTGTGAACTCCAAACGAAAGCACATACTTGTTGTAATTGATGCCTTTACAAAATATGTTCGCCTATACCCAGTTAATTCAACAAGTACTAAGGAAGTTATAGCGTGTCTAAATAAATATTTTAGCTATTATAGTCGTCCAAGGCGGGTGATAACAGATCGAGGCTCATGTTTTACTTCCCTGGAGTTTGCTTCCTACCTATTGAAACATAACGTAACACATGTAAAAGTGGCTACCGCGTCTCCACAGGCTAATGGACAAGTTGAACGAGTGAACCGAGTCATTAGAGCAATGATTAGTAAAGTTAGTGACCCAATCAGTCATGGGGATTGGTCTAATGTGTTAGAACAAGTCGAGTATGGCTTGAATAACACCGTTCACTCAACCACGAAACAGACGCCCAGTAAATTATTGTTTGGGGTTGAGCAAAGAGGAGGAAATATAGATGAACTCTCAGAATACTTAGACGCTAAGGTAGAGGCTAACAAGAAGCGTGATTTGGTCGAGATTCGGACGTCTGCACTAAATGCAATTGAAAAGTCACAGGATTATAACCTTAAGTACTTCCTTGAACATAGTAAGCCCGCGAAGACGTACTCGGAGGGTGACTATGTTGTGATACGCAACGTAGACACTGTCATAGGTACAAACAAAAAATTGATACCAAAGTATCGCGGTCCATATATAATCCATAAGGTTTTGCCACATGATAGATATGTGGTCAGGGATATCGAGAACTGCCAACTTACCCAGCTGCCTTATAATGGCATAGTTGAGGCTGCGCGCATAAGAAAATGGTTAACCGCCCAGAGCTGAATCGACTGTTCCACTGTTCCCCTACCTAAGGCTACACTTATTTCATGTATTACATAAAAAAAAAAAAAAGGTATGATCGAGGTCGATTGAAAAGTCAGATCGGCCGAAGTTGTAATGTTAATTTAGACTTCACTGTAAATTTGATAAAAATTATTGTATACAATTTATTATGTCTGGCAACGCCAGTGCATTTTGACGTTTACACTCCACTCGTTGTTTTCCTTTGTTTGACGCCATGACAGCTAATTGACCAATAAGAAGACGAGACGTGGCGTCAGTATGCACTCGCTAAAGCGAAAATATAGATGTATTGGATTAGGAAGAAAAGATTATTAATAAACGAGTCGTATTACAATTTATTATTTTTTATTTTTTTTTTATTTATTTATTATTTTTTGTATTATTTGTAATTTCGTTAGTAAATAACAAGTGTATTTTTTAGTTATTTATTTTTAGTTTTTTAAATTTTATTTATTAATTATTTTATTCAAATTTTTTTAATAAAAATTATTAATTCTTTAATTCTCCAAAAAAAAAATTAATTCTATTATTAATTCTCATTTCTTATTTAAAAAGTATATTTTTTATTTTTGTATTTGTTTATTTTTTTAATTTTATTTATTATTTTTTACTTTTTAAACATAAATTATTAGTTTTCATTACTAATTAAACAAGTAAAGATATTATTTTCATTTATTTATTTTTAGTAATTTTATTGTTAATTTGTAATTTCGTTAATAAATAAGAAGTGTATTTTTTAGTTAATATTTTTTTTTTATTTAGTCATTATTTTGTTTAAATTTTCTTTTCAATGAAAATTATTTAATCGCATTTCTTATTAAAGAAATATACTTTTTATTTATTTCTAGTTACTTTAGCAATTATATTTATTTTTTATTTTTTAATAAAAATTTTTAGTTTTAAAACAAGTGTGATATTGTTTTGATTTATTTATTTTTAGTAATTTTATTGTGAATTTGTAATTTCTTAATTTATTAATAAATAACAAGCGTATTTTTTATTTTTTTTTTATTTTTTTATTTTTTTATTTTTTTATTTTTTTTTATTTTTTTATTTTTTTATTTTTTATTTTTTTTTAGTTCTTTTTAATTTTTTTTAGTTATTGTTTTGTTAAAATTCTGTTTTAAATATAAATATTTAATTCTCATTTCTTATTAAAGAACTATACTTTTTATTTACTTTTTGTTATTTTTTAATTTTAATTATTATTTTCTATTTTTTAATAAAAATAATTACTTTTCATTACTAACTAAACAAGTATAGATATTATCATTTAATTATTTTTCATAATTAAAGTTTTTTCTAAATGAAATTGTTATTTATTATGTTGATTTTAAATGATTTATGTATTTAAAATCAAGTATGATTTAAGCTATAAAACATTTAGAATTTGTATTTAAATCATATAAAATCAACATATTTTTAATAATTTTATTATTAATTTGCAGTTTATATTATATAACAAGTTTTTTTTATTTCTTTATTTGTATTTTTTTAATTTTATTTTTCATTACTTTTTAAAAATATTTTTAATAAAATTTATTGCTCCTCAATTCTAATTTAATAAGTACATTTTTTATTTTTTTGTTTTTTGTTTTGTGTGTTTTTTATTTCGTTTTTAATAAAAATTATTACTTCTCATTTCTAATTAAAGAAGTATCCTTTATTATTTATCTGGCCGGCAAAAATCATCCTCCGAACCCTTCGAGTTCTTGCTGGCGGTTAGCAAAGTGGAGCATGCAGCTTCAGTGGTCTGACTCTCAATAGTCCCAGTACTGCATGGTGAAGGAAGGACCTTCCTACCGGTGTAAGGTTTAAGCTAAATCAAGTTGTCATGAGCTGTAACAAGCTGGAAGCCCATCAAAAATTGTTTAGTCGCTAGAGGAGCATATCAGATATCAGGCGCCCTCCGAACCATCCAGCCTTTCCCGGCAACTAGGACCTCTGTAAAGGTTTACCTGCCATTGTCCAAAACTCGTGGGAACTTAATTGAAAACTTAAACAAAAAATAAAGCACAACAGTAACAAATTGAAGGCGGACACAATGAGGAGTCGCGAGCGATAACACCTACTACTGCCAAAAACATCGTCAGGACAGGAGCTACTGCCAAAAACATCGTCAGGACAGGAGCCGATTCTGGTGAAAGTCCAACTATTTCGAAAAAAACACTCACTACAGCGCAAAGGTGCCATAGTCGATGCAGACTCTGACCACGAAGCGCAAACTCAGTCAACACAGTTGACGAAGACAAACAAGCTTCTCCTCTCCCCAGAAAAGTCAGCGGGTTCCAGCTCCTCTCGTAAGGAAGGACGCAAGACTAAGGGCGGAAGACTAAGCGCGCGTTTATAGTAGACGCCTATTGCTGAGCCGAACTGAAACTCAAAAACGCATTGGAGCAAAAGAGGTGCATGACTTGCGTCTCTATTGCTCCAATGTATTTTTTGGCTCGACTAAGTCGAAGGAAGAACTGAAAGACAAAGCTAACTACAAAGCGGACCTAAAAATCTACAATCGCCTGTCAGGTAAGAACGATCTACTTTCCAAGGAGAAAGAGACACTTCCCTGAGTTGAGCAAAAGGTGAAAGAAGGCCATAAAAACTTCGCAAGCATACCACGCTTTGCGCCTACGACTTCGCAGTAGGCGAACATGGTAGAAGAGCAAGCTGCTCAAAAACGCTAAAAACGCTAAAGTGCAAAGGTCGGAACTCTAGCAAGCAAATGACGGAGGCAGAAACCGTCCGAAAACGCAAGTCCGCAGCCAAAAAATGAGGTGTGACCAAAGCTAGAGATGTGACTAAACGACATTTGGTCGTAGCACAGATCGACCGGAGCGATCCTCAAGGCCAAATAACCCTCGAGAGATGGAAGTACGTAGAGATGAAGCTTCTGGAGGAGATGTTCGTGAGGATGGAAACCCATCATGACGCTCCCATGCCCACCTTCGATGGAGCGGACTGGCTTATTGGGGTGAAGATTTTGAAATGCAACGACGACCCGACTCTGCCAGTGGGTGAAGGCATTAGCTCCGAGACTCCAAGGCCTATGGGAGGGTTCCCAATTGGAGGTAGTAGACAGGACTAGCATCCCGTCTTTGGCATCCCAAAAGCGAAGATGCTCTTCCCAAGAGTAGTGCCACACGAGTCCGTGCTGAAGCTCCTTCAAAAGCAAAATCCGGATGTGCCAACTGTTGACTGGCGTGTGCTGAAGGATGCTGATCCGCTACCTAGTAGTAGTGAAGAGTAGCACTACACCCTCAAGAAGACAGAGAGTATCCTCTACGCGCGCTTTGGAAAGATGCGTAGGCCATTGGGTGCGTGTACCTCGCCTTTAAAAGCGCTACCCCAAATACAACAACACCTACACACTAGAGTCCGGATAGGTGGAAAAAGATGGGAAGAAGCCGTGACTTACTCAGTCTTGAAGATGCGGGCGCTGGAGGCACGACTAAGCAAGTCGACCCCGTGGAGAAGCCTTCAACGTAGGGTAGTTTAAGGTTATCCAGATAAACCCGCACAAAAGTAAAACCGCCAGCACGGAACTTCTTCTCGCTTTAGAGAAAGGAGGCTACGATGTGGCTTTAGTGCAGGATCCATGGATAGCCTTGGGCAGCATGGTATCCGGCAACGTTTTTCGCGACAGTAAGTAAAACAACGGACTGCCGAGGCCTATTCCGCTCAATTCATGGCTATGCTCAACCAACTTACCCCTGAACCCGATAACGATGGCGGACTTTGGGCGCACATATCCCACGCCATGCGCGCTGCCGCTGAGGAATTCCTTGGTTTCCGGCGCCCGCAACCACAGAACCAATGGCACGATCAGGAGTGTCGCATCGTGACAGCAGTAAAAAACACCGCATACAGAAAACGCTGCAGTCAGCTGTAACGCGAGCCTTGCGAGAAAATTACCGCGAAAAGAGGAAGAAAGGGAGGCGCCTTTTCAGACGCAAAAAAAGAGAGCAGGAAAAGCGCACGCATGAGGAACTAGAGCAGTTAGTACCAGGGCAAGAAGGATGCATGAAAATTTTATCAACAGGTTAAGCGTCTAACCCAAGGTTTCAAGCCCGGAGCATTCACTTGTAGAGATGAAAATGGAGATCTAGTTACGGATACGCAGTGTGTGCTGAGATTGTGGAAACAGTACTTCTCCAATCTACTTATTGGCGACAATTCCACCAATTCCGCCCATGGAGACCACAGTGCAGCACCACCAATCAACGACGACGGAGAGGCAATACCACCACCTAGCCATGAAGAGGTTCGAGTTGCTATCCAGCGACTCAAAAACAATAATGCAGCCGATGCTGACGGCCTGCCAGCTGAATTGTTTAAAACCGGCGGCGATGAATTGATAAGGTGCATGCATCGGCTCATCAGCAAAATATGGCTAGAGGAAGGCATACACCCCACGATTGGAATCTCAGCGTGCTTTGCCCATTACTTAAGAAAGAAGACAGAGGCAAGCTAAGAAGTTTTTAACTCCCAGTAAAGCTAAATCTAAAGATTTACTCAAGCTAACCAAAGCTGGCCTTAGAATTCTAACTAGCTATTTCACAGGTCGTTTTTCACTCAGATACCATCTTAAAGAGATGGGTCTAGCTGAATCAGATGTCTGCAGACTATGCGAGGAGGAGGAATAAATTCCAGAACACGTTTTATGTAAATGTCCGGCAATCTGTAGTTTAAGACGTCCCCATTTTGGAGGGGCAGTAGTGCCCCCATCAACAATTTAGAACACTAAGCCAGAAAAAGTGCTAAAATTTATTAAAAGTCTAAATCTGGATAGTTAAATAAGGGCATACACAATAGATCCTATGGGTCATAGTGCACATAGTCCCTCAACAAACTAACTAACTAAGAAAGGAGACCCACCAATCTGCGCCAACTATCAGTTCTATATCCATCGCATACAAGGTTCTCTAAAGCGGCGTACAGAGCGAAAGATTAAAACCTATTACGAAAACACTGATTGGACCTCAGGTTAGGTTAGGTTAAGGTGGCGGCAGGTCTTAAGAGCAGCCCACTTAGAACATTATTGATCCGTTGTGATACCACAGAATGATAGAAGGGAGTAATCAAGTGAAACTTTCGTGTAGGATGTTCTTAATGTGGCAGAAGCTGTAGAAACATGTGATATTAAATCTGAAGCAAAAGTTATGCCTTGCCCTCGGTTAAATCAAGTTACTAAGCGTTCCTCTCCACAAACTGTTCCTACCACCACCAACTACAGTTATTCGTCGTAAATTGATGTGTTTTCAAGTTGCTTTGATTAGAAATAAGGAAAGAAAGATTATAGCGTAGGACCATGGCCCGGCCAACATTCGAACCCGGGACCCCTAGCGCGCTACCTCTAGACTATCAAGGCCGCCCCTGATTGGACCTTATCAGTGTGGCTTTCGACCTGGAAAATCCACAATAGATCAGATTTTTACACTACAACAAATCCTGGAAAAAATCCACGAAAACCAAATTGACACCTATCATCTCTTTGTCGATTATAAAGCTGCGTTCGATAGCCCGAGAAAGAATTGCTAATACGCAATAACGTCTGAGTTCGGTATACCTGCAAAGTTGCAGTATCACGCTGAGCAGCACATGTAGCTCCGTCAAGGTAGAAAATGACCTCTTCGAAACCTTCAATACCGAAAGAGGTTTCAGACAAAGCGATCCGTTATCTTGCGATCTCTTCAACATCATCATGGAGGGGATCGTACGAAAGGTCGGTGTGCATCGCAATGGCACCATTTTCTACAAATGTGACCAGCTCCTTGCGTGTGCTGATGATATTGATATTGTCAGCAGAACCAAGAAAGATGTCACTGCTGCTTTCCCCGCTATCGAAAATTAATCAGCCAAAAAGGGTTTGACGATAAACGAGGGCAAAAGTAAGAATATGCTACCTACAAGCAGGGGAGCGCGGCGTCTAGACTCCCACGTTTTATCCGGCACCTATAACTTCAAAGTAGTCAAGGAATTTATGTACCTTGGCACCGCCATAAGCAATAACAATTATATCAGCCTGGAGATAAAGCGAAGAACAACAATTGCTTATAGGCGCTACTACCCAGTAGTTCTCGGCATCATTGACGAACTTTTCGTGATGATTTCTTAAAGTAAGTTTCCGCATGAGCAGCTAAACTTAAAAAGAATTCATACAAAATATAATGCAAATTAGCGGTTGCCAGCTCCTAACTTTTTCCACTCTATAACGACAACTTGATATTCATTGATATTGTTTTCATTCGCCGAATTGTTCAGAGGCTAAACTGTAGAGTTTGCAAACTATAGATGGCACTATCGCTGCTATCGATAATTTCACACTATCGTGACTATCGATAGTTTTGGACTGTCTATCGATGGTTTTCGATAGTATTTAAATATTCATTGACACCACTGTTTAGGTGTCATTGCCATTGCTGTCGAAATCGTTTGACTTTGACAATTTGGTATAATTTTTTTCTGTTTTGTAGAGTGAAAGGCTCTAGTGATGTTTCTTATAAATGTATGAGCATTGTGTTGATTTGGAAGATGGGTGATAGTTAGTTAGAGGTTGAAAAGATGGAGTAGTTTCGGTGAAGATTTGTTTTAAATTTGCACAGCTCAAAACTGACGGCAAACACGCTCGCAGGGAGACTATTCCACAACTTTATCGTACGACTAAAGAACGAATTATCACTACAACGTGAGGTTCTGTGTGGCTTCAAGGCAATGGTAAAGGAATGGGCTTGGACAGCTGCCCGAGTGGACCGAGTGGCGTCAGGCCAATACGAAACCAATATTACGTCGATTTCTAATAGAGTTTAGAGAGAATGAAATATTTTTATCCCCTATCAAATATATCGCACGACATTGAATTCGGTCCAGAAGCACGTTTCGACTTTAACTCCTTGACGAATTTTCTTTATATTGCTGTCTACTTTTCGCTAACGAAACTTCCTCAATATTTCGATATTGGATTCGTGCATGATAAATCCCGACGTTTCTGCATTGCGTCTTGCACGAATTTGGAACATTTATATGAAATTTTCGTCAATAAATGTATGGCCAAATCAGGATGTTTCGTCAAGGATCAAGAGAAATCGTACATGATTCATTTGAGATTTCTTCAAGACTGGAACTACTGGGTACTTGCTCAACTAAGTTCCAGAGTACCTCTCTTGATCGGCAAAACTAGCACTCTACAAGACGCTCGTTCTACCAGTACTTCTTTATGGTACTGAAGCATGGGTAGTTTCGCAAACTGACGCAGTTGCACCGGGGGTGTTCGAGAGAAAATTCCTTCGCAAAATCTTCCGTCCTGTTTGAGTCGGCGATGACTATCGCATCCGAAGGAACCACGAGCTGTATGAGCTCTGCAAAGACATCGATGTAGTTCAGCGTATGCCTGCGCAACGACTACGCTGGTTGGGTCATATCCATCGTATGGACGACGAAGCTCCAGCGAAAAAGGTGCTGGAGGCGAGGGTCGTTGGTCGACGACGAAGAGGGAGACCATGCCTCCGATGGATGGACCAGACCAAGGAAGCCCTAACCGCACTTGATGTATCCGATTGGAAAGGACGCGCGCAAAGCAGAGGCGCCTGGCGAGAGGTGATGAGGCCGACTTAAACTTGAAAACAGGTTGTTATGGCCACCTAAGTAAGTAAAACAAGAACAGCCATTCTCATACGGAAGGACATCTATAACTATTTAATGTCTCATTACAGAACTGACTATTTCAATGTGGTGGCACTAGAGGGCGACGCGGATGCACTGATCCTGGTCGCCTCTTACACGACAACAACCCACCACCAGACGAGCTTTATAGGCTGGTAGCCATAGCCGGCGAAAGGAAGTAGACAGTTGTCATCGGATCAGATGCGGTGCAAACCCTGCAAACGAACCCTGCAAACTACCGACCCATTGCGATATCTACGCTTTCCAAAGTTATGGAGAGCGTAATAAACTTCAACGTTGTGAACTATCTGGAGCACAACCAACTGCTCAGTGACCGTCTATATGGTTTCCGTAGGGCACGCTCTACTGGTGATCTTATGGCGTTCTTAATCGTAGAATGGAATAAATGCCTTCACTTTTTTGGTGAGAGCAGGGTTTTTGCTCTGGATATTTCAAAAGCGTTTGACCGAGTGTGGCATAAAGCGATCGTGTCAAAACTTGTTGCATATGGTTTTGGTGGTAACTTTGCTCGATGGATCACCTGTTTTCTCAAGGACAGAACGATTCTTGTCGTAGTGGACGGTATTTCGTCCGAGAAGCACGCCATCACAGGGTACAGAGTATCACAGGGTTCAGTCCTATCGCCCACCTTATTTCTGGTTTTTATCAACGACCTTCTATGCGTCAACGATAACCCAATACATTCGTTTGGGAATGACAGCAGCATTTGTCATTCATATTCATTCAAAAAACGCCCAAGCTCTATAGAGATTGAGAGAAAGAGGCAAATATAAATGACACACTCCTTAATGATCTTCAAAAAATCTCCGAGTGGGGTTTTGCTAATAGAGTAGAGTTCAATGCAAGCAAGACCCAGTGTTGTCTGTTAACTCACCAGCGTGTGGATTGCCCCTTAGCTCCTCTCATTATGAATGGTGTGTGGATCTTGTGGAATCAGCCGATCTTGACGTTCTGGGCATATCGATCCAATCTGATCTTCGTTGGAATGATCATATTTTCGATATGCCGAAAGAAGCGGGCAAGTGCCCAGGTTTTCTAAAGCCAGGTTTTCTAAAAATATTTCACTTTAGTTGTTCTTCGCATGATCTACACCTCCTCATATATTAGGCCGAAAATGGAGTACAATTCGCACATTTGGGCAGAGGCTTCAAGATATTGATTGGAGCTTCTGGATCGAATTCAACGTCGTGCGATATATTTGATAGGGGATGAAAGTATTTCATCCTCTCTCAACTCTCTTGGCATCGGCGTAATGTTGGTTGGCTAAGCCTTCAGTATAGGTATTACCATAGGAAGTGTTCAAGGGAGTTACATGGCCTGACGCCACCAGCTCGTGTGTTTCCCAGGTCTACTCGGGCAGCTGTTCAAGCTCACCCCTTTACCATTGCATCGATGCCCAACAGAACCTCGCATTACCGTGATAATTCGTTCTTTAGTCGCACGGTTAAGTTGTGGAATACTCTCCCTGCGAGTGTGTTTTCCGGCAGTTTTGAGCTGTGCAAATTTAAAACAAATCTTCACCGACACTACTCCATCTATCCACCCTCCAACTAACTATCACTCATCTTCCGAATCAGCACAATGCTTACACATTTATAGGCGGCATCCCCTGAGCGTTGGTTGTCTAAAAAAAAAAGATGCCAATGCACATCACCGAGTGTGGGACAGCCCAGATATCAACGATCGAGGTGAGTCCATACTAAACTTTATCTGACAATATAACCTAAGTGTAGCTAACATAGGCAAGGAACCAACTTATGTAAGCCCCACCTCGTCAAATGTGCTAGATCTAATTCCATCCTTTAACACCAACACTCTGGTCACAGTTTGGAGGGTGCTAGAACAGCACTCAATATGAGTTTCATTAGTTTCAATTCCATATAAGATTTAACTTCACTCCAGTTCAAAAGAAATTCAGGAACCCTAGAAATATTAACTGGAACCGTTTCAGAAGCATCACTGAGACCAAGTTACCTTCTCACAAACAAACTCCCGCCCTTCTCAAATCAAAACTAAGATACCTTGGTTCAACTGTTCTGTTAAAGATCTTAAACAATCGTCTACAAAATTGAGAAAAAGTTAACTGTCCCAGGAGTCACAATGGAATGCCCCAAACATCACAAATTCTGCTTCGCCTCTTTCGCAACAAATAAAAGTTAACGTTGTTAGAATCTTCTCCTATTCTTGAATAATGTAAGTCAAATTAAGTATATTTGGCGGTCTTTGTTGAATGAAGGATAAGAAAACAAGTATAAAAAACAAGATTTTATCAAATTACACAACTTCGAGAATTATTTAAAGTCAAACCGAAAATATGCACAAATTAAAGAGAATCAGCATTAGAATAAGTAAGGATAAAAACAAATTTCTTGTGTATAATGAAAAGCAGTATAATTTCATGTCTTTAATTATTTAAAATTTTTAATGAGAAAATAACAGCTGTGGAGCTTACGATGTCACAAGGAAGAGTTCAAGCAATGGCGGTTTTGTATAAAAGAGAACATAGGTTACTAGAGAAGAACAGCAGTAACCAAATTATATATTATTAAAAGCTTATAAGGCCGCCGGTACTCAGAAGCCAATAAAAAAGGAACACGACAGAAATATGCAAAAACTTGACAAGATTGTGTCAGAAAGAAATTAAGCACAAAAGCATAGGACACAACCCACTTTAGTATTGCAATCAAAGAAAGAGTCCTTACTTTGGTGAGTGCGTGCCTATTAAAAATGCATGACGTCATGGGTATGTTGTCACTAAAGTGCAATTTACTAAATAGACAATATTTTTATTGTTAGCCATTTGTTTATATTTTTAATAAACATTTATTTGAAAGAAATTGTTTAAGTTTTTGTTCGAATTTTTGGAATTGTTAAAAAGGCAAACATAAAAATGTATACTACAATAAGAAACAACAACAAAATAGTGCTAACTTGTTCAACACATTAAGCTGATTGTGATTGTCCGTCGTTCGCGTCACGTTTGTTTTTCCTAATACTCAAGTTGTTCTTCTTTGAACAGGTTTTCGTTTTATTTGTTTATATTTTTTTCGACATATTTTGTTTTATTTTTTTTTTTGCTGCTGCTGCTGCTTCTTGTTTGCATTATATTGATAAGCACATATTTGTGGTTTTATTTGTTCATCGCCTTTAGTTGTGGTGTTTTGCTCTCTTTTTCATAGGTTTCAACAGTGGAATAAAGAGGTGAAAAGATGTTCAAAAACTTCGTGCTTTTGTTTTGCGAAATTTTTTTGCTTTAGCATACAACAAATTTGCATTAACAAACTAGCTTTTCCCGGCGCGATTTGCTAATCCCTGACCTATAATTTTACAAATTTGCAGCTTATGTTGTGTGTATGTATCGAAATAATGGCACACTGAGGTAAAAATTTTCCGAAAGTTTGAACCCAGTCCGACGTTAGTATCGGAGTAATTGATTTTTTGGTCTTGGAGATGTATGGGTGTTGCCACGTTTTCATGTCCAATCTCGCACATATTTTTTGTGGTGCTTAATTTCTATTAAATTAATCGTTCTTTCCAATTTGAAGGCTCTAATTTTCATAAGTGACAAAATATCGTGTTTAAAATGTTGAAGTTGTATGGGATGTGACACGCCCAGTTGTCTTATACCACTTATATAAATTGTGGGAACTGAGTTTGATAACACCTTTGATTGAAATCTCAAGATCCTAGCTTTCTTTCATGTGTCAAGTTATTCAGTTTTGTTAAATTTCCTTGTTAAGCGCCACCTATTGCAAAATATTATGAAAATGTGAACAACAAACAGCTTTTTATACAGAAAGCTAAGTTATTAAGTGAACTTTTCTTGCTCTTACATAAGCCTGAACGTAATTTTATTTAAGTTCTCTTTAACTTTTTTAAAAAAGTTTTTGAATTTTTTTATATTTTATTTTCGCTATTACCTTTGTATTGCAATAATCTAAAATTTCCAAAATAATTTCTCTCTAAAAATTTCACATAAAAAATTTCCCACTAAAATTTTTCTTACTTAAAAAATTACACTAAAAATTTCCCACTTATAAGAATAATTGAAAAATTAAGTTTTTTACGAAAAATAATTTCGAAGTTAGTGGTCGAAAAATTTTTCACTTAAATATAATTATAAAAAATTCCCAGTTCTGATTATCCACTACAAAAATTCTCTACTAAAAAAATTAACCAGTATACAAATTAAAAGGACATTGTGAAGTACTGATAAAAAATTCAACCCCAAAAATTTCCCATTAAAAAAATTGCTCACTAAAAGCTTTCTGACAAACAAATTTCAAGACTAGAGCACTTTTCAACATTACATCGTTCACTAAAAAATTTCCCACTATATAATTTCCATTCAAAAATTTTAAGTTCATATTTTCCAAGCCCCACCAAAAGATTTCCCAAGCTACAAATTTCCTACAAAAAAATTCTATAAAATTAGCAAAAAATTACCTAATACACAATGTCCTGATAAAAAATTCCAACTCAATTAAAAAAAAATCTCATTAAAAAATTTTATTTAAAGCATTTACCAACAAAAAATTACTCAAATATTTCCCAGTTAATAATTTCCATTCTTGCAAGACTCGAGCGTTTCTTAACATTTAATCATTCTCTAAAAATTTCCCACTATATAATTTCCTTTCAAAATTTTTAAAAGTTTAAATTTATAAAAGTTTACATTTTTAAAAATTTTAATTTATAAAAGTCCCATTAAAAAATGTCCACCTGGGCCTTTCCGATATAAAATTTTCCCCACCTACAAATTTCCCCAGCAACAAATTTCCATTTTATAAAATTAGCAAAAAAATTATCTAATACATAATGTCTTGATAAAAAATTGCAACTCAATTAAAAATTAATTTCCCATTAAAAAATTGTCCGCATAAAACTTTCCTATAAGCAAATTTCAATACTAGAGCATTTCAAAAAATTACTCAAAAATTTCCCAGTGAATAATTTCCCAGTAAATAATTTCCATTCTTTCAAGACTAGAGCATTTCACAACATTAAATCATTCACTAAAAAATTTCTCACTACATAATATCCTTTCAAAAATTTCCTTTCAAGACTAGAGCATTTCTCAACATTAAATCATTCACTAAAAAATTTCCCACTACATAATTTCCTTTCAAAAATTTCCCACAAAAAATCTGCAATTTTAAAATGATAACAAAAAAAAATTTATTAATAAAATATTTTTTGCTAAAACCTTCATAATAAATTTCACATCAAAATGTATAAATACAAAAGTCCTGCTTTAAAAAAAATACTCAATAAATATTACAACTTAAAACAAAATTCGTATTAAAAATAAAGCTGTTTGAATTTTCATTATCCAAATTCGCTAAAAACTGTACCACTTTAAAATGTTCCAATATACAATGTCTTAATAAAAACATGTCAATTCTGAATATCTTCTAAAAAATTTTCTACTAAATTTTACCCACAATACACCATATAACTTATAAATTTACAAATTATCATAAAAATTAGGAATAAAAAATTTAAACTTATAAACGTCACATTAAAAAATGTCCACCTAGAACTTTCCGATATAAAATTTATCCCACCAAAAAAATTCCCTCGCTATAAATTTTCCGCGAAAATATTCCGTCTTATAAAATTTACAAAAAATTACCCTATACCTAATAATATGTCCTGATAAAAAAAATTCCACCTCAACTAAAAATAAATTTCCCATTAAAAAATTGTCCGCATAAAACTTTTCTACACACAAATTTTAATATTAGAGCATTTAACTACAAAAAATCAATTACTCAAAAATTTCCCAGTAAATAATTTCCATTCTTTCAAGACTAGAGTATTTCTCAACATTAAATCATTCACTAAAAAGTTTCCCACTATATAATTTCCTTTCAAAAATTTCCCACAAAAAATCTGCAATCTAGCAAAAAAATGTCTTAATAAACTTTTTTAGACTAAAAGTTTCATAGTAAATGTCACTGCAAAATGTCCAAATATAAAAGTCCTGCTTCCTCCTTCCAAATATAAAAAATTCCTTACTGATAATTACAACTTAAAAGAAAATTCGTTTTCAAAATTTAAGCTGTGTGAATTTTCGTTATCTAAATTAGATAAAAAATGTACCACATTAAAATGTTCCAATAACAATATCTTTATAAAAACATGTCAATTCTAAATAGCTCATAAACAAATTTTTCTTCTAAGTTTCTCCCGCTATACATCGTCCTCAAAAAAATATACAGAAAATATAAACAACAAAATATAATAAAAATTACCACCAACAAAAATGTTTTCTTATTGATAAAATTTTTAAAATGTTCCAATAAATAATATCTTTATAAAAACATGTCAATTCTGAATATCTCATAAAAAAAACTCTTCTAAGTTTTTCCCGCTATACATTGTCCTCAAAAAAAAAATAAAGATGATATAAATATACAAAATATAATAAAAATTACCACTAAAAAATTTAAACTTATAAAAGTCCCATTAAAAAATGTCCACCTAGAACTTTCCGATATAAAATTTATCCTAATAAAAAATTCCCTCGCTACAAATTTTCCACGAAAGTATTCCATTTTATAAAATTAGCAAAAAATTGCCCAATACCTAATATGTCCTGATAAAAAAAATTCCACCTCAACTAAAAAAAAAATTTCCCATTAAAAAATTGTCCGCATAAAATTTTAATACAAATAAATTTCAATACTAGAGTATTTCCCAACAAAAAATCAATAATCCAAAAATTTCCTAGCAAATAATTTTCATTCAAAAATTTCCCACTAAAAAATCTTACACTTCAAAGCTAATGAAATAAAAACTAATGAAAATGTATAGATTTTGCTAAAAAACTTTCTTATAAGCTTCGATACAAAGTGTGCAAATAAAAACGTTCTCATTATAAGCTTCTTAATAAAATAAAAATTTCCCATAAAGAATTGCATACAACTTCAAACAAAATATAGATTCTTAATACAAACTATATGAATTTCCATTAACTCAATTTGATTAAGGAATATTTCACTTAAAAATGTCTCACTAAAAACTATATTTATAGAAATATGCTTATTTTGGTATCTCCTTAAAAAAATATTGTGCTTAAAATTGCTTACTATATATTTATATATACACCGTCAGACGAAACATATTTAAACCTTGTAATTTCCCGTTAAAAAAAAATTAACTTAAAAAATTCCCATTGAAAAATTTCTACCAAGGTCTTTCCGACAATAAATTTTTCATGCAAAAAATTACCCACTAAAAATTTAAAAAACCAAAAACTTCCGTCTATAAAAATTACCCACGAAAAATTTTGATTTTATAAATTTGCTAAAAATTACCCAATATACAATGTTCTGTTAAAAAACTTCCTTTACAAAATTCCATCACATTATTTAACAACTTCTACACTTAAAACTACTCCGCGTACAAGTTTTCCTACTAGACCATTTTCCGACACATTGTAAAATATTTACCTGTAAAATTTACTACGCAAAAAATTTCCTAACGAATGTTTTTTATTAAATAAATTTCCTACTAGAAAAGCTTCAAATTTTAAGGTTAGAAAAAAAAATCCGTTAAAATTTAGTACGCTAAAAAACCAACCGGTAAATCTCACTGCAAAATGCCCAACCTAAAAAGCACTACTTAAAAATTTCCTAATAACAAATTTCCTATAAAAAAAGTTAGCTTCAATATAAATTTTTTTTTAAAAATTCAAACTTAATGAATAAAAGCTCAAATAGAATTCTGAAAATATTGTAAAATTGCTAGAATAAATTAGCAATTAAGCAATGCTATCATTAATAATTTCTATACAATAAATTACCATTAATTAAATTCGACCAAAAAATGTTCCACTTAAAAATATCCCACTAAAAATAACCTTTTAAAAAACATGTCCTAATTTGAATATATTCATAAAAACTCTCCTGCTTAAAATTACCCAATGTACACTGTACTGCTAAAAATTACCCAATGTACACTATCCTACAAAAAAATTACCACTTCTGTATTTCCCACTAAAAAAAATAAACCTCATTAAAGTGGTATTAAAAAGATTTCCACCGACAAAAAACTTTCCAGAAAAAAAACTTGTCACTTAATAATTTTCCACTAAAAACTTTTTCCAAAAAATATTTCCCACGCTAAAAAATTCCCTAAAAAAATTTTATACAAAAATTTAAGTTTACATAAAAAATTTACTATGATGATGTCATAATTTAATTAATATTTTATTTTATTATTCTAAAAAAAATTATACTTTTAAGTTTTTATAGCATTTTTAAGGGCAAACTTTTATTGGACAGATTTCTAAATATTTCAGGAATTTGCTAGAAATTTCCTCTGTGCTTGTCGTAAAGTGTGTTTTATGTCTGTGCGTTTGTATATGGCACTTAATAAATAATCTGCTACTCTGCATTACAACAAGATGAAAGAATAAGAAGAAAAACATACGGAAAAGAAAATATGTTGTTTTGGTTTATTCACTTTTGTTGTTGCTGTTTTTGTTTTTTTTTTTTATTTCAGTGTTGTCAGATGTGTTTTTGTATGTAAGCGCGAGCCCCTTGACTTGGTTTTGTTGTTGTTGTTGTTGTTGTTGTTGAACGAAGATTATTTGAGTTATTCAAATGAAAAAAGTAAATATTTTGCATTGCGTTGATATGCGTTGCAATGCATCGCTCCTATACATTGTTGTTGTTGATGTTGTTATCGCCGGACGACAGGCGCTTTGAATAATATTTGATGCTAAAACATTTAAGATTAACGACAAGCTATGAAAATTTAATAAAAAAAAACAAATGACCAAACGGCGGCTGTCATTGTGACAGTCGATGGTTTGACGCAACATGACGTCACGGCGCACATAGCATTATTTGCCTCCAAAAACCGCTCATAAATCAATTTCTCAAAATGTAAATTTGAGAAAAAACTTTGTATAGCTGTTAAAAAATTACCATATTTTTTAAATTTTTATGCACACACTTTGTCACAGCATCAGTTGAATGTCATCAATCGTCAACTTGCATTGTTGGTCAGTTAATTTTCGTAAAAAATACTACTACGAAATAAAGAAGTTTTTGAAGTGGTTTGAGATCAAATTTTTATTTAACTATATGTTTGTAAAAATAGGCTTTTTGATCATAGTTTAAACGCAACCAAAACAATGTGAGTTCATTTTTTCGTACCTAAGTTTTTGTTTTTATTAATATTGTGAAAAAAAATACTTGCTATGGATTTCTTTGCAGGTGTGTAATTTATGATAAAGCTACTTTTATCGATATTGAGAAGCTTTAACTAAATAGATATTGGATTTATTTTGAATGTATGCAAATAAGCATTTTATTATGGACCTTTTGTTATATTATTTGGTGATATTGGGTAACATTTTTGGCATCAGCTAAAAATAGAAGATGTCAGGAAACAAAAACTAAAATAAAATTATGCCCATAACCGCCCCCTCAGATTTTATGCATATGTAGTTCGATGAAAAATCAGCAAACTATTCATGAAAAAAAAAAAAAAAAAAACATAAAATGAATTCTTTTGTTTGAAGAATTCTGATTTGAGCGTTCTTACTAGAATCAGCTACATTATGTAAAGAATGAATGTGAACACAATAACTATAAAGCTAAATTAGATAACCTTCAGAGCTATTTGCTTCCCAGCAAACACAAGTCAAAGGTTTGAGAATTTTTTTCTCTCAAATTTGATTTCAAATGTGATTCTCAAATCATTTTCAAATCGAGAATTAATGTTTGATATTAACATTTGAGTTCGATTTAAGCTTGACCTGAGAATCAATGTTTTTCTCAAATGTAAAAGTATGTTTGAAATCCTAAGGAATCGCTAAGGAATCCGTAAGATGATTAAATTACATTTTGACAGTTATAGTAAATAATTACAGTTTGAAAATCACATTTGAAACAGGTTTGAGAACAACATTTGATATCACTTTGAGAATAAACTTATTTCTCAATTTGAGAATAAAATCCCCTTTTTGTTGAGAATGCTATCATTCTCGAATCAATATCAAATCGATAACAAACGTTTGACATTTGAGAAATACATTTGATATCAAATCATTCTCAAATCCTTCGCAAACCTCAATGTTTGCTGGGTTATTAAAGTGTCTTGCACGGAAGACAAGCTTAAATTACAAAATTCGAGTTATTTAACGTAGTTGAACTTTATTTGTATGGGTAGTTTTAACTTTAAATCTAGTTTATTGTATAAAGTCATGAATTTAAATGGTAAACAGCAGAAACATGATAGATTTTTAACAAAAAGTGAAGCTTGTCTTCAAGATTTAATCCGGTGTTCCGACCTAATTGTTAAGGTTTATTTTAGTAATTTTTATTTATAACAAAATAAAATGCAATCATTTACATTTTTTACATGTTATTGTTGACATTTTAAGCTGTAAAAAAATGTTGGGTTTATTATACATCTTTTTGTGATTTTTACGTCCAAAGTGGACATTAAAAAATAAATGGTGGGTAAAAAAATGGCACTTAAAGTCATTTGAAACAAACAATGTAAATAGATCATTGTTCTGTAGACTTGTCACTCTGGCGGGTAGTAGATTTAAACATTTTTATTAAAAAATAGCAAAATAGCAGACTTTAAAAAATAAATTTTTAAAAAATAGCGTTTTTTTAAAATTGGTGTAAAAAACAGGGAAAAAGATTAAATCAGTAATTCTACTACCTGCAATTGCCTATTTGCTTAAGTTTTGCAAAAAAATTACTGAGCCAAAATTTGGTTCCGATCGGATGAAGGTAACCCTTGCCGCGCCGGCCTCAAAGATGGGTATTTTGGCAAAAACTTACCGAAAAAAATACATACCTCCCACGGGGTTACGCCAATAAGGGTCAAATCTATGATTGGGTCAGAGTATTTTTACCTCCAAAAAACCAAAATCCTGACTGTCACCCTTCTAGGAGTATGTCAAATAAGAGGAAGATGTATTAAAAAAATGTTCGGCAATAAAAATAAACTTTAGTTAGTCACGCATTTGACCCACCTGAGGGTTATTCCGGGACAATTACAAGCGATTTTTCAAAGAAGGGAAATTTCGTATACACAGTAAAAAATATGAGGATAAATTTTATACTATGTGGTATACATATAAATCCAAACCAAAAATGTTTTAAAAGTTATACCATCAAATCTTATAAATTTTTGCAGACCATTTTTCGCGTCAGACCAATCGAAACCACTATAATTTTAAATTTCCCGATTTCGGTGAATATTTTACTTTCGAACCAAAATATATTTTGATTTACACACAGTAAAAAATTTGAGAGTAAATTTTATCTTTTTTATAACATTTGTGTGGTATAAATTTTTTTATTCTAAATAATTTCCAAATTTTATACTACTCAATATTATAAAAATAATAAAACCAATATCATTTAAAAATTTTATACGGATATCATGTGCACAGTAAAAAATATGTGCATAAATTTTATACCATTTTGTATACATATAAATCCAAACCAAAAATGTTTTAAAAGTTATACCATCAAGTCTTATAAATTCTTTCAGACCATTTTTCTCGTCAGACCAATCAAAACGACTATATTTTTAAATTTCCCGATTTCGGTGAATTTTTTTCTTTCGAACCAGAATATATTTTGATTAACACATGATATCCATATGAAATTTTTAAATTATATTTGTTTTATTATTTTTATAATATTGAGTGGTATAAAATGTATAAATTATTTGGAATAAAAAAAGTTTATACCACACAAATGTTATAAAAAAGATAAAATTTACCCTCAAATTTTTTACTGTATGTAAATCAAAAGATATTCTGGTTCGAAAGTGAAAAATTCACCGAAATCGGGAAATTTAAAAATATAGTGCTTTCAATTGGTCTGACGCGAAAAATGGTCTGGAAAAATTTATAAGATTTGATGGTATAAATTTTAAAACATTTTTGGTTTGGATTTAAATGTATACCAAATAGTATAAAATTTATCCTCATATTTTTTACTGTGTATACAAAATTTCCCTTCTTTGAAAAAACGCTTGTAATTGTCCTGGAATAACCCTCAGGTGGGTCAAATGTGTGACTAACTAATGTTTATTTTTATTGCCGAACATTTTTTTAATACATCTACCTCTTATTTGACACACTCCTACAAAAAAAAATTAAAAAATGAAGGAAAATTTCAAAAAATAATCCATAGCTCTCCCAGAGTTTGGCTCCTCAAGGAGTCAAATGTATAAAAGGGGTCTTTTATTTTTTACTCCCAACACTTCCTTTGAACATACCAACCCCCTATCTGTAACCCTTCTGGGTCCGCCCCTAAAAAATTTACTTTTTTTGAAAAAAAAATGTTTTATAATTGAAACAATACGCATACTTTAATTTTTTTTTTTAAATCAAGGAACCAAGGCATGCGCCTTATACAAACAACGTTTGGTCTTTGACCTGAAAGGAAATTAATAGATTAATAGAAACGAAGGAACCATACGTGAATTATCGATTAGGCGGAACAAGCGTGAAAGACAATTTGAATTGCTCATAACCGAGGCTAGTGTTATGTCTTAACCTCGGCAAGCATTTCCAGCCCTCAGTTGTTCCTGTCCTTTAATTCCACCTTTTCTACAATTTAGCTGTGGATGTTTTGTTTCAATAATTTTTAAATATAGTAAAGAACAAAGAAAGCGAAAAGAACCCGAGCCCAGATTTGAACCGGGGACCTCTGAGTTGATAGTCAAGCGCACTCTTCACTAGACTACAAATACCGCTATGTGCGACGCTTAATTTTCGAGTGTGGCATGCAATTTTCTTTTAATCCTTTTTTAACGTACTGGTTGTGATTTAATCATTAAAATTTGCTGTACTTGTTGTTGTTGTTATTGTGTGCGGGTCGTTTTAAAAAAACGCATTAACAGCTACATTCGATGATGTTTTTTGCCAACGTCACCATGTCGTTTGAACCTACTAACACCGAAGCGATTCACCGAGATTGGAGCTCATAAATTTTTACTGCAAAGCGTGCGAAATGTTCTTGTTTTGTGGGTTGAAGAGGTGGATTGGGTGAGTTGAGTTTGTGTTTGTGAGCACTCTTGTTTTTGTTGACTTCCTGCTTTGCTTTTGATTTCGTGCCAACAACACGTTTAATTTGTGGGGAGAGGGGGGGGGGGAAGCACATAAAATAATGAAGGGCTTTCCGAAATGCATTACGGAATTATTACGGAATTAATTTGTAATACTTGCAACGCCCTCAGATGTTTGTCTTCAAAATGAAATTAATTGCGTTCCTACACAGCAGCAGCGTGCATACAAACAAAAACTGTAACAAAAACACAACAAACTAAATTATACAAAAACAAAGGAGGCACTTCGGGTTAGTCGGGGTTAAGTAAAAACACACTGAATTCATGCAAGCACGTTGACCGAGTTTTTGCGAAATATTTAAATTTTTTCATAAAGGGTTATTTTTTTTTTCAATTGCAAAAAATATCCGTAAATTCATAATAACGGAAAGACTAAATGTCTGACTAAATGTGAAGTGGTGACAAGAGTGATTTATGCACCTTTCAACATGGTAACACATACATCGAAATTTGCGTGTATATTTAGAAAGATTGTCTGATAAGTTCAGACAATTTGAGCTTATTTTTTATTTAATTATTTTAAGATATTTTTGATTGTTTCTTCATATAATTTCTTTGTTAATACATAAATTTATCAACTTTAGAATTTCGAATTGTTTGACTTCCAAAAATTATAATTATGTATATTTTTTTTTTTTTGTAATTTATTAAAAAAAAACTAACCGAATATTATTCGAAATATAATTCATAATATAATTAAATAATAAAATGTATATGTAGATATTAGGGCGGGTCGATTTAAAAATCGCCCATTGCTCAGTGAAAATCGTATTCTAGGGATCAAAATAAGAAACTTTGCCCGAGGAACTGTACCTCTTAAACGAATTCTAATGCCGCAACTTTTGACTTTTGTCACATCTTGAAAAATCCCTCTTTGACCCATTTAGAGTGCCCCAATCGAGTCCAAATGTACGACCGACCCCCACTAACTTTGGAGGGCCGATCCACCCATGCCAGTGGCACATCGCCTGGAACCCCCTGGGGGTTCCCCAAACAAACATTAAAAAAAATTGTGATTTTTTTTAGAATACGATTTTCACTGAGCAATGGGCGATTTTTTTGCCTCCCCACAAAGCGACCCGGCCTATATATATATATATATATATATACAGTCAATCAAAAAAGTAAGTATGCACCCTATGCTAGTAGATTCAACTTTAATTTTTCCGTGACCCTGTGATCAAATTATTGTTCTTTTGCTTTTATTTGAATGCTTACAATGTTAACATATCGCTAAATTAAAATTTTGCCGTTTTCTTAACTACCGTTAGAGTTTTGAGCGCTTGATCCCCGCAAGCACAAAAATTACATCAAAAAAGTTTGTATGCAAAACGCAGATCTCTTATTTTCTTTGATTTAAACAAATCAGTAAAGCTTAAATAACTGGTTAAAATCCGAAGTAAGTTTTTAAGTTGTTATTAAAAATTGTTTTGAAAACATTTTAAAAAAATTTAGACAACAATGGCGCCACGCGGAGTTGAACTTAGTCAGGATATGAAAGACTTGATAATAAAACTTTTTAAAGAGAAAAATTCTCAAAGATCAATTGCGAAAATAATTGGGAAAAAGCAACGCAACGGTACAAAAAGTAATTGAAAAGTTCAAAATAGAAGGTTCGACTCAGAATAAACCGAGATCTGGACGTCCAAGGATATTCTCTGAACAAGAAAAACGTTTAATTGTACGCAAAGTGAAAGAAGACCCCAAAAAATCTGCACCTAAAATACAATCAGAAATCCAAAATGAAATTGGAAAATCCTGCAATCCCGAAACAATCCGAGGTGTGCTCCATTCAGCTGGATTCCATGGTCGCAACATGCGCAAGAAGCCGTTCATAAATGCTACAAACCGCAGCAAAAGAGTTGCATTTGCAAAGGAGCATGAATCAGCTGATGGAAACTTCTGGAACTCCGTTATTTTTTCAGATGAAAGCAAATTTAATATCCATCGGACTGATGGAAGAGCCAAAGTCTGGAGAAAAGTAAATGCTGAGCTTGAGGCAAAAAATATGAAGGGCACAGTAAAGCACGGCGGTGGATCTGTTCTCGTATGGGGTTGTATGGCAGCCTCTGGAGTGGGTCAACTCGTCTTCATCGATGGAATAATGGATCGCTTCGGTTATTTAGAAATTTTAAAAAATAATCTTTACGAAAGTGCAACAAAACTTGGAATTGGAGAGTCGTTTGTCTTCCAACAGGACAACGACCCAAAACACACTGCGCTTGTAGTCAAGGAGTGGCTCTTATATAATGTGAAAAAACAACTAAAGACACCTCCTCAGTCCCCCGATTTGAACCCTATCGAGCATCTATGGGACCACCTTGACCGTGAAATAAGAAAACATAATATAAGAACCAAGGATGAATTGAAGAAAATACTTTTAGAAGAGTGGGAGAAAATACCAACCAGCGTGACTACAAACTTGGTAAATTCAATGAAATTCCGACTTAAAGCTGTTTTAAACCAAAAGGGCTATCCTACCAAATATTAACATAATAATGATTTTTAAAAAACGAATAAAAAATTTGAATTTTTTTAGAATAGATTAGGTTGTGCATACTTACTTTTTTGATGTATTTCTATGGATTATTAAGTTTAAGTTAAGAAAAATGTAAGCAATTTCATTTTTTTTTAAACTTTTTTGTACCTGAAATAAAGTTAATTTAATATTACTTGAAATAGTTTATGTTTCATTTGTTTGAGAACGGTCTTTCTATTATTCTAGGTAACATATATTTTCTTTTTGCGAGTGCATACTTACTTTTTTGATTGACTGTATATTATATAACCTTATATAATTTTTTAATGCAAATAATGTAAATGAACAATCAAATCAAAAAGTTTTATTTAATATTTAAGGAAAAAATATTTATTTATTAAAAATTAAGATGTAAAATTCTTATGAGAGATGAAAAAAGCAGTTACTGTGGCCAGGTAAGCTTGTTTCATGACGCAACAAGACGTTGAGTATTGAACAATCATCATGTTACTTTTTAAAATTCTTATATCAGATACAAAATCAACGACCAGAAAACAAGAGATAAAACAAAAACACATTGTAAGGGTCCACCCTAGTGTCAAAAAATTTTGTAATTCTAACATAAGATTCGACATCAGCAACCCCTTAATACTGCCAGTACATAAACAAAGATCATAAAGCAAAAAAATACATTTTTATGGTCCACCCTAGTGTCAAAAAACTCTTTTAAATTTTAACATCAGATTTGAAATCAGCGGCCCTTAATACTGCCAGCACAAACACAAAGATTATAAAGCAAAACAAACCTTTTTAGGGTACACCCTAGTGTCGAAAAACTTTTTGAAATTCTTACATTAAACTCCAAATCAGCGACCAGCGCATCTACAAAGAGATACAACAAAAACATATTTTTAGAGTCCACGCTAGTGTCAAAAATTTATTTTAATTCTAACATAAGATTCGAAGTCAGCGACCCCTTAATACACACACACAAAGAGCACAAAACGAATGTTTAGGGTCCACCCTAGTGTCAAAAATTTTTTTTAAATTCTAACACCAGATTCGAAGTCAGCGACTACTTAATACTGCCAGCACATTTTTAGGGTACACCCTCGTGTCAAAAACTTATTTTTTTTAATTCCTTTCCAACAAGATCAATTTTAGGTAGATCCAATGAAAAATGTGTTTTTTACAGGGACCGAAAATAACACAGTGACGCAATATTCAACTTTTTGACTCCAAACAAAAAATCACTTATCCCAGCCGAAAGTACTCGATGAGAGAAGAAAAGTAATTTCTGAATTTTGCTAGATTGGTTGCCGTTCGTTTTTTATAAGCCTCTATAGTTTTTTCGCCAAATTCGATTTTGAACACTTTTTTGCAATTTTCTTCTATTTTTCGCATGGCCATCAACAACTTCTAGTCCAAAGTCCAACGTGTAACAACAACTTGAACAACATTAGTATATACATTTACTTTGTTCTTTCGTAAAAAAAAATAACAACAACGATTTTGACAAATACGCATTTATTTTGTTGTTTCGTATATAAAAAACGAAAAATAAAAAAAATTACAAAATCCGTATCAAGGAGTGGTCGTATGAAGTTGGTATGTACTAAAAAGTTGTTCATCATTTCATAGGCTACATTTCTTCCCTTGATTGTTTGGTAAAATTTTCAATAGTTCAAGAGCTGTAGTCGAAAAACGGAAAAAATCGGTGAAAAAAGTGGTAATTTTTTCGACATTTTTGGGGGTTTGAGAATGAAGATGAAATTTTTCCGACTTAATATATTCAGCATTTTTGTTGGCCGAGTCAAGAGCTACAACTTTGCTGAAGACTCCAAATAAAAATTCACAGCATTTTTAAAGCTATAGCCATGCGAAAAATAGAAGAAAATTGCAAAAAAGTGCTCAAAATCGAATTTGGCGAAAAAACTATAGAGGCTCATAAAAACGAACGGCAACCAATCTAGCAAAATCCAGAAATTACTTTTCTCCTCTCATCGAGTACTTTCGGCTGGGATAGGTGATTTTTTGTTTGGAATTTTTGTGTTGTGTTGTGTAATTGTTATTCTAGATTTCACAGCAGAAAAAGTTGGGCAATTTCAACACCCAAAAATTTTCGTTATGTATAACTTTAATTTTTAAGAAAAATGTTATGGTTGCCGGATAACTTTTATTTTTGAGGAATAATTTTTAAGGTTGGCTGATAACACTTATTTTCTGATATAAATTTTTTTCGGTTATAAGTGTCAAAAATCAAGAAAAAGATGACCTTTTTCTTTTGGAATGGACTCACACGTCTTAGCCGTGGTCGATATGGGATAATCATCTAGTACTAGAATTTCAAAAAGTTTTTTTAAACTAAGGTGGACCCTAAAAAGGTGTTTTTTATATTCGCTTCTCTTTTTAGAATCTTTCCCGGAGAAACCGGTTACCACATCGATTACCAACGACTGACTACCTAACCGAATACAAATTACTGAAGCGATTACCAAGCCATTACTTAGCCGAATACCGATTACTAAGCGATTACATAACCAAAGACTGATTACTGAAGTGATTACCAAGTGATTACTTAGCCGATAAAAACTGTTCATTTTAGCTTTTTTCTTTTTCAATGAACTTGTGCTTCAATTTAGTTTTACAAACATTATTTTTGATCTCTCATGATCTCTCACTAAATCAGCACGAAATTTAATAAAATTTACATCAAATGCAACTTCAATTAATAAAATCATGTTTTTACATTCCAGAAATAATGCATCTGACATCAGTAATGAATTAAAAAAATATGACAAATTCTTAAATTAATTTCACTTTTTTGCGTAAAATATTTAATCAACTATACAAAACTATTGAAAAAATTAAAAAGCTGAGTGTACCTCATAAAAAATTATTTTTATTACAAAATTTTTTTATTACAAAACCGGGGCGTGGGTTAATCGTGCTGTCGCTTTTCCGCCTGTTCAAGCTGTTTCTTTGTTCTCGTAGCCGCTTTAGTTATCGGTATTCAGCTAGTTAATAACTTGGTAGTCACTTCAGAAATCAGTCTTCAGTTATGTAATCACTTAATAATCAGTATTCAGCTAAGTAATCACTTCAGTAATCAGCCTTCAGTTATTTAATCGCGTAGTAGTCAGTATTCAGCTAAGTAATCGCTTGGTAATCACTTCAGTAATCAGTATTTGGTTATGTAATTGCTTAGTAACTGGTATTCGGCTAAGTAATCACTTCAGTAATCAGTCTTCGGTTATGTAATCGCTTAGTAATTGGTATTCAGCTAAGTAATTTCTTGGTAATCGCTTTAGTAATCAGTATTCCGTTATATAATCGCTTAGTAATCAGTATACAGCTAAGTAATCGCTTTAGTAATCAGTCTTCGATTATGTAATCGCTTAGTTATCGGTATTCGGCTAAGTCATCGCTTCAGTAATTTGTATTCGGCTTCTCTGGGAAAGATTCTAGAAGGGGAAGCGAATATAAAAAGCACCTTTTAAGGGTCCACCATAGTTTTAAAAATTTTTTTAAAATTCTAAAATGACTACGATGACGTTAGATGATTATCCCATATCGACCACGGCTTAGAGGTGTGAGTCCATTCCAAAAGAAAAAGTTCATCTTTTTCTTGATTTTTGACACTAATAACCGAAAAAAAATAATATCAGAAAATAACTGTTATCAGCCAACCTAAATAATTATTCCTCAAAAATAAAAGTGTTTCCGGCAAACAAAAAACATTTTTCTTAAAGATAAAAGTTATTCATAACTGAAATGTATTTTAACCCATTTTTAATAATTAATTTTAACCAATTCCAAAAACGTTGCATAACAGTTATGTCCCTGGTTTTTTACGAAGGTTTTAACAAAATGTGTTTTTAAAAATAGCAAAAAATTATATGTTTGGAGGTCAATAAGTTATAATAAAACATAATTTAAAAAATTTCTTTATGCCTAAATGTTGGTATAAGTAAGGAATTTATATTTTTAGAAGATTTAGATACGTGTTTTTTGAAAAGTAACAAGTTACAAGCAAAAAATATGTTTTTTTTTAACATAAAGGACCTTCAGGAGAATGAAAAACGCTCCGATAAATTTTCTCCGATTTGAAAAAAAAAGTATGCAGAAATCGTTTTTATGAGTTTCTCTAACTTTTGAGACCGCGAACGGCGGAATCCAAATTTTGACCCGGTCTAATATACAATTTTTAATTTGTCTTCATGTCTTGACAAAATTAAATAATTTGGAATATCTGCGTTCTTATTCAACATATAAAAATATTCTGGATTGCTAAGGGGGGTTTTGAACCCCGTAAACCTCCCCTCTTATCTACGCCGTTGGCTACACATCATAAGCTATCGAAATATTAAAAAAAAATTAATTTCTCGGTCGAGTTTTATGGGAACCTCCCCTTAAGCGTTTGCATGACGCGATAGTTTAGCAGTGAAACAATGACAATTATGATAAGTTTTGCATGATGCAAAAATATTGTAACAACAAAAACTGTAATTTTTTTCATTTCATGCAAACATATTTAAGGATATATGATTTAAGAGCTAAAAGTTTGACAGCTGTCCTTAAATAATGGTTGATAAATTAAATTAATTTTACTATACAAATTTTTTTTATTTAATAGCACAAGCAAACACAAAAACTATCTAGGAAAAAATCTATAAGTAGCTACATAATATTATGACGAAGAATAATTAAGTAAGATGGTTTTGATATTGTTACGTTAAAAAAATACTACAATTTGGCAACGCTGCGCCTGAAGCGTTCAGTTAAGTTGTTGCGATCGGTCGAGCACTAGAGGTCGACGACCGTTACTTGTTCGAGAAACGCAGTCGCCGAACTTGAAGTGAATCGTGAAGTTGTCGTCGATGCTCGATTGCAAAACTATAAACCAAAATAAGCTGTGCTGACGACGACAGCGACGAATGTTTGCGGGAGCAAGTTAGTGAGTAGCAAGACCAAGTCGGAGCTTATCACACATTCGATTCGTGTTGTTTTTACCGCACTAAATACACGCAATCAACATTTTGTACGACAACGTAACTTTATCGACGACTGACACACAAAAACAAGAAAAAAGCAAAAGCAGAAAAAGAAAAACAAAATAAAAATAGAGCAAAAAATAAACATTTTTTTAATGAGCATTGCGATAAAAACTTGTGATTATATTTATAGAATTGCAAGTGTTTGAAATAAATAATAATAAAGCGAAAATAATCAACAACAACAACCAAGTAAACGAGCAGATGAGCTTTACAAAAGCGGTTCTATAAAAGATTGAGAGAGAGAGAGAGAGGACGCAAGGTGAAAAATCTTTTTCTTTTAGCAAAAGTTTAGGGGCTAGTAACTCATTGTGAGAAAACAGTTTTTTTCAAATGAGTTCAAATGAGCATGCGCTTGTCACTTTGAACAAAATGCTTCAACGAACTTGTAATGCTTCTTTCGAATAGGAGTCCCAGTTTTAAACAATACAGTACTATTTTTTTCACAAAGTACTGTTTTATGACAAACATCCAAAACAGTACGGAAAAATACAGTTGTTTTAATAATGTACTGTTTTTACCACAAATTTTGGTGATGCAGAATTAAAGCTCTTAAAAGAATAAATCAAATTTTGCGAAAAAATATTCGCTTTCATTCAAAAACAAAAAAGCTTTAAGTTTCAATACGTCGACTTTTGAATAAAACCTGGTTCAAAGTTTTTATTTACCGTTGCTAATGTTTTAAGCTTTATATAGAAGCTTTAAGATTCAAAATAAACAGCTTTTAAGCTCAAAAATAAAGCTTTTTAAAGTTTGAAAGCTTTGTTTCAATTCAGAGATATTTCAAAGAAATTTCACAATTCAATTTAATAAGAGTGCATTTTAAAAAGACAAACCTGCTTGACTCCTCGCCGTCAAACATCGACCGACTAGCTGCTGTTTAAAAGCATTTCTGCCAGCAACGGCCTACATACTTTGTTGTTTACTTTACTTTGAGCTATTTCGTTGCACTTGTATGCCTTTTTAAAACTTAAGACGTAACAGCTTATTTTTCCTATCATTTTTTTTTGTCAAATGCAAAAGCTTGCATTACTTAGAATATCAAAATTTGTAGTGCTTAACTAGAACAGGTACAAGAGAGCGCAAAACAAAACGAGTTTAATTCAAAACAAAAAATAGTCTTGAGAATTCTACCTGCAAAAAAATAATAAATGAAAAGGCGCCAAAGAGAGATAAGAACAGAGTAGACACAATAAAATAAAAGCAAAAAAGGTAAAAGAAAAACCTAAACAGTGCGAAATAGTTTTTTTACACTCAAAAAAAATTTCGATTTGAATTTTATTAATTTTTGTTTTATTTTCATTTTATTTAATTTTTGTTTAGTTTAAATTATACATATATTTAGTTTATACTGTATTTATTTTAATATTTATTTAAATATTTTTTTATATTATTTTTATATTATTTTTTGTTTAATTTTCATTTATTTTTATTTTTTTTAATTTATTTTGTATAAATTTTATTTATTTATTTTTTTATTGAATTAATTATTTTAATTAATTATTAATTTAATTTTTATTTCTTTTTTTTTTGGTATGCTATTTAATTTTTCTCAATTTTTTTTAAAATTTATTTCTTATTTATTTTTATTTATATAGTATTTTTTCTATTTATATTGTATGAATCGTCTTAAAAAAAAAAAAAAAAAAAATTAAGCTCGAAAAATGGATACATCGGTAAAAAATTTTTGAGAAATCTGCTCGTTTAGGATATTTTTGCAACTTTTTTGTGACTTTTTTTGAATACATTTCGATACGCTTTCAACTTCAATCAACTACGCCATTTATTGTCCGATTGTAGTCGTTTAGCCATCGTTGGAAAATTAATAAAATGCCTATACAATCTTTGTGACTAACTTGTACATTTTGGAACAAAGTTAACCCATTGAGGAAGGCCAAAGGGATCCTCGTTGCCAAGGGATTCAATTGGTACCGTAACTGTTCATTTAACAATAGTGCATCTGAATATCTTTCCAAAAAGTTAAATTTTATCAAAATCGGAGTATCTTTGTAAATGTGGCAGGTATTTGAACCAAAATTTAACAAAACAATAAAAATTTACCAAACTTTAAAAACTTATTTTTAAAAAAGTTTGTATATTTTATTGTTAGAGCTTTTTTTTCGGAATTTTTTGTTTTTGACAATTCATAGATACGAAAAACTTGCTCACACAAAAAGTGGTTTTTGGCCCAAAAACGGCACTTTTTAAAAAAGTACAGCAAACCTAAGGGCGCGTTTATAGTGGCGCCTTGTTTCTTTGCCGAGCCGAGCTGAAAACGCGTCAAGCTAAAAGCAGCTGGTCGTGCGTATAGTGCGCGCTTACCACCGCTGACTTGTTGCAGATGGCTTTTGACTACTTTGTGTTGTCTGTGTATATTAAGTTTTTTTTTGTTTATGTTTGCAATCGAAGCATCAAAAAAGTCACGTGATTTCGTGTGTGCTTTTCGCTTTCCTCAAAACAGCGGACAACAAGTGAAGAGACGAAAATGCGGAAAAACGACGCCGAAACGCACTTTAAGCCACTGTAAGTTGCTTTAAGTCGCTGAATTGTTCCATCTGGATTTTGACTATTTTGTCGTAGCATCAAACAACGTGTTTTCGTGTGTGCCGCTTGCTTTTCTCTAACCAGCGGACAACAAGTCAGAGATGAAAATGCGAAAAATTATGCTGAAACGCTTTTTAAGCCACTGTAAGTCGCTTTAAGGCACTTGCTCCTACAGTTTGTTTCGATTTTTTTGCAGTTGTTTTGTGCTGTTTTTAGTGGCCTTGTTACATGATCAATCATGGGAAATCAATCTTTCATATCTGTTAGTAAATATTTGATTGTATGTATTACAGACTCGCTGATGGCTTCATTGACCAACATCTAATTATTTTGATATTTTGCATACACATCAAACAGATTGATGTCAAATTATTGATTTTTGCACAACAAATTTTGATTTTTTTACCCATTTGCATTTGATACCACGAAAAAACAAAGAAAAAGTGCAACAGAAAAACTGTATGTATTTTGTTGGAATTTTCCGTGTTGCTCTACCTTTTTTATGTTATTTAACCCATTAACCGCGGCTCCCAAACGCTTAATACGATTTCTTTCAAATTGCGTGAGCTTTCTTATATTGATCACAACAAATTTCAACTTTGTATCTTTCACCATAGTCGAGATTTGATTGGGTATACAAATAACTAACCATCGGTAATGTGTTCTAAATGAGCACAAATTCCTCCTGCAACGACAGCACAGTTTTATATCAGGAATTTTCTAACAATAGCAGGTATAGTTGGTTAGTTGGCTAAGATAGATTTTAAATTTGTTTTCTTTTTATATAAAATTTTTTACAAATGATAACAAAAATTTTCTGATTTTAAAACTTAATCACTTTTGACTTTGAAAATGTAGTAGTTAACGTAAAACTTTCTGGACACACTCTAAAAACAATTTATAGCTCTATGTTTTCTTAAAGTAACAAACAAAAAATTAAACACTTAGCTGTTAACAATCCTGAAATATGATCTATTCTGCAGAAGCATTTTTATGGGTGAGAAAATGCCCAACCGCTGTTAATGGGTTAATGAAAATACTAAGTTAGCATCGTGTAAAATAAAACTTAACACATGCAAACCGTGCGAGCGAGCGATAAAACAACAATCGGCACTCTGAATACCAGCGCACAAGTCGCTTTAAGCTGCTTGTTCAGCTGGTACTATACGCACTTTGAGCTTATTTCATATGATTGTATATACAGCATTTTTCAGCTTTCCCATTCGGTTTGGCTCGCAAAGCAACAAGTCGCCACTATAAACGCGCTCTAATGGTTAACACATCGAGAATTCCTCTCGTGGAGGGTACTACAATGAGCCAAGAAATAGTTTAGACCAGTGTCGGGCAGCTTTGCAAACTTGAGATTGTGTTTGTACAGTAAAATATGTATTCATCTCACCTACAGAATGATCAAAACTTTAGTGTTCAAGCGAATGTCAAGCAGATAAGATCTGCGCTTGCGTGTTTCTTGAATATATTATATCTGTGTCGATAAGCAATAATAGCTTAAGTCGATTTAAGACAGAACTGAGTTATTCATATAGTTGTGTTCCACGTATATATCATTATGAACACACAAAATCTAGAACTTTTAGCATGACCTTAGCCAAAGATATGACGCAAAAACAAAGACCCTTTCATATAACTTATATGGCGATTGAAAACTTTTAAGCAAGATTTCTGGAAACTTTGAAATAAGGCTTAAGCTGTTATTGCTCATCGACACAGATATAACGTAGGATTACACTGTTTTTAATATATATACAGTGGTGTGCAAAGAAGTAGGGACACCTGTATTTTTATTTTTAAAGCTGCATGAATTCTATACAAGGTGCTCCAGATATAGCACTAATTCCCTCGGTTGGTGATTCCACATGATTATTTGAGGAAAAAAATACAAGGATGATGGTCACCCCCTCACCACTTTGGGAGTTAGAAAGGAAAAACTGGAAAATATGTGTCATTACCTTTTACTCCATATTTATTGAATCTTTTATCCGATTTGCAAAGTTTACAACTTGTTGAGAAGTTAATAAAATTAACATTAAGTTGTTTATAAAACCTTTTCATAAAGTCACATTTAAGAAAGTTATGATCAACTAAATTCTAAAAACATTTTGAATTCAACTTTGATAGTAAATATCTAAAATATTAAATAAATGCTTTGAATATTTTTATGATGTAATTTTTCTTTAATGATAAAGTTTTCTATCGACTTGGTTTTTGATCTTGCCATAGTACTTGAGTACTCTACTGCGGCCACAAGTACTTTTTCATTTTAAATTACCACACGTAAAACAGTTAGTTTTTAGTGTGGTACGATTCGAAAACGGTTTTTGTATCATTAGTTTGAAGGTCTCTTATTCAAGATGATACTGACTTTGAAGATCGGTTAAGAGATAAATAAAATATAGAGTAAGGCGTAATGACACATATTTTAAAGTTGTTAATTTCAAGCTCCGAAGAGGGGGAGGGGTGAGCCTCATCCATAAAGTTTTATACTCGCCTAATAAAGGGAAATCCCCACCCGAGAGAATTAATGCTATATCTGGCGCACTTTGTATATAATTTATGCAGCTTCAAATATAAAAATACGGGTGTCCCTATTTTTTTGCACATCAGTGTATATATTTTTATATAGATATAAGATATATCTCTTAAGAATGTAGTTTGGTGGAAAAATAGTACATGATATTATATAGCAGCATTATGATTTAAGTATACGGTAAAACTGGTTAAGAAGGTTCACAAAGTCAAAAACGGGCTTAAAGAAGCGAAAGCAAAGGTCTTCTAGAGCTCTTATAGAAAATGCTTTAAGCTCATTTTTCTCAAAACTGATTTTTGGTTTTGTGTTTACGAGTTTTTAAAAACTAATGACCCGATTTCGTAGAAATTTTCAGAGCTTATTCCTCATGTGTGTAGCTATCCCCGGAATTTGACTTTAAAAGACCGCCATTTTGTTTTTTTCAAGAAAAAATGTTTGTTTTAGTTCCCGACAGACGATATTACGACGAAATTTAGATTTCAGATTATTATTTTTTTTTTTTTTTTTTTTTTTTTTTTTTTTTTTTTTTTTTTTTATTTATTTATTTAATTAATTAATATTTGTACAATAAGACTTGGTCTTTAGTAGTACATCAATAGAGGTGAATCACATTTTTATAATTTTTACTTATTGAATAATTAATATTTGTCTGATAACTATGTGAATTTAGAATATAAAAAGGAATTAAGATTTTGCGTTTAGGTTAAGTTTAATTAAATTGAATATTAAAATTTTTTTAAAAAAAAAGAATTAAGAATAAGATAACTTAATAATTACTTGATTGAAGATTATTTTAAAGAAATAAGTAAAGTGGAAAAAAAAAATTATAAACAAAATATAATAAGAAGAAAACGTTTGAAAGATATGACAATAAAGAAAATAGAGAAAGAATAAATTTAAAGATTGAATTGAATTATCCATCAATAGAACAGAAGTAATTATAAACTGCATGTTCAAAGCTGCTTCTAAAAGTTAATTGTTTCAAATAGTTGGGTAATGAATTCCAAAGTCTAATGGTGCTTATGAAGAAAAATCTACTGCTATTGAGGTAGTTGTGTCTAGGAACAATGATGTTGGTAGACCGAACTGATTGAAAAAATTGTAATTTCTCATAAAGATACCCTGGGCATTGTGTATTAATAAGTCTGTGCAAAAAAATAATATTACGCATATTCAAGTATTGAACCAAACCACACCCAAGAATTTCTTTACTTCTCAACGAAATATGGTCAAAACGTTGGATTTTAAAAACATACCTTGCCGCATTGTTAAACGCCACAAGGAGCTTATGTTGCGATTGGGAATCAAGCTGACTATAGACAACATCTGAAAAAGTAATATGTGGCATTATTAGTTGAACTACAAGCCTACGACGAGTTTCAAGAGGGATAAAGTCTGAGGAAGCTCGTAAATAACGCAAAGTACCGTAGATTTTACTTATAATGTAATTAATATGGTCAATACAGGTTAATCTAGAGTTAATTATGAAACCAAGGTTTTTCACTTTATTCACAACGTTCAATTTATCAGTTCCTATTGACAAAAGTGGAATATCCACAAAGCATGAATCATTCCTTGCAATTGGTAGCACTTTAGATTTTAAAGGATTGATATAAAGTAAGTTGGTGACTGCCCACTTGTTAAGCAATGCCAGATCATAGTTTAATCTATATGCTAAGTCTTCTAAAAGACCAGTAGGTCGAGAGAGGTATAGCTGAATGTCATCAGCATAAGCATGAACGGTTGCATATTTACAAACAGAGAATACGTCATTTAAAAAAATAGAGAAAAGTAAGGGACCCAAAATAGACCCTTGAGGCACACCGGCAGAAACAGAACAAAGAGACGAACAATTATTACCAACTTTAACCTGTTGCATTCTATTATCTAGGTAATTGGATACTAGTTTAAATGCACTGTCACTGAAATAAAAAAAATGCTTAAGCTTATAGCAAAGCAGATTGTGATCGACAGAGTCAAAAGCTTTGGAGAAATCTATAATCTATTTGCCGGCTAAAAATAATTTCTGCGGCTATTTTAACAAAAGTGAAAAGAAAACAAATATATTTTTTATTAATTTAACATTTTATCTATAAGTGTAAAAAATAAAGTCACTCATTTTAATTTTACTATGAAACAAAAATATAAATAAAACCAACTAGCTACCGAACTAGGCTCTTAGTTCATTTTTTCAAATTAATTTAAGAAAATCTTTAGTTTAATTTGTAATTTAATTTTAAAATTAATTTTATTTTTATCTATTTTTAAATTTTTCTTAAATAAGTAAAAATAGTAAAAAACCGACTAGCTTCCGAACTAAGCTCTTAGTTTATTTTGTTAAATTAATTTAAAATTTTTTTTAATTTAATTTTTAATTTATTTTGAAATTTTATTTTGAGAATTTATTCTGAAAATTTATTTCTAAAATTAATTTTATTTTTATATGTTTTTAAAATTTTTTTTTTCTAAATAAGCAATGGGTTTAACAATAGAGAGTTTTACTACTTTTTATTTAATTACGAACGTACTCTTATGTCTTTGTTTTAGATCTGTCAATGTGAAAACATCAGTCAAGGTAAATATTTTCAACATATTTTAGTGTGGAACGAAGTAGTGTTTAGGAACGAACAATGTTTGTTTTATTAAAAAATTGCTATCAATATTCTAAAAACTAAAATTTCAGCATATTTCAACATAACAAAATTGTTATGTCCTTATTTAAAAATCCTTTACATAGTAATATTACGTGTATTAATGCTTGAAAACTATTAAAACTAACGATGTCATAAGAAAAAAGTTTGCACAGTTGTTTAGTTTAACATTTAATATATTGTACTTAGAAGATGGATTTTATATGGCTCAAACTGATATTTTATTATTTTATACGATAATCTTACTTTATATAAATTTTACGATACTATATAAATTTTGTTTTAGTTTTTTATTCGTTGTAAATTTGCTCATCTTTATTTTCTTAATGCATACAGAGCTCATTTTTTTGATGGATACTTTGCAAATCTAACGAGTATTACCGAACTTTTTTTTTTTGAGTGTATCATTTCAAGTTTCATATTTCATGTTTTTTGTGCTCAAAGGCAGACGCTCTACTAAAAAGTTTCCGCCAGCTAGAATGAACAAGAAAAGAAAAGCTTTTAGAAAAACTTTTCCATAGAATAGCTAAAAACGTGATGGAAAAGTTGGAAAATTTAAAATAAAGTTTAAGTAAAGACTTGCGGGAAGGCGAATCAAAATAGAAAGACAAGAACAAAGACACAGACATTCAGCTAGTCAGATAGACAAAGAATAAAAACGAGTGAAAATAAAGGAAAAACCACCGGAAGTTGTAGGAATTCGACAAAACATGTCACAAACTAGAGCGGAAGCAACCAACAGAAACGGAAGTGATGCAATTTTTAGGTTTGCAAAATTTTGCGAAGTGATTTAGAGAAATAAAGGGAGATATTTAACGAAAAATTAAATGAATTATTTACTATTTAACAATTAAACTGATGTCTGTTTCGATGCAGAAGTGATGATGAAAACCTAATGCAAGAAAGTTAAAACTTAAAGAGGTAGCGGCGATAGAGGAAGGTAAGAAGCAGCGTTGTCACTTTAGCACAATTCGCATGGATCTACCACTTTTTACAAAAAATTCAAAACGTAGAGTGCTTAGATAAGATTTCTTAAAGCTTATTTGCAAAACTTGACAGCATTGTATTAATTTTTGTGGAATTAAAAGTGATTTTACCGTTTTCATTGAGTCATTTTTTTATAGGAGTTAGGCCTGGTTGTCATTCGATGTTGTGTATCTTCATCGCATTCAGATTGCAAGTTTGAGATCCAAGCTTATTTGCAAAATTTGACCTCATTAGATTAATTTTTTCGGAATTTAAAGTGATTTAACGTTTTCATATAGTCACTTTGTATGCACTCAAAGTGCATATTTAATATCGAAGCTTATGTGCAAAATTTCCAATTCATAGATCATATTAATTTTTATAACATGTTAAGATATTTTACCATTTTTGAAAAAGTAACTTTGCATGGGAGAAAAACTACGCCTGTTTAAATTCAATTTGGCTAATTTTCGAACTTGATCTTCATTTTTTACATCGAATAGAAGCTTAAATATGGAATTTCATTACGATAACTCTAAAGCTACGGCTCCAATCGTGACGACAGATGGATACCCTTTTAGTAGTGACGCTGTATTAATTTTGCGGCGGATTTATCTACTGGACAAACAAAGGACGACTGTAAAAATTTCATTTTTATCTTTTTTCTCACCGCGTTGATTGAAGAACAGATCAAAGAAATATTTAACTGCTCATGAATATTTTTTCATTTAAATTTTATCTTTTTTATAATTAAGAACTCATAGTTTGATTTCTTTCTTTTTTATTTTACACACATACATATTTTGCATGATTCAAACATGACATCAGATAAGTTTTATACAACGACAATAAAATCAGAGACCAGACAATTCGAGTGAAATTATTTTACTAACTGCATGGTTTCAATTTTTATAGCAGCACTAAAAGAAAATATTTGTAAAAAATGCGCGAAATGCAATTTTTATAAGATTTTATTTCTGAATGAAATTCAGAGCAATAAATTGCAAAATAATGCAAGGTGAAATTGGGTGTGGGCAAATGAATAGAGTAGAAACAAAAATAATATTTAAAAAATTTCATAACTGAACAAAAAACAAACATTGATAAAAATAAACAATTTCATATAACAGCAAACCAAAATGGTTTATCTACACTTTATCATTTATGTATTTGAAAGTGATTGAAATAAAACGCTTGTTTTAAAACTTGAACAGTTATTGGGACATAGAATTTTGTACATGAAAAATTTATATTTATCATGTCATTAATTATGCAATGCACGTAAACTTTTTCGATCAACTGTAATAAACTTTTATGAGCCATTTAGAGAATAAAAACAATTTGTCATCTACAGCTTAAGCATTTGGCATATTTGCTGTGCTTTTACATTTTTTATGATTTGTGGCAGTATTTGCTGGGATTAACTGTAATATACAGTGAGGGCTACATTTTTAGGCACCAACAAAATTAGGGTTTTTTTTCCTTAAAGCTATGCATTACTTTAAATCCCTCTCTTTGCCATCATTTTGACACATCTTTTTCGTTTATTTGCATTCTGAACAACAAATTTTTTATTATTTTATAAAACATTATCTTAATATTATTAACGTTTTTTACTCATTGGTAACAATATTTTTGGTCTGATTCATTTTTTTTTCTTATTTGCAGGTAGCAATCATTGTACGTTATGAACTTTAACTGCAATAAAGTTCAAGCGAATATAAAAAAAGAGGCAGCAAAACGATAAAAACTAAAGAAAAGCGTATATGAAAAAAGATAAAAAAACAAAGACAGACCAACTTAGCGACGTTGACACAAAAAATAATAAAACAACACACAATCGTATTGACATAAGAAAAAAAAAAAAAACACTCACAAAAAATCGTATGTAAAGTCTGATAGTTGTTTAGAATGCAATCAAAGCATTTGTTGCATTCAAAGATCTTTTGAAGCTTTCGATGTTATTTTTGTCATATAGTAGTGCTTGATTTTCACTATGTCATTTTCAGTGGTCAGTTGTTGTCAATCAAATTAAAAACAACAACATGTAGACATTTTTTCTAACTTTTGCAATCTTGGAAAATGAAAAACAATTAAATTATTAAATGGAGCAATGCAGAAAATGTTCTCGAGTTTTATTAGGGTGATATTTCAGGTGATCAACTTTTGTGATGTCACAAAAATTACATAGTGAAAACCAAGCATAAAGCAAAAACGTGTCAAAAAGGGCAATACTCATTTTTTTATGACTTATTTGGAAATTTAAGTAAAGTAAAAATATCAAAAGTGCGTAAACAGATTTATTTTTTTAGTTGAAATTTTATCTAAGAGCTCCAATGAATACTTTTGACAAAAAGTAAAAACCAGTAAAGAATCAAACGTGTTTTGTCTTGAATTTATTATTGTGATGACGTCGCTTCTATTGCAAATGGGTTTTATACACACTTTTCAAATTTCAAACTCAGAGTACATTTTTAATATCACAGCTTGTGTGTACATATAATATCAAGTCAATACATAAATTGTATACACTTTAGAAGGTAGGAGTGGTTTTTTCGATTTTGCGAAATTTCATACTCAGCGTGCAAAATTGAGTTTAATGGTGTTTTTTTATTGGAAAAATGCTGCATTCTTTCTGCCCTCTTTGAGAATTCTGCATTTTTTCTACTTTTGAGGGCAACATTTTCGAGAAAAAAACACAATTCAATTTTAGAGGTTACTATTTTTCTTCTCAAGAGTGTAAAATTTTCAAAAAGACCAAAAAAAAATGGAAAAAAGAAAACGCCATCAAATTTATTTGCCTAATATTTTAAGGCATTGCATATTGGGCCAGGAATTTCAATAAGTGGCTAAAAATCACATTTGTTATGTATACAAAAGATTCTACAAAAACACGATTGATTGACACATTAACCCATTAATGACAACGTCTGATATATCATACGCGATAAAAGCATTTTTCAAAAATTCCTCAAAAATCCTCAGCCACTGTAAAACTTTTGCTTAAAAAAAAAATTACATTTGAATCCTTTTTGTTTACTTGTTCGCGCCTGTTAATGCAGTATTTAAAAAAAAGTGAAAAATATTACTCAGGTGAGTTATTTTGTTTTATAAACATCAAGAAAAAAGAAAATATAATTAAAAAAGTGCATTAGGTTAAAGTTGAACGCCTACGCTACGAAATGAAAATTTCTCATAATTTTTTTTTTATTTCTCTACTTAAAGACCCCTTATGCGTTTATTATCATATGCTTCGCCACACCCAAATCCTTTGATTTTTTTTTTAAACTTCAGAGTTTTCCATCTTATAATAATACAAATTTATGCTGAAAATTTTAAAAGCTAAACTCAAAGGATTCTGGTAGTGAGCATTAATGTACCCTGAGACGAAATATTATTAATATAAAATTAAAAATTACAATTTGGGACAGATTTACAGGCCTATTCTGGCAAATTAACAAATTGTTAACCAGTATTTTGAATATTTCTATGTGTTTGTCGTAATTTTTTTATTTCAAAACAAAATTTGAAGCTCACAAATAAAAAATGTTGATAAAAATTGTCAACTGCGTTTCAGTTATAGACAATTTCATTAATAAATTTTGTTTTTTGAGCTTTAAGTTTTGTATTGAAAACAACAAACACATAGAAATATTCAAAATACTGGTTAACAATTTGTTAATTTGCCGGAATAGGGCTATTAATGTCAAAAAATTGCAAATTTTTTTACACCTAAAATTTGAAATTATCGACAGCATAACAATTTCTTAAAGTTGTTTAAAATTACATGAATTAAATTGCTAGCTTTAGATCAAGTTAGTTTTTAAGAAGGCATGAAGGAAGCAACTAGAGCAGATGGCAACCTTGGTAGAGTTGATGGCGGTGATCTATAAATAGCCTACTGCTTTGAAATGTCATTAGCAGCCATACAATTCAAAAGAATGAATTCCTAAATCTGCGAAGTCATATACTAATTTAAGCAGTGAGTTGATCATAGCTTAACCACTCAAAGACTACTGAAGAGGAAAATGTAGCGATTTCCGAAACAGACTGTCTAGTCAGCTAAGGGATTGACTCTATACAGAGTTGTTGTTGTTGTTGTTTTTTAATTTAATAATTTAACAGATCATAACTGTTCTTTAAAATTTTAGCACTTTATTAAATATATTGAATCCAATACTGAAAAAAAAATATTTACATTCAAACATGTTTAGATAAATAATACTAGTCTACAAATTTTCGATCCGGTAAACCGATTATCATTCCTAGATGTACTTTCAATACTCGTTCCAAATTTGTACACAGTTTTCTCCGATATTGTAACATTTTCAAGATACAGGGTGTTTTACGTTTTTAGCACGTGTTTTGTTTTATTTATATTGAATCTAAACTACTAACCATAAAATAAAAAAGAATATTTTCTATTTTAGAAGAAATATCAACTTTTCCATTAATCTATCAACGATTTTCGTATTATGTGCTGTAGCGGAGCTAAAATTTTCAGATTACCCAACGAAATATCAACAAATTTTGTATCTTTTATTTTAGCAGAGCTGTTATCATCCAAAGTTAGAATTTAGAAAAAACCTGTTGATTAAGTTATTTTTACATGAAAAACAGACATTTTCAATTTAGACGATTACAGCTCCGCTAAAACAAAAGATACAAAATTTGTTGATAATTCGTATGATAATCTCAAAATTTTAGTTCTGCTACAAACATGGCACGATAGTGGTTGATGTATTGATGCAAAATTTGATAATTTTTCTAAAATACAAAATATTATTTTTTATTTTATGGTGAGTACTTTAGATTTTAAAGCAATAATACCAAACACTTGCCAAAAACGTAAAACACCCTGTATCTGGAAAATTTTACAATATAGTAGGAAACTGAGGACAGGTTTCGAACCAGCGATGAAAGTACATATAGGAACGATAATGGGTTTACTGGATCCGAAATTTGTAGACAAGTATTGTTTATACAAGCATGTGAATATGTACATATTTTCTTTTGTTTTGAATCCATTTTTCCTCATACACAAAAATGTGGTTTACAAAAACCACGCCTTAAGAAGATTCCTTGAGATTCTGCTGGTAATTGAAATAATTTATATCCTAATACTTTCTTTAAGATGTTTAATTGAAGAGAGATATGCACACTTTTGCACGTTTTCAATAACTTTCGAGAAATTTATAAAAAACGAAAGTCGGGCAGTACTCTCAAATCGAAAAAGACGACCTAAATCAAAAAACAGATTGTAGACAAATAGCAGACAGTAGCTAAGGTAAACTCTAAGCAAACTAGATCAAAAGTTGAAACAAATATTAAAAGCAAAAAATAAAAAAAATATAATAAACAAAAAATAAAATAAACTTAGAGCAAAAGATAAAATAAATATAAAAACAAAAAATAAAAAATATTAAAAGCAAAAAAAAAGAAGATAAAAAACAAAGTCTAAAAATATTAAAAGCGAAAAATGATCAAAACATATAAAAAAGAAAAAATGAAAAAAATTTTTAAAACAAAAATATAAAAAACAAAAATAAAAAATATTAGGAGAACATTATATAAAAAAACAAAACAAAAATTGCAGAAAAAAATCAAAAAGAATCAACATGGATCTCTCCACGCAACCTCTACGCGGTGACCCTGGAAACTATATGTCATTTTTGTAGGCTAATTGCAGGTTTTTTTTTTGTTTCTCGATTTTAAAACACATTTATCGTTCTAAGAGCGCATTTTCTAAAGCCTTGTATAAATATTTTTAGTTCACGCATCACACGTCAGATTTGGTAAAAACGGCCCCTTATTCTCTCTTGTATCCCGCCTGTTTTTCAATACCCCAGAATCAATAACAACCAAACATAGTTTTTATTTAATAGTGTCACGCCCTTTGTTGAATCTTGCCCACTTTTTCTAGCATGCTCGGAAACGATCCTACTCATCCCTATACCCAATTTCAATAAGCTGGTGTCAATATTAGACGAGATACAGTATTTTATTTATAGTACCACGCCCCTTTGTTAAATCCAGCCCACTTTTCTTATCATGATCGAAGAAGGTCCCATCTACTACTGTACCGAATTTCAATAAACTAGTGTCAGTATTAGACGAGATACAGTATTTTATTCATAGTGACACGCCTCTTTTTCCATCGAGCTTGGAAAATATGCTTTATTCTAAGTATCCTGATTTTAGCCTCCAAAGTCCAAATTTGGAAAAATTTCAGGCCGCTAGCAATTGGTTTAGTAGTTATAGGCCTCTAAAGTTGCAAAAATGGCCTACAAATCTTGCTGGTTTTTTTTTAGTGTTCCGCATTTTTGGTATACAAAGAAAGGTAGTGCGAGTATCTATTCAACGAGGTATCAAACATGGAAATGCATTTATAACTTTTTAAGATATACCTATTCTTATATTTACAATTTGTCTGAAAAACTAGTGGTTTCCCTTTTACGAAAGCACTACACTAAAAATGTTTATATCATAAGTGTAGTTTTTTAGAAAAATTTAAAAAAATAGCAAGATTTGTAGGCCATTTTTTCCAACTTTGGAGGCCTATAACTTCTAAAACAATTGCGAGCGGCCTGCATTTTTTTCAGATTTGGAGTACGAAGGCCAAAATCCATGTAATCTGCAAAAAAATTTATATTAGAGTTGTCGCTATTCTTGAAATGTTCCATAGCGATTTTTGTAAATCAAGCGAGATTTCACAGTTTTCATAAAGACACTATATATAGGAGTTAGGCGTGGTTTAAATTCGACTTTGTCAAATTTTTTACTCAAAGTCAGCCACTAAAGTGAGTTTTGTGAAATTAAAAGAAATTTTTACATTTTTAAAGAGTCACTTGTAATCAAGAAGGAGCAGTTTTCATTCAAGTTGTCTCATTGTCGAACTTGATCATTATTTTTTAGATAAAAGCTTATTTTGTAAAATTCGTTAAGGTATCTGAAATTTTACGGCTGTTATCGTGATCGAAGATGATTCTGTTCAGGGACATATACAGCAATTCCATTTTAAATGTTCCGAAAAAATTAAAATTACAAAATGACCATATCTGATTTAAGTCAAATTTTACATGGAACTTCACTGACGAAAATAAAAAATTTAATTTGTAGGATACAGTTCGGCGTGATTTTAAGCGGAGTTACGGAGTGTACAGTAACAAATGTCTTCAAAAACGTCGAAAATCGTTTTTTACTTCTTATGCTATATTCACACTGAGAGCTAAATGCGTATTTAGAGCATTTACTATATATATTTGTCCCTGTTACTCCTACAACGAGTAAAGGGCAGTTCGTAAATCTGGATTTCGTAAATGCGCATTTAGCTCACAATGTGAACATAGCATTAACCGAATGTTAAGTTCGAACTACCGTTGGAAAGGGAATTAAACGACTTTAATCTAAAAAGAAGTTTGGGAAATTTTTATAGTTGGTGGTTCCATCTCTTGCGATAAGGTAATTAATTTCATAGAAGAGTTCGAAAACTACCATATAAAAATTAACTGGCAAAATTATCTTTTCAACAATAAAAAATTAGGGCGGAGTACTCTATGGGTTATTGAGATATGGCCATTTTAATATTCATATAAAAATATTTTTTAATTTCAATTTTTGTTAAGATCTTAAAATGTCCATATCTCTTGAAGGTCGGTACGTTTAAAATGGAATTGCTGTAGAAACTTTTCTGTACAAAGTTCCGGACATAGACAAATTTTTACAGCAAAAAACAAATACTTAAGTCTTTTGAAATGAAAAGATTATTTTATTAACACTTTGACGTTACATTGCACATTTAATTAGAGGTACTTTCATTTCAACGATAAGCCAATAAACAGAAACAAAAAATTAAATTAGATACTTAAGACTTTTATCCGGTTATTTCGATTGGAATCAAATATAAAAATTCATAAAAACCCACTGATTTTTTTATTTTTAGTTACAAAACCGTTATTTTTTTTTTTTTTGTTATTTTTTCATTCTACTGATTATTTTAAAAATGTATTAAAAAGAAATTATTTTATTCTTTGCTTATTCTTATGATCGATATTTTTGGAATGTTTAAATAAAATTAAAGTTTTTTCCTAAATGACCTCTATATTTATTATGTTGACTTTATATAAATAAAATTTTTTTTTATGTAAGACCTTTGAAAAATTGGCATTGGAACTTGAACAAACAGATTGGTACCTGAATGATTTCTTTATCGAAAATGATTCAATTATCTCAAAAATATACAACTGTAAGAACAAGTTTTAGCAAAATAGTTGTTTAGAATCAAGTTTTATTTAAAATCTTTTGGATTGCCTAGGTTGAAAAACCCAAAAAATTTTCAAAAAATATGTTTATTTTGCACGTGTTATTTGAATGCTTCTGAACTCCCCTTTTTACTAAAATGGTTTCTGAAAGTGGTCTATTTTCGAGATAAGTTGTACGTTTTCGAGTGCATTATAGATAAAAACAAGTCATTTTTCAGATAAAAGCCTTTCAGCTATCAGAGATTTAATTTTTCATTAGTATTATGACTGGTTTCGATATACTCATTTTAAGAGTCTAGAGCGTGATTTCTGTGCAACAATCTAATTTTAGTAACTTTTTCTGAATATAAAATTAGCCTCATATTGCAGTTTGACAGTGCAATATTTCAATAACACTTTAACCCATTGTACAGCCGTGCTGGAGGATTGTAACTGACCGAATAAGTTGTAAGCAACAACAAACATGACTTGATTCAGGGTTTGCTAAAACTACTTCTGATCAATATTATTCATTTAACGTACGAATTAAAAATTCAATTTGATTTTTCCACTCATGAAGATAAAAAAACATATGCGCTCTTTTGTTAAATGTTCATAGCAAGGAAATGTTTCCATCCCTCTTGAATAGTTTTCGCTTAAAGATTGCGCTCCACAAATAAACTAAGTAATGCTTTCTGTATTTCTGTTTTTCACTCATATAATTTTTCTCTTTATGAAGTTTTTGCAATCATAGAAACTCATTCCCTCCTTCCAATACAATTTTTGTACTTGCTGATAAAGGCCCCAAATGAGGCTAATTTTACATGGTCGGTGTGACCTTTACAGGAGCAAAATATAAAACCAGGTGCTATTAATTATTCATTAGACCGGATCAAAATTTGAATTCCGCCGTTCGGGGTCTCAAAAGTTAGAGAAACTCATAAAAACGATTTCTGCATACTTTTTTTTCAAATCGGAGAAAATTTATCGGAGCGTTTTTGATTCTCCTGAAGGTCCTCCTTTTTGTTAAAAAAAACATGTTTTTTGCTTGTAACTTTTTATTTTTTAAAAAACTCAAATCCAAATCTTCTAAAAATATAAATTCCTTACTTATGGCAACATTTAGGCGTAAAGAAATTTTTTAAATTATGTTTTATTATAAGTCTTATTGACCTCCAAACAGATCATTTTTTGCTATTTTTAAAAACACATTTTGTTAAAACCTCTGTAAAAAACACATTTTTCATTAATTCTTCCTAAAATTGATCTTGTTGGAAAGGAATTAAATTATACTTTTTTTAATATATCGGTCAAAACAAATCTGTGTGTGAAAAATGACTAAACGTCAGTAATCGACTTTAGAAATCTGCTAAAAAGATAAATTTTTTTTAGGCATAGATTTTGTTATTGTTTAAGAAACACATTATGTTAAAGCTGCTGGAAAAAAGTCTTTTTTAATTATTATGCACTCAGAAAAAAAAACCAACAGTGAAACTGTTAAATCACATCCAACAGATGAGTTTTTGAAATTAACAGTCTGGACTGTTGATAAAATAACTGCTTTACTCAATTCTCATTTGAATTTTTAATTGTCCTGCACTAGGATGGCTGATATCAATACATATTCACATAAAAGAAAAGAGAACTCAGTTAGGAATTGAGTAAAATAGTTATTTTATTGACAGTCAAGACTTTTAATTTGAAAAAACTCATCTGTTGGATGGGATTTAACAGTTTTCACTGTTAATCTCTCTGTTTTTTCTCTGAGTTTAATACATTTTGAAGTGATTCCAAGTTTGTGTACTTTACAAGAGATTTTAACGTGGCTTTCTTTTTTTATCTTTTTTTTTAATTCCTTTTCAACAAGTTCAATTTTACGTAAATCCAATGGAAAATGTGTCTTTTACAGAGGTTTTAACAAAATGTGTTTTTAAAAATAGCAAAAAATTCTATGCTTGGAGGTCAATAAGAGTTATAATAAAACATAAGTTAAAAAATTTCAATTTGCCTAAATGTTGGTATAAGTAAGGAATTTATATTTTTTGCAGATTTGGGTATGTGTTCTTTGAAAAATAAAAAGTTACACGCAAAAAACATGTTTTTTTAACAAAAAGGACCTTCAGGAGATTCAAAAAAGCTCCGATAACTTTTCTCCGATTTGAAAAAAAAGCATGTAGAAATCGTTTTTATGAGTTCCTCTAACTTTTGAGACCCCCAACACCTGATTATTTTTTGCCCCATACAAAAGCGAAAAGTTCATCCTTAACAATTCTTTTCAAAACCCGAAATCCCATTCATATTGGCTCCCTTCTAAAGTACCCCAACAAAAATACAAAAAAGAATAATGTGAAAATAGTTCATATCTGAGAGGGGTCAAATTTATGAGCTGCTCCTACTATTTTTTTATTTCAAAAATTCCAACTACGTATCAAACCCACCCACCCCTACTTGGCACTCACCTTCTGGGAGTCCTAATGTCATAAAAAAACAAAAATTTCACCAAAATAAATAGTTCATCTTCTTTAAACACTTCTATAGATCTAATGCATGCACTGAGCACATTTCATTTAAAGGCACCCATCCTGTATCTGTCAGAAGTCGTTTTGGGGGTTTTTCAACCTCTGGGCGTGTCTGCCCATTAGGCAGTGCCCTGTAAAGATCCCTACCATGGTACTGATGTGGTCTTGGTACTAAGGGAAATGAGTTCTTTCAAACGATTAGAGGTAAATTTGGGCCAGATTTACTGCGTTATATTACACTTGTTTTCTTCTGACCACCTGCTGTTGGTTTTATTGCAGGATGGCTCATGTGTACGGAGTTTACTTCTGGTGAAAGGAACACCGAAGCTTACCTTACCTTTCAGTAAAGACAACAAAATAAAAGTTTTCGTTTTGAAAGAATCGAAACATAGCTGGGTTTTTTCGTAAAAGGTGCAAATATTCCAAATATTTTGTCACAATTTTTTGTTCTACTTAAGACCCTTTTACTTTATGTCACAAAGACCTACTTATTATTACAATTTCTTGATGAAAATACCCCTAAAAGTTACTGTAGCACATATATGATATTTTAAAACTCTTTCAAAAAAATTGGCCCCGTACTTTTGGAGCTTAGCTGTAACAAAAACGGTTCACTTCAACTTTTATATTAGTATAGATAGATAGGTAGTTAATAAGAAATAGTTGTCTGACTGTCCGCTATAGACTTCACAACTATTGGGGCGGATTGAGCTAACATTTGGGCAGTGGATATTTTTGGAGTGCGAGTTGGTTTAGGAGTTATAAAATTTAGTTGTGAATGATAGCGCATGGCAACTACCATACATCACCAACACCTCAAACGCGATATCTTGCTACTTATAAAAGCTAAAATCTTTAAATTGGTAAGAAGGTTGACTTTTCTTAAAATCAATCTCTACAAGAAATATGTGTGAAATTGCAAAAGAGGCGTAGCAACTCCCATACAATTCCACAACCAAAAATGTGATAATTCCGAAACTTAACGTTCGAATGAGTTCAAACTTTCGCAATATGTTTAAGGCACCAAGTTGTCAGAAAATCTCGATACAGACACACAACATTAGCTGGAAAATTATTTTGTAATTTATAATTATGGGTAAGGCGCAGCAAAGTGCGCTTTTAACTCAATTTAACTAGATATTTTAGCATTAGTTGAAGTTAAATTGACTTAAATTATCATTTAGTGTTTCTTTTTTGGCTAAACCGAGTTTAAACGTCTAATTTTGGTGAGTTAGCTCGGTTTAATTTGAAAAATTCGTACTGAAAAACTGGCCGTTAAACGAGAAACAGCGAAGTAGTCAAGCTCGAGAGAGGGTTAAGATATTTTAAAATATTTTTTACATTATGAATGATGTGATATTCATATTCAAAATAAACTTATTGAAGTTTTTAAAAAATTTTTCCAAATGTAAAATTTTTTCAATAAGTTAACTAATATTTTTTGCGCGTGTGTACAGGCTAAAAATAAAGAAGGAAAAAACCTTTGACAAACAAGCATATTTAAAACTGTATCAACAAGTTCATTTGCTTTGCTGTCAACATTTAGCAAAGCGTTTAGCCAAGCGCTGCGTTGCTGTTGTTGTTGTTGCTTGAGTTGTTGTTGTTGTTCATCTTTGGTATGGATTGTATTTGTAAATGTTGCGTTGATTTATTATGTTGTTGTTTCTGATAGTTTGCATATTTTATAGATTTTCTTGATGTTTGATTTTTTTTTTACATCTTTGCTTTTTGAACGCTGCAAAACGGGTTGAAAAAAGTTTAAACATTCTTGGGTTGATTTGCATTTTGTGGATTTTTTTTTTAAATTATTTCAACGATGCTAAAAGCAACGATGCGTAGCACAAATGCAACAACACATGAAGCAAAGTTTTATGAGATATGCGAGTTTTGTTGTTGTAATTGCATTTAAATTGTGCTAATTTTTATTTTTAAGCTTTTGTAGTTTAGAGTCTCTTACGAGCTATTAAATTATAAAACAAACTGTTTATTTATTATTATTGACAAGCATTTTTCGTTTGTCATAAAGTCTATTTTAGAAAAATATACATTTTTTATAGTTTTTTTTTTCTTAAATATCTCGCCAGTTCATATGCTCCAGGGTTTAAATTTCAATTTAAATTTAAATTTTTTTTCTCTTATAATTTTAGTAAATAGATGTGTGCCTAATGTTTAACTTTTATGTTTATTTTTAATCAAAGTTGTTAAACAACCTTAAAGGATCATAAAATTTTAATTTATTTCAATCAAGTTATTCCTTCTCGGCTAAATATTGCAAAACAAAAATAAAAAAAGTAATAAGAAAACTTTTAAGGCTTTTCATAGAACAAGAAGTTTCGCTGTAACAACAACAACTACGTTAAGCCAGAGGTCCTTCCTTGACGCGACACTCAACACAACTTCAACGCAGCAGTTGAAAATCGCGCCACAATCAGCCGCCAACAGCAACAATTTAAAATGTAAGTGCGTCGCTTCATTCACACAATCGATTTTAATTAAGAAGCAGCAGCAGCAGCAACGATGACGACAAGCATACAAAACCAACAACAAAAATAACAATAACAACACGCATAACAACACTACTACTTAAAATTAACTTTCAACACCAGCAGGAGCAAGCCAAAAAGCTCTTCTGCTCCTCATCCACTCCCCTCCCCTCACGCTCTTCAGAGTCGTTGAGGTCGTGCTCTGCATTTTATTTACTCTCACCAATAACTGTAAATTTATGAAAATTAGATTCCACAAACGGCTGGACCAGAATGACCGAACGTACAGACCAAATTCAAGAAGAACTGGTTGGAGTTGCTGTGGGTTGAATTCGTAATTGTTGCCTTTAACGCAAGTCACAGACAGCAGTCTTTAAAATACTGTGTTGTTTACAGAGGGCTATTTGTCGTTGTTGTAGTTGCTTTTAGTGAGTTTGTTGTTGTTGTTACTTTTCCCTACAACAAGCTACAGTTCTTACTCACAAGCCATCTCCCACCTTTAAAGCTTAGCACATCACGTGCGTTGCATTGCGCATATTAATATGCATGCAAATAAGACGATGAGAGCATTAGTGTGCTACAAAGCAGCGCTGCCACCTAATTAAGACTGCTTAAGCTGAATTCACGACCACCTTTAACATGCTGACCAAGTTGTTTTTTTTTTGTGGACTATTTTGTTCTATTCTCTCTCTAATCTTTCCATTCTCTCCATTTCCATTTCCATTCTCAGGAACCCAGAGGTCCCTGGTTCGAATCCGGGCTCGGGCATGGTTCTTTTCACTTTCTTTGTTCTTTTCTACATTTAACCCTATCACCACCGCGCGATGCGGCTGGGAATTTCGAGATGTAATTTTAAGGGTTTACTAATAGACTCTCCAGAAAGGAAACGGCATCATCACATTTTAGCCCCACAGCCCCCCAAACCCTCTGTAGACGAGTGCCATATGGCACTCACGGCCCTTTGTAGTGTTAACAAAAAAGATAGAAATCAGAATAAAATCACGATTGTTTTCATGCTCATTCGCATTTTTTTTATACTTTTTATTGGTAAAAAACGTAAACAAAGGGGAAATATGCATGAATATGTGTGATTCTGTTCATTTTCATATTCAATTTGTAAATAGAATTCAATTTGTAGTGTTATGGTACGCTTTGAAGCATTTGACGCACAATCCAACATCGCATTTCTCACATTTTGTACGTGCTTGGCTTCTGCAACGATAATACGCACAATGACGACGATTACAAGGCACTACGCAATGTTCCAGACCGTCCAATCTAGCATCATTGCTCTTATTGAATCGCTTTTGAGTTCGATAATGCTGTATCCTTAGCGAAAGCTGTGTGCAATAATAAGTTACTATGTTCCGCCGAAACTGGAGATGAGTGACGTTCGACATACTAGAATGGCGTTGTTGAACCCAAGCATTCTGCACAGCGACATCGAGACACCATGTCCACAGTGCCCACCATTTGCTCTTTCGAATTTCCGAAAAAAGTGTATACAATGAAAGCGGAATGAATAAAATTTGCATATGCTTTTTACCAATGCGATAGAAATCTATGTTCTGTTCCATCCGGTCGAATCCACCCATGTATTTCTTGTACATTGCAACGACATTGGGGCGTGGCAGAGGTACATATCCCATATCCTTCAGGCTGAAGCGTTCACATGTGGCGTCAGGATACCGGTCGAACACTGTTGAAGCTACGGTGACTGATTTGTTGTCTCGTCATGTTGTTATGGATCTATCATAATCTTGTATGATTGTGCCCTCCATATATCCTCTCTCTCTCTTTGTTCTTCTTCATATCTTTCTTTTCCATAATCGGCAAATTTTTCGGAAGGAAACTATCACGACATGTGCCTGTGCCATGCAGGGTTGCCAGCTTATACCATTTGGCCCGGAGACTCCGGTTCTGAAGGGTCAATCTCCGGACTACGGGCCTCGCAGGTTTTCTCCGGTTTTCGCACATTAAGATTTTTTTTATACAAAAAATTACAATTATATTAAAATTTAATATAAAATTATTTTCTTTGAAAATTTTTTTGGAACTGAAGTTCGTATGCACTACGAAGCACATGCTTTGAAGCATGCCAACAAAATACTATTCTTAATGACATGGTCGAAGTTTATAAAACACCTTACTGCATTTATAAAAATTTTTCAATTTTGAGGACAGTCCAATGAAAATTCTAGATTATTTATATATTGCGAACCCAAAGCACGAACCCAAACTCGATCGTGTATTAGAAGTGTCGAGAATTATTGGGGGTTGGAATTAATTTTAAAGGTTTTTTTCGGTTTTTGAGCATTTATTTAGAAACAATGTACAATGTATATTATTCAAAGTATTGTCCATCGTTAGCTACAACATTTTCCCATCTTTCTGGCAGCATATGGATTCCGCGCCGGAAGAACGATTCGTCTTTTGAGGCAATCCACGAATCGACCCATTTTTTGGTATCCTCGTAAGAAGTGAAGCGCTGCTCAGCCAAGCCATGCGTCATCGATCTGAATAGGTGGTAGTCGGAAGGGGCTATGTCTGGGCTATAAGGCGGGTGGGGTAGCACATCCCAATTCAGCGCCTCCAACGTTTCCTTGACGGTTCTTGCAACATGTGTCCGTGCGTTGTCATGTTGAAAAACCACTTTTGGCATATTCCGGCCGTTTAACCTTTAATGCTCGGCTCAATTGCATCAATTGTTGTTGGTAGCGTTCCCCAGTGATGGCTTCGTTAGGTTTTAGCAGCTCATAGTACACGACACCCTTCTGATCCCACCAAATACACAGCATAAGCTTGGCGCCATGAATATTCGGCTTGGCCCTCGATGTTGATGCATGGCCGGGTGGTCCCCACGATTTTTTTCGCTTAGGATTATCGTAATGGATCCACTTTTCATCACCAGTGACAATACGATGCAAAAAACTCTTCCTTTTATGCCATTGAAGCAGTTGTTCGCACATGCAAAATCGCCGTTCAACGTCTCTCGGCTTCAACTGGTACGGCACCCAATTTCCTTGCTTTTGAATCATTCCCATGGCCTTCAAGCGTTTGCCGACTGTTGATAAGTCGACTCCCAATGATTCTGACAATTCTTGAAGGGTTTGACACGGGTCTTCATCGAGCAAAGCCTCCAATTCCTCATCTTCAAACTTTTTCGGCTGGCCTGGACGCTCTTTGTCTTCCGTATCAAAATCACCACTTTTAAACCGACGGAACCAGTACTCACAAGTAGAAATCGATGGAGCATAGTCCCCGTAAGCCTCAGTAAGCGTGCGTTGTGCTTCAACCGCTTTTTTCTTCAAATGGAAGCACAAAAGTAAACCTTCCCGCAAATTGCGTTTTGTTGGAACGAAAGTCGACATGTTCACAGAGAAAAAAATATATGTTGTTTACACTTCAGTGGAATGACACATACTAAAAAATGAAGCTTAGACAATGTGCTTTGAAATGAATATAGTCACAGGTGTGCCCGATGCGATCTATTGATAGTTACGCCATCTCTTAGAAAACCTTTAAAACTAATTCCAACCCCCAATATTAATGTTAGATATTGAAGAACTTTTTGATGAAGAAAACTTTATTATTTTTTTTTTTGTTACACGGACGAAAAAATTGTCCATCATAAAAATTGAGATATCTGACGAACCGTTGTTCAGATTTAAATAAAAAAGCATTATTTAAACATGTATTTTAATACAATTTTTTACTATTAACTTAACAAAATTTTATTACACTCATTGAACATTTTTTTAATTTTTGTGGTACCCCTCTTCCATCATCGATTTTATTGAAGTTTGTGATACCTTACTTTTTCTTGAAATCAAGACTACTTTATTTGCAGTCTTGATCTCCTATTTGCATAAAGACCAATACCTCGCAATTGGACTGAACTCCGGGAATTGGGTGGCTCGCGAGGCACAAAATGCCGACCGTTCTTCTCAAACCACTCTAAAACCAATTTGCTGTAATGGCAGGAGGCTAAGTCAGATCAAAATAACGTGGAGATTTTTTCTTGATTCAGGCATGGCTTCAGTCTCTTCTGCAAGCATTCTTTTAAGCACAAATCGGTGTTAATTATAGACTGAGTAACAAAAGACTGGCTCCTTTTTCCACAACTGCAGATAGCTTACCAAAGAATAAGTTTTCTTGGAAATTTTTACTGCTTCTTGAACTTGAATTTATTGTCTACATTTCCTTGAGTATTTGCAGTGTAGAACTCCCAGCCTGGGATTTGCGAAAAGTCCGCTAGCACTTAAGTTTCGTCATCCATGACGTAGCAGGAAAATTATTCGAAGAGATGTTTTTTTTAATATTTTGGCACGTTGCTTAGCCACCTTATTCTTCTTGGCATTCCTGTCTGGAACTTTGTGCACCTTACAAGTTTTCAACCCAGCTTTATTTTTAACTTTGCGTACATAACTCTCGGAGCAATTTACTTTTTGGGCCACTTTTCTTGTTGAAATATATGGTTTCTTTTCAAACAAGGCACTGATTTGTTTTGCTGTTTCCTGATTGCCAAACACTTTTTTCTGATAGAGCCTGTCGTACGAGTGAACTCCGTCTTTTTCAAATTTTTTAGTAACTCTGGAAACAGTTTTTGGTGAACCTTTCAGCTCGGTCCACTTTAGGATTGTCTTGAAAAACTTTAACAATTTTTTTTCGTACTTCCATCTCGCTTGCCATCATTAAAATTACTAGATAATGCATTTAATGCCAAAAAAAATTAAACTTAAACTACGTTTAAATTTTTGAATTTAAACAATTTTGGAAAAAGTTACCGAGGTGTAATGGAAATTTTTTTCGTTCGCAGTCCTTAACTAAAATTAATACATTATTTTTTTATGTTCCTAAAATTTACATTGTTCCTAATAAAAATAAAAAAGGGTTTATTCTAAAACATACATTAAAATAAAATAATTTTTGTTTGAGATTAAAAAAAAAATTATATTAAAAAAGCTCCGGGCATGGAGGCTCCAAAAGTTGGCAACCCTGGTGCCATGATAACCCAAACTCTTCAAAAAGGTCAACATAGCTATGTTCATGAACAGGTTATCAAAATAATAACAAAACGGTAGGTTACGTAGTTCATCGGGAAGGTTGAAAATAATTTGCAGCAAAGGTGCGACATTTTTGGTATAGTTGCGACCGAGATGAGGATGGTTGTATGAGTTATTTCCTTGATATACTTCGAAACTGAGCAGGTAACCCGATGGCGTATTAATGCACCAGACTTTGTAACCATAGCGAATCGGTTTCTCACGAAGAAATTGCTTGCAGCTATGTGGTCCATAATAAGCAAACATAGATTCATCGTACTGGTCGAAATCTTTTGACAAAGTTGGCAATCAATTTCATCATGAGAGTCCGTAATTTCCACATTTTATCGTGACGATTCTCATCGGCGGACCGCGAAAAATGCAGAAAGCTACTTATCGTTCGAAAGTGTTGGCGTGTCATTGCTGCAGAGATCATCGGATTATGCATATCGCTATCTTGACTCCAGTAATCTTCCCCAAAATTAATAGAATACCCATAAGCACACGTAATTCATTTGCGGTAATGTTCGGATTCACAGCATTCTTAAACACAGCATACTCTACTCATAAGTGCAATCGACAATCTTCTGGAACAGTTCATCATCAAAAAATCTTTCGAATATTTCATCCGCGGATACAGCACAATCTTGGTACTTTGCCATTGGAAAAATTCCTCCTATCGTTGTATTCAATTTAGTTCCTTGTCGGTAGTATTTGAAATTCGTTGACACACCTGGACAACTTTCCTTACTGGGAATATCAATATACTTTTCAACGTATGACCATTTTGCATTCGGTGTTGGTGCAGAGAAAGATTTTGATGTTCGGATCGTGCTCGAAGCTGCAGCGGCAGACGTCGATGGATCCTCATCGGCCATCTCCTGATCATTTTCTTCGTGTTTATGCCCCTGAAACACAGCAAGAAAATCCAAATCAATAATTTGATAATTGATTGAAATGCAGTTGATCCAGCTGAACATCAGCAACATTCTCATTAGCAACGTCGCCACCTGAGTCGTATTCAACACCGGCGACTGCATAAACACATTATACCTCTCAGTATTCTGCTCGTCTTCGTAATCAGAGTCTTTCTCCTCCAATTGCCATAGATAGTCGGCAACCTCATACAAAGTTAGCTTCCTAAAATCGCAGAAAACAAAAATCTAGAACGAAAATGCAAACATGCAAACATTTAAAATCATGCAAAACAACAAAAATTGCATTATAAAATCACTTTTTTGTCATTTTTTTACACTACAAAGCGCCGTGAGTGCCATATGGCACACGCCAAGCTTTTGCCACACCTACATGAGGAGTGATACACTCAATCGAATTTTTTTGTGTCCAAATTATAGTCTTCGTCGATAGTTACACGCAGATATAATTTTATTGGAAAATATTCACTATAATTATGAAACATATTGAACTTACTTCTTCCAATTTCCACTCATCGTTTTCTCACTTTTTTTTAAGTTCACTGCACTGCTTGTAAGTTCACGCTCTCAAAAGCTAATAAGCTGCGCGATTGTTCATTTGACAGCTAATGCTTGGCACTACATATAACCGCGACAAAAATATGTGTGCGGGTGCATAGATAGAAGAGAACATTTTTTAAACTTGCTGCAGTTTGAAGTGATATATGGCACTCGCGGCGATGATAGGGTTAAGAACTATGGAAAACTACAAATCCACAACTAGTTTATGGAAAATGTGTAATTAAAGGACAGGAACAACTAAGGTCTGGAAATGCTTGCCGAGGTTAAGGCATAACACTAGCCTCGGTTAAAAGCAATTCAAATTGTCTTTCACGTTTGTTTGCGCCTAATCAATAATTCACGTATGGTTCCAATCAATTTCTCTAAATAATCTACAACTTTCCTTTCAGGTCAAAGACCAAACCATGTTTGTATAAGGCGCATGCCTTGGTTCTTTAATCTTTTTAAAAAAAAAGGTGGGGTAAAAGAATTGCCTCTTTGACATAATTAGAACAATTTGTTTTAATAAAGGCTAGGGATCACCTAAGGGTGGCGCTGAGACCAAACCTTGTTTGTATAAGGCGCATGCCTTGGTTTTTTAATCTTTAAAAAAAATGGTGGGGTAAAAGAAGTTGCCTTTTTGGCGTAATTAGAACAATTTGTTTTAATAGAGGCTAGGGATCACCTACAGGTGGCGCTGATTGACACAAAATAGAACAGCCACAACTTATTTCGGAGGAGTGGGGGCAACATCGAAGCCCAGTTGTCCGAGATGGTCATTAAGCAACTGCTCGGCAAACAAAGGTGGTGCGCTTCCATTCTTCGAATCTGAGGAAGTAGTGCGAAGGTTCTCTAACGAATTCCTAAGCGAGTGCGTCTCTAAGATCAGGGATGCAAGGGATGGCTTAAGCCTTAATATAATACCGGCCAAGGACATCCAAAAGAAACCTCGTGCTCGCATTGAGTAGCCCAAGATGAAGCTTGAGAATAGCAAGGTCGTCGAAATTCAACTGCACAATCCGGATATCCCTATGAACGACTGGTCGGTCATCAAGACTGAAGACTCCCAGCTTAATAGCATGGCTTTCTTGCCAATCATCTCGGATGAGTGTCTGGGCGGTCTGGAAAGCAGACAACTGTCTTAGGTTTGGCATTGACAATTTTAAAAAATTCACCCGCGAAAGAAGGCGTCAGCGCTGACGATATCTTCGATTCCCTTACAATAGAGGATTCACCGTCGCTTTCCACGCCACATAACAGCCAACATCACCAGCCACATAATGCTCAAGGTCGCACAGGTTAACCTGCAGCACGTCATTTGTGCTGCAGATGTTAATGTTGTATGGTGGAGATGCGTACTGCGACCTAAATTATATCATTGTACCTCCTTCTCAAAGCTCCGCTGGGTTTCAGCCCTATTTCTCTAATGAATTTGAGAATTTTCTTAGGTTCAAGGGATGAAACCTGCTCTAGACCCAGATCATAGTTCCCCAGTGCTAGTTTACGTCTGCGAGCTACGGCGTCGCAGTTTGTAAGTAGGTGTATTGGAGTCTCCTCTGCTTCTTTACAGAAACGACCATTACTATCGGTTTCTATTCCCAATTTCATCAGTTGGCATTTAAGTTTAGTGTCCTGTTAGGAACCTCGTTAGAATCCTTAGATTCGGCCTAAGTCTAAGCTTATGCACAATTTTGCTCTCCGAGTGTTAAATTCTCTAGGGAGCAATTTGGATTGACTTAGCTCTGGGAGGCTTTTCCAAAGGTTTGAACGTTTATGCCTCTCCTACCTTCTTAGTTCTTCTTTTATAGAATGTGTGCCCAGTCCGCAGAATGGTTATGGTCCTATAAATTTTGTGGCTGCACCCTGTCGCGCTAGACCATCGGCTTCTTCATTACCCTGTATTCCTTTGTGTCCTGGGACCCAAAGTATAGTAACAGTGTTATTCTTGCCTAGTTCGGTGAGTTATTCTCGATGATATCTCACAGGAAACTAATGCTTTGATTGCTGCTTGGCTGTCTGACATCACAACTATATCCTGACCTTTGTATTTTCGGTCCAGATTGACTTGTGCACACAGCTGTATTACTAGGATTTCCGCTTGGAAGATATTGGGTGTTGTCCCAATAGGTTCGAAGTGCTTGGTTCTTGGCCCGTACACCCCTGCGCCTATACCTTCCAATGTCTTGAAGCCATCCGTATACCATGATATACTGTGTGGTTTCTTGACTTGCGATATCATCTCGCTGTCCCACTCTTTCTTGGTACTAAGCTTAGTTCCGAAGTGTTTTTCAAAGTTGTACCATTTTACTATATCATCTTTTGGTAGATCGATGTAGGGAGTGTGCATTGCAATATCCTCCTTCTCTCTGCTGCTGTTAGTTTTACCTAAACCTGTCCCCTCTTTTGCAATGCATAACAGAGTTCACTTGGCTACTCCCTCTATGACAAGGTGTAAGGGTGTTAGGTCCAGAATTACTTCTGGTGCTGCTGTAGGGCAGGTCCTCATGGCCCCTGTGATGCATACGCAGGCCAGTTTCTGCACATTTGTTAGCATATTCCTCATTGTGCTTAGTTTGGTTCTCTCAGCCCATGCTATTGCACCATAGGTGAGGATGGGTCTGGTATACATCCAGCGGCGAATTTTTGGGTTACAACCCCAGCTTTTCCCCGCCAGGTTCCTACATACCATGAGTGCGCGCGTTGCTTTGTTTATAGTTTCCTCTGCATGTCTTCTCCAGAGAAGCTTTGAATCTATAGTAAGTCCAAGATACTTTACTTCTCCTTTGAAGGGAATTTTCATGCCATCCATTCTCATAGTTCGTGGATGTTACTAGTCAGCATAGGGCAGATTCTGTGGACCTACCCGCCCTATAGGCGTGTTGACATGGGTGCAATGGCGACTTCTCCAGGATCTCAGTTCTTATATAGTTATCTATTACCTTTTCCATTGTTTTAAGAACAAATGATGTAAGGCTAATGGGTCTAGACGACTTTGGTAGCGTGTAGTCTTTTTCCCCTACTTTTAGTATGAAGAGGTGACTACGGCCCTTTTCCATTTCCTTGGGATATAGCCCAGCGCAAGGCTGCTTTTAGTTATTTTTACTAGGTGGGGCGATCGTAGCCTAGTGGGTAGAGTGCGTGGCCACTAAGCTAAAGAACCGCGGTAGACCGGGTTCAATTCCAGCTCAGACAGAAAGTTTTTTCAATTGAATTAATTTTTCTGTTCGGTCGTCACCTCTCTGCAGACAATGTCAGACCTCAGAGAGTAAAAATTGCCATGTAAAGCTTCTTGAGAACATAAGCCGTTCGGAGTCGGCATAAAGCACATAGGTCCAGTTCCCAGTCATTTGTGATCAAACATTTAATAACACGCACAACACAATTGATCAATAGAAGCTAGGTCAAAGTCCTTCCAAGGGCTGTAATGGCCAGTTTATTTTATATTATTTATTACTAGGTGGGGCAATGCTGCAGAGAATCTGGCCATCCTTGATAGAGGATGGTATCGACGAGGGCCAGAGACCAGAGACTTGGTACGAGGGCAATTTGAAAAGTAAGTGAATTTTTAATTTCCCGCGTAGTAACTTTAAATGCAACACTGATCCTGTTCACTTCCATCTGTTAATAGACAACTGTCAAAATTTCAGCTCGCTGCGACGCTTAGTCTGTGTTTGGCAGCCATTGACAGCAGACGATCTTATAAATTTTGGCGAAAATGTAAAAAAGTTAAGTTCGTGTACTCATCAAGCATTATTTTTTGCGCAAACAAACCATCAGCCAAACCAAGGAAAGGCTTGATAAATACTATGCGGACTCTGCACCATCGATCGGAATATTTCACAAGTGGTTTACTGAATTCCGATGCGGACGTCCAAATGAGGTCACACCAGCAATGGTCACTAAAATTCACGATATCGATTTGGCCGATCGCAGAGTTAAAGTGCGCGAGATTGTTGAGGCCGTAGGCATCTCAAACGAATGGTTGTGGAACATTTTGCGAAATCCGCAAAAAGGGCCGCGTTTGCTAACTCTCGACCCTAAATGCGATCGTGTGACTGATTTAAAGGCGTGTTTGGCGATGTTGAACAAAGATAAGAAGGATTTTTTTTTCCGTCGATTAGTAACCGTGGAAGAAACATGGATCAATCACTACACACCATAGACAAAGGAACTGTCGAAACAGTTGACTTCAACAACCGAAAGTGCTCCGAAGAAGGCGAAGACGGTGCTATCGGCCGGAAAGTTTATCTCGACAGTATTTTGGGAAAAACGCAGTATAATCTACATCGATTACCTTCCACCGAAAAGAACGATCAATGGCGAATACTATGCTGCCGAAATTGGACCGTTTCAACAACGATTTGAAAGATAAACGTTCCCATTTCATACATGCCCAGCTTCCGTGGCAAATTTCCATGAATTCAAGTACGAATTACTTCCTCATCCAGCATATTCTCCAGATTTGGCCCCCTCCAACTACTTTCTGTTTCCAAACTTGAATAAATGGCTCGGCGGAAGGAGATTCACAACCAGAGAGGAGCTCATTGCCGAAACGGAGGCCTATTTTGAGGACCGTATTTTTCGGATGGGATCAAAAAATTGGAGGAACGTTGGAACGAAGTGTATCGAGCTAAAATATGACTATATTGAGACTATATAATTTTTTTGCCGTAAAAAACATTCCTTGTTTCATTTCTCCAGAAAAACTAATACAACATCTGCTACAAAAGAGCAGCAGATAAGCCAAGAACCTGCATTGAAGCCAAAAAGCACATACATTTATTTCTACTCTCTAGCCTTAGCTCTCCAGACCTGATAATTTGACTTAGTAGATAAACTAGAGGGCGCTTGGAACCTCCTTATAGCCTCAGAATATATGGGTCACGACAGGGAAGCTCCTTCAGACGAGGTGAAGTCGTTAGTGGCCACGACTATCCAAGGCGACACCACCACACTATTGGGCTGCGATGCCAATGCCTCTGAAATCAGCACTAGAGGTAAGTTTTTATTTGACTTCGTTATTAACTCTAATTTAAATATGTGCAATAAGGTAAATGCACCTACTTTCACTTTTCAAAGTACTGACAACTTTACAGGCTGGAGTGAAGTTTTGGATATTGCCCTACTATCCGAAAACGAGTCTCTAAAAGTAGTGAGTTTCGAGCAAAAGTTCCTTTTCGGATCACAGCTTGATTCTTTTCAATTTAAACCTCAAAATAGAGCCACCTCTTCCATTTTGAAATACGAAACGTACCGAATAGGCTAAATTTGCCAGGGTGACTCCATTCCTTAGCCCACAAGCAAATCTCAACTGCAGAGGAACTAAACTCTTTCGTGGAGGCCTTAGATCATCCATGCATTTTGCCTTTAGAGTCTCATGGCCCATTAGCAGTGGCGGGAAGAAATCGTATCTGCCTTGTTGGAACTTACATAGATCTCTCCAACCTTAGAGAAAGTGTTAGGAGAATTTTCAACTCGCAACCATATAGAGACATCATAAAAACATACAAGAAAGCAATTCGAGACGCAAAAAAGCATTTTTGGAAGGAGTGCACGCAATCAATCGACAAAGAATCGGCGAGACTAAGCAGAATTCTGTCGTCTAGAAAGCACCAGTCCCTCTTTCATTAGCAAAGAAGATGGTACGTGGACAGAATCTACTATTGAATTACTGGAACACCTACTCAACACGCATTTCTCCGGCTACAGGAACAGCTGCACTGAGACCTTAGAATCCCCCGAGGCCACTGTTGAGGCTCCTACTAGCTGCTTTATCTCAAAGGACAGGGTTATCTGGGCCTTAAACAGCTTCTCTCCATACAAAATTTCCAGGCCCCGACGGTATTCTACCAATAATAATGCAGAAACTACAAGATGTAGTTGCACCTATCCTAATCTCCATCATCAAAAATGGCTTCCGCCTTAACTATATTCCAAGGAGCTGGAGAAGAGAAAAGGTATTCACCCTTATTCTTGAATCCGCGTCGAGTAAATGTCGTCGTCGAGAGCTCACCTTCACCCATGAATTGTCGTCGAAGATAATTTCGACGATCAAAAATTTAAATATTTTTTTGACGACGTTTGCTCAATAATGACATGAACAATCACTGCAGATCTCAACGTCGAAATTGAAAGATTGAAGAATGTAACAATTTTGTTTCGACGTCGTTTTGTGAGCGAGCGCGGGTTCAAGAATAAGGGCGAATATTTATAACCAAAACCTAGGACTTCAGACCAATAAGCCTCACATCATTCGTACTAAAAAAAAGGAACGAATACTTGAATCTTATGGAAGCTTAAGGGCAGTTTTGTATTTATGTTATTTCCAAACCGCTTCCCTATTATAAAAATTGGAGGACTTACATATGTAAGTGATGAAAAAACCTTCCCCATCATATCTTTTAATTATATTGGTAGTTTTGCTTTGGAAGGCCTGCATAGCCTTCTTCGCTTGCAAAAAGTCCGTTGGTAGGAAATGGGGTCTTCAACTGAAAATGCTCATATGGCTATATACAGCAGTAGTGTACCCTATCCTGTCATATGGTGCACTAGTATGGTGGCCTGCACTGAACAAAGCATACAGGGTTGCCCATATTCGACGGACCCATCTGGCAACGCCATAACTTTTGACAGAGATGTCAGATCGCTTAATGACATACTGCGTTTGAAGCGTCAGTCCAAGCAGATTTTTACCATGGAACAATACAGGACAAGCCTCGTCGATTGGAATGGGCCCAAAGAGTCTTCGAAATGGCCGAAGATGACGAGGAATTTTGGAACAAAATTATCATGTCCGATGAAGCCCATTTCACATTGAATGGGACCGTAAATAAGCAAAATTGCCGTATTTACGCCACTGAAAATCCTCAGGAGATTCAAGAAGTGCCTCTTCATGACGAAAAAGTCACAGTTTGGTGCGGCGTTAGTGCGAAAACGGTCATTGGGCCGTTTTTCTTCCAAAATGAAAATGGCCATGCTGTTGCCATCAACCAGGAGAGTTATCGCGACATGATGACCAATTTTGTGATGCCAATTATTCGTCGAAAGCGTATGAGGCAGTTCTGGTTTCAACAAGACGGCGCTCCACCGCACACAAGTCGCATAACAATCGATTTTCTGAAGAATTTGTTTCCGGGCCGTTTGATGTCGAAAAGTGGTGATTTGGACTGGCCACCGCGTTCGCCCGATTTGACGCCGCCTGACTTCTTCTTGTGGGGATATTTGAAGTCAAAGGTTTACGTTAACAAGCCAAGGACCGTAGAAGAGCTCTAGGACAACATTCGTGAAGAAATAGCCGCTATTCCGGCCGAAATGTTGGCGAAAACGATGGAAAATGCTGCAAAAAGGGCACAATACGCCATCAACGCCAGAGGCGGCCATTTGAGAGATATCATATTCAAAAATTGATGTAAACAAATCTACTTGTAACAAATTAAATGATTAAGATTGCCAACCGCCAAATTTTTATTTTTTTTCTTTGATTTTTTAAAAAAAAACATGGGTCCGTCGAATATGGGCAACCCTGTACAACACAGGGGAGTATTCGCTCATGCCCCACCGACGCACTTAACATCTTGACACACTTACTTCTCATAGAGCAACATTCTAATATCTATGTTCCCCACCAGGCTAGAACAGATCAATGGGGGACCTAACTTAGTATTCGGTGTGTCCTTCCACACTGACGGCTCCAAGATAGAGTGCGGAGTGGGAACTGGCTTATTCTCTGAGAAACTGGGGTGGCGGACAATTTCCGCCTGCCAAACTCAGCCAGCGTCTTCCAGGCCGAGCTTTTAGCGATAATAGAAGCTTGTCTTAGTGCAGCTATTCTGATGGATAGCCAAACCGCTATTAAATCCAACTCAAAACTGGTAGGGCAGAGTAAGAATGAACTGGCTTGGCTTAGTCACCAACTTAACATTACCATAATCTGGGTTCCGTCCATAGGAACATATATGGTAATGAAAAGGCGGATAAACAAAACGCCTCAACTAGAGCTACTTGGATTACCATCTAAACCAACCAACCAACCAGAACCACTTCAGTTGGGATAGCCTCATGTAAGCTCAATATCCACCTGATCAGACATTGATAAGGCTTTCACACCTGATCAAACGTTTAATAATGCATTGATTATAAGGTTTACTTAGCAATTTATAACCGTTTTTGATCCATTTCCAAAGCATTTAGCCCTATTATGAATAATTAACTTATTATGAATAAACATCAAATGACGGTTAATGAACAAATTTGCATTCAAAATTTCCAAAATGTTCTTGAACTTTACCTTCAAAATGAAAACTTTCCTTTCCGATTCCCCGGGAAAAATTATTTATGATAGGGCTGATTATAATATTCTAGTGGTACCAACATATTCAGGAGGAGATTATTTATTAATAAATGTGTGGTACCAACAAAAACATAACCAAAAACAAGCTCAGCATTCTTGGTTTTTTTTTTATGAACCATTATTCAACTACTTTAAATTTTTCCTACACTGGTTAATGTTTGCTACTTATTTGCTACTATTCATATGCTTTTTGTTCTACAGAGTCGCTGTCATCGCGGAAATATCTTCCTTGTTAATAAATTACGGTTTTGTTTTATTTTTTTTTTTTTGTTTACATACAATTTAAAATGTTCTTGTTACTTTTTTCTCATCTTTTTCCCATATCCATTCTATGATATGTGAAAAATCTTAGAACTACACAGAAAAAGTATTTATATTTGTAAGAATATGATGCAAAAATACTTAAATTTTGGTCATACGAATTTTTATTAGCAAAGATATTGTAAAAATAAAAATTTTACATGTTAAAATAATAATATGGTACTAAAACTGTGAGGACGTTAGTATAAAGTATAAACAGCAGGTGGGAAAACGATTTGTTTAAAAAAAAACACTCACGTTTTATTGAGTTCATTCGGAGTACTTTTGTGAAAAAATATTCAAAACGTTAACAGCTCAGTATAACAACAAAAACAAAATAAAACTAAGTTGAAGTAAGTATTTTGCCAAGGCGGCTGATGGAGTCAAGTATTGAACGGTTTGACGTTAATTGATGTGACAAAATGTGCTACGTCAAATGTAAATGTGCTACATAAAATGAAAAGGCTTAAAAAGCATATCTATTGTGTGAGGTTTGATTTGGAGCTGTAAAGCAAAGAAATTAGAGCTACACGTTAAAGTTGACTGAATTGATGGATAGATGGATGGATGGATCTTTTGGATTCAGTGAGTGTTTTTTATATTTGAGGTGTCAGTTTGACAGTTTGGAAACCGAACAGTCATTTCAAATTGCAAAGTTGGATTTTTAGATACTTACATGCGCCCGTGTATGAAAAATTCAATTCAACAGTTTTGCAATGAATTCCATTACTCTTACCTTCTGCAAAGAAAAAAAAAACAATATTTAAAATTATGGTTGTTGTGACTTTTGAAAATAAAAATTGATGATTTCTTAAACTTTTTCACAACAGCTTAATGTAAAGAAATTATAAAATATGTAGTTTCGGTATCGCTGTTAAACAAAGTTCATACAATCAAGATATAAATAAAAAAACTATAATTTATTAATATAATTTATTAATATAATAACTATAATTTATTAATGACTATTATTCGTTAGCACATCGATAATTATGATTGCTTGTTTAGATCATCCATAAAACTTTAACAACAAGCAAATGAGCGGGATTTTTAATAAAATCACTTGAATGAGTTCGAATAGCATTATTTAAATAGGAGCAAAAACACGCAAATAATCAATAATGTAGCGAAAAAATTTCATTCGAAAAAATTATTATTCAATAAGGGAAATTGGAATTGGCAAATGAATTTTTCTTTTCTAACAATAAAAAAGCAAAAAGAAATTAAAATCTCTTCAGAGGGTGTTGGTTATGTATTGACGTTAAGTTATTCTAATAAGCTTTTCAATTTAGATATGAAAAACTTGGTTTTTAGAAAAATTTAGTTTTTTTTATGAAAATTCCCGAGTACAAATTAAAACTTTCTTAGCCAAGGCCTAACAGCGGCCGTTTAAGGCCTAGTTTTAAAAAATTTTCGGCCGTACAAGGGTCGTTTGCTGGATTTTTTGGCCAAACAGCGGCCGTACAAGGCACTACAGAGACCGTTTTGAAATAATCTCGGCTTTACAACGGGCGTACTGCGGCCGAACATCGGCCGAACAGTGATTATTATGCAATGAAAATTGTCAGCTTTTTTTAACGAACTTTATACACCAAAAAAATTTTCTGCGCCATTCACACGTGGCGAAACTATCAACATCAGCTTCGCCGAATGAGGCTTACGTTTGTTTTTGCACATACGTTTGCTATTAAATAGAGCTAATAGAAATTTGGTTACATACAACATGCGTACATCGGCCGTACAACTTCATTAAGGCCTTGAACGACCGTTGTTCGACCCAAATTTCGACCGCTAGGTTTAATGTATTTATGTTATGCCATGTTCGACTCTTGTACAGCCGTACGGCCCATGTTCGACCGCTATTCGGCCGCTAAATTTTTTACTCGGGTTATGAAATATTGAAAATGAAAATTTTAGCTAAGATTTTAGAAAGTATTTGAAAATACATACAAAAAATTTGGGTGGACGTCATCACCATAACATCATCTCAAATATCGTATATTTAAAGTGACAGTTAACAATTTTATTTGTTCGGACGTTATGTGTAGGACGTCACACATTTTTCCACCGTAGTTAATTTGGTTAATTAAGTAATTATGTAGTTAATTAATTATGTAATTTAGTAATTAAAAAACAAATTTAATATATTTTTCTTCCATTGCCTCAACCATTTTTTCATCTTTAGCCAATGCCTTCCATTTTTACTAAAACAAAAAAGTTTACGAAACATTTACTAAACATTTACGAAAAAGGAAAACTACATTTGTGAAACAGTGCATGCGATTTGATCATCATGGTAAATGAATTTATGCATAAATTGCTTAAATTAAAAAATTAAAATATTTCTCTTATTTAATATCACAATATAATACGTTTTTAATAAGTTTCAAGTTTTTGGTCACGGCTGACTTTTCTGTGAATTTGCCCATATGTAAAATTTTAGTATGCATGAAAACTTTTATCAACAATTATTTTAATTGGGTGTTTTAAATATGCTGTGTTTAGGTATCGATATATCAAAAAAAAATCTCTGCAATCTCTCAAGATCATATTTTATCCTAAATGCTTTTGTATTTTATAACGCAATTTTATATTATTTTCAAGTTGAGTCTTTTCTATACTGAGGATTTGTGTTTTTAACAACTTAAAAGCTTTTTCCTGAAACAACAACAACAACAACAACTAAAAACCAAACAAAAGCACACTGTGTGCTTAAAAAAATCTCAATACTTTGTACAGGTAAAATAAGAATAATAAAAACAACTTGAGAAAGGCAGAAATTGAGAAAATTAAAATCGAAAAAAATAGATGAGTGCAAAAACGAGAAAACACTGGTTGGGTTTTATTTTACATTTGCGTAAGCATCACTTAAAAAATGTAAGCTAACCTTACTTTATTTTTACAACAAATACAAATACAACCTCTAACCCAGCAACGCAAAGACATTTAGTTGTGTTCGTGTACGTGTAATGAAATTATAATATTTGAAGGATCATCGTCGTCGTGAAATAAAAAATGCAAAGAATTGAAAGAATTATTCTACAATATTTGACAAAAACATACTCAACGCAAAACAGAACACAGGCAAGCGCACAAAAATGAAACCAGATTCTTGTTTTTTTTTTTATTATACTTTTTTAACAAATCTACTAGAATTAGAAGTAGCAGACGCAGCAACAGACACAACAACAGCAGATGCGACAATCAAGCAAACGTACGGAGAAAAAATGTATAAAACAACCCTTTTTTTGTAGGTACTAACACAAAAAAAAAACAAACAAAAAAATAAAGAAGCACGAAAAAAATAAGTGGATCACAAGTATTTTCATTTTGAAATTGCACACTAAAAGCAAATGTTTGCAAATATTTTAAGTAACGCATTTGTACAGAAAAGTTTAATGACTCATGTAAAGAAAAGCTAATTGCTTTGTATTGACAAAGCTATTAGCAAAAGTTTGTGTCACATAAACAACGCATTTATTTCAAATTATCAAGAAACTTAAAAACATTAAAAAAAATTATTTTGCTAATATGACATACATAAGGCCAAAGGGAACGCCGATTCGGACAGTCAGGTAGACAGGTGCAGGCAGAAACCTGCGAAGAAACGAGATAGAAATAAAGCCAAGCTGACTTTTATATCGCTTATTCACACAGCTTGCCTGCGCTTGCCTGCGCTTGCCTGCGCTTGCCTGCGCCTGTCTGCCTGCCTGTCCGCTTTGGTGTTCGCTGTGTTTGCAGCCTAAGTTTGCGGCCAGAGAACGCTGATTCGGACAGTCAGGCAGACAGGCAGACAGGCGCAGGCAATAACCTGCAAAGAAATGAGATAGAAATAAAGCTAAGCTGACTTCTATCTCGCTTGTTCACACAGTTTGTCTACGCCTGTCTGCCTGCTTATCCGCTTTGGCGCTCACTGTGTTTGCAGCCTAAGGTTACAACCAGAGAACGCAAATTGAGATAGGCAGGCAAATAGGCGCTGGCTGTAACCTGCGAAGAAACGAGATAGAAATAAAGATATGCTGACTTTTATCTCACTTATTCACACAGTTTAACCGCGCCTGTCTGCCTGCCTGTCCGCTTTGGCGCTCACTGTATTTGCAGCTTAAGGTTGCTGACAGAGAACGCTGATTTAGATAGGCAGGCAAACAGGCGTTGGCTGTAACCTGCGAAGAAACTAGACAGAAATAAAGCCAAGCTGACTTTTATCTCGCTTATTCACACAGTTTGCCTGCGCTTGTCTGCCTGCCTGTCCGCTTTGGCGCTCACTGTGTTTGCAGCCTAAAGTTGCAACTAGAGAACGCAAATTCAGATAGGCAGGCAAATAGGCGCTGGCTGTAGCCTGCGATGAAACGAGATAGAAATAAAGATATGCTGACTTTTATCTCGCTTATTCACACAGTTTATCTGCGCCTGTCTCCCTGCCTGTCCGCTTTGGCGCTCACTGTATTTGCAGCTTAAGGTTGCGGCCAGAGAACGCTGATTTAGATAGGCAGGCAAACAGGCGCTGGCAGTCACCTGCGAAGAAACGAGATAGAAATAAAGCCAAGCTGACTTTTATCTCACTTGTTCACACAGTTTGCCTGTTCACAGATAGGCAGGCAGACAGGCGCTGGCAGGCAGTAACCTGCGAAGAAACGAGACAAAAATAAAGCCAAGCGTACTTTTTCGCACTTTTTCACTTGCTTGCCTGCGCCTGTCCATCTGCCTGCCTGTCTGAATCGGTGTTCACTCTGTTTGCAGCCTTAGATAAAATTTAAGATTTTTTAAATTAAAATGATAATAAGGTCATAATTATAAAGTTGTAATTCTTTGACAAATGTCAAAAAAGTTAATGCTAGGCAAAGATCAGAAAATCAGTAAACTTTACAGCTTAATTTTTAATGATGAGCCAAAACATCAAAGCTTTTATATTTTGAAATTGTCCAGTGGTAAATGGACACATGAAGTAACCAAATATTTCTTTAAAACAATGTAGCTGCGAGGCCCATTAAAGTCTTTGGTACAATTCTCATTTACATTTGTTCGGACATGGCCGCTTAAACACTGATGACATCTACATTACACAGTAAGCAACGATGAGAGTAGGTATACTACTTATGTCCAGGACAGCCACTCAAAACATTTTTAGCTACCAATCTCATCTAAGAAATCTAAGAGTTACAAAATGTTCATTATTTCAAAGTATGAATCAAACGTTATAGTTTAAATTTTTATTTAATTTCTAAGAGTTTTATTTCGAAAAATTTGTAATGTCTATATATTTAAAATTCAAATTCAAACTGAAAAATCTAGGAAATAACCAAAAACCGATTTGAAAAAAAAACTACCGCATCTTATCTATAGTAATAAAACTATTTTTCTGTTTGTTTGTTTGTTTGGCTTTTATACAAATCTAAACGGTTCAACAGATTTCCTTAAACTGGGTCAACACATTAAATGAATTCTAACTTAAAATTTTACATACTTAGTTTCCGGCACGCCCCCTCCGAAATTTATCAACTAACGGTTATTTTGTTATTATAAAACTTTTTAGTATCGGAGATTTTTGTGTATTTAATTTTAAAAATTTTTTGTTATTTTGACATCAAAAACACTCACATATCTTTAAAATTGGAGAAATTTTCAGTACAACGACTTTTTCATAAAACATCGTTACCTAAGAATGAGAAAAAAACGACATGAAAATCAAAGTTTGGTCATTCGATGCAAATATCTCCGCTGTCCATTAATATATTTCATTCAACTTTTTTTGTTCAAAAGATCAATAAAATCACTTCACAAAAATAGGTTGAACTGTACCGTTAAGTCAGTGTATATATGTTTTATGAGTATGCCAAAAAAGGTCCAAAATATTGACTTTTTACTCAAAAAATTACTCAAAAATTGTTGTTGTTGTAAAAATTAAATCAATTAAAAACAGCAAATCTGACTACCTTTCATATGACATAGCATTTATTTGCAAAAATTCTTCCAGCTAAGCGCAAAAATTATTTTACTGTTTTTGTCATCAAAACAACAAGGGTACCCCCCCTTTGATTTTTTTTGCAAAATTTATTTTTTCTTAAATGTTGTTTTTATATTTTTTACAAAAAAGTCAAGTCTCAAAAATAATTTCTGTGAAAAAATTACCCCAATATCTCTTTCCAATCAAAAGTTATGGCTAAAAATCTATTTTTTCATACCAGACTATTAATAAAACTTAGTTTTGTGTTAGAATTCTCTATACAGTTTGAACGTCTCCATTTATCTCTAAGAATTCAATTGTGTGTCTGAAGTAATTACGATTATTTTGGATTATATAAAATCTTCTTTATAGTGGATCTACTTATTTTTTGCCTCCCCACGCCCCCCTCCTGTTAAATTTGTTTTGTTGTGATGGCTCTATTTTTTCTCACTATTGTGTCACCGTTGTCACTTAGTTCTTTATCAATGGTACTTTAAATGTTGTATATATATCACAATTTTATCGAAAAAATGACTGTGAATAAGAATGCTGTTAAAGTTAATATTTTCATGTAATCAGTTTTAGCTATGTGGCGATATAATAAAACATATGCGCATCTGGTCAGCACAAGTATTTCATTAGTTTTGATCTGTGCGTTAAATTCACAGATAGATGGCGCCACCTTTGTAAGATGTGTGTGTACAGACTATACTTACACCTTGCGGTGAAAAGCTGAATACTGTTTTTCCAAAAGTTTCTTCAAATTTAACCCCACACATTTGGGATTACAGACAGGTGCGCTATTTTCTGCTTACAGAAGAATATCTGATGTTCTTATACAGCCAGCAGATAAGTTTTGCGAAATATTTTGCGAAAATGCTATTGCAAAAATTATTTTACTGTTTTTGTCATCACAACTTTGATTTCTTTCGCGTAATTTATTTTTTCCAAAATGTTGTTTTTTTTATTTTTTACAAAAGAATCTCAAAAAGTCAATATCATAAATAATTTATGTGAAAAAATTACCCCAATATCTCTTTCCAATCAAAAGTTATGGCTAAAAAGCTATTTTTTCATCCAGCTATATTAAAATTCTCTATCTTAAAATATCTTCATTATATTAGTACGTCTATATTTTTAAAAAAAAATAAATTTCCATATTAAAGGAATTCTGAAGATTTTAGAAACTAACTAACTATCGGACTCAGTTAATTTTATTTTTTTATTTTAGACACAAACCAATTGTTATTTTCCAACTGAAAAAACTGCTAACAAATTTATGAAATTTGGTGTCTATTTTCCTATTTTTACAAATTTGTTTTCCATATGCGAAGTGCAAGTAAAATTTTTACCAGTAGCCAGTAAATTCAGTTTAAAACTAAAAAAACTATTTTTGATTGTAAAAAAAACAGTGATTAAATAATTCCTTCATTAAAAAAGCACGGTAAATTGTTTAACTAATATTTTTATAGTGGTCTCAAACTTAAAATTCAACATGTATTTTAAAATTCCAAAGTTTAAAAAAACATTTAATAGAGAAGTGTGTATTAAAATGTTTATATAAATTACTCTCGAGTATTACCGGGTAGATCAGCTAGTATATTAATACGCAACCATCGAATGTTGTCGTACTCTTTTTTATATTTATTTTAGAATAAGGTTAATGTAACGTATCGGATGAAAGTTCTGGGTTAAGATGCTTGCACAATGATTGGATTTTAGACTGGTGACCTTTGATCTGAAATATGAGCGTAAAAATAGCAGTTCTTAAATAAAAGCTAAATTATAAAAGATGTAAGAACATGATGTGACAGGGAATTTTAGACATTGCTAAGATGTTCAAAAAGAATCCAGACATTTTTCGCTATCTCTTAATGTCTTTGGTGGAGATGCGTACTACGATCTAAAAGAGATCTATTGTACCTCCTTCTCAAGGCTCCGCTAGGTTGGCGGATTACAGAATTTCATCAAGACCAAGTTCTCTGATGAATATGAGAATGTGTAAAGGTTCAAGGGATAAAATTTGCTCAAGACTCAGCTCATAGTTCCCCAGTGCTAGTTTACGTCTGCGAACCATAGCGTCGCAGTTCGTTAGTAGGCGTATTGGAGTCTGCTCTGCTTATTCACAGAAACGGCAATTACTATGGGTTTCGATGCCCAATTTCATCAGGTGATATTTAAGTTTGCATTGTCCCTGTAAGGACCCCCGTTGGAGTTCTTACATTTGGCTTGCCTAAGCTTATACACAATTTTGATCTCCAAGTGTTAAAATCTTTGAATAGCAATTTGGATTGCCTTAGCTTTGGCAGGCTTTTCCAGAGGTTTGAACGTTGTTGTCTTTCCTCCTTTCTTAGTTTTTCTTTTATAGAATGTATGCCCGATCCGCAAAATGGTTCTGGTCCTATGAATATTGTGGAAGCACTCTGTCGCTCTAAATTATCAGCATCTTCGTTACTTTGCATTCCTTTGTGTCCTGGGGCCTAATGTAATGGTGTTATTTTTGCCTAGTTCATTGAGTTTTGTTAGGCATTCTTATGTTATTCTCGATGATATCTCAAAGTAAACTAGTGCTTTAATGGCTGCTCGGCTGTCTGACATCACAATTATATCCTGACCTTTGCATTTCCGGTCCAGGTTGGATTGCGCGCACAGCTGTATTGCTAGGATTTTTGCTTGGAGCATAATGGGTGTTGACACCATAGGTTGCTACGCCTTTACCTTTCAATATTTTGCAGTTATCCCTATACCATGATATGCTGTGCAGTGTTGTTCGAAGTTGTACCTTTTTACTATATCGTCTCTTGGTAGATCCATATAAGGTATGCGCTTTGCAATATCCACCTTCTCTCTACTGCTGATAGTTTTACCTAAACCTGTCCCCTCTTTAGCAATGCATAGCAGAGTTCGCTTTGCTACTCCCTCTTCAGAGCTGGGTCAAAAAGTACTCATTACAATTCAAATTCTTGAAATAAGGAATTGGTAATTGGTCTTCTCAATTTCTCAGGAATGTAATTAAAAAAATCGTCAATTCCATTACAGGAATTGTAATTGGTAATTGGACACCTCAATTCTTTGGAATGGAATTTGAAAAAATGGTCAATTCCATTAAAGGAATTGTAATTGGTAATTGAATAACTCAATTCCTCGGGATTGGAATTGGAATAAAATCGTCAATTTCATTACAAAAATTGTAATTGGTAATTGAACACCTCAACTCCTTGGAATGGAATTGAAAAAATGGTCAGTTCAATTACAGGAATTATTATTGGTAATTGAACACTTCAATTCCTCATAAATAGAATTATAAAAAATTGTCAATTCTATTACAGGAATTGTACTTTGAAGTTAAAATTTCAATTACTTTTTCATGAACTCAAAACTACTTCATTATGTATTAGAAAACTTTATTTGACTCCCACTTTTAGTCGGTTAAGTACATATTTTAAAACCAATGTATTATCGAAGACACCAAATTTTTAATTTAATACCACATTTTGATCCACTCGACTTTTTGTAAGGTGCTTGGTATACAACTTCCACACTCCTGTACAAAATTTCACTAATCTACTAACAAAGCGATGTTTTCCAATTCTATTAATAAGGAATTGAGGCGTTCAATTACCAATTACAATTCCTGTAATGGAATTTACAATTTTTTTTCAATTCCATTCTTGAGGAATTGAAGTGGTCAATTACCCATTACAATTCCTGTAATGAAATTGACGATTTTTTTTTCAATTCCATTCCTGAGGAATTGAGATGTCCAATTACTAATTACAATTCCTGTAATGTAATTGAGAAGTTTTAGAAGAGACATACATTTACCAATTCCGAATTCCAAGGCATTAAATTAAAAAGGAATTATTACAACCCAGCTTTGTCCCTCTATGAAGAGGTGTTAGGTCAAGAATTACTTCTAGTGCTGCTGTAGAGCAAGTCGTCATGGCACCTGTGATGCATACGCAGGCCAGTCTCTGCACCTTTGTTAGCATATTCCTCATTGTGGATAGCTTAGTTCTTCCAGCCCATGCTACTGCACCATAGGTGAGGATGGGTCTCACCATCATGGTATACATCCAGCGAAGAATTGCTGGGTTGCAACCCCCCGCCATGTTCCTACATGCCAAAAATGCGCGCGTTGCTTTATTTAAAGTTTTCTCTGCATATCTTCTCCAGAGAAGTTTTGAATCTAGTAAGGTCCTAGTTACTTTACTTCTTTTTTGAGGAGAATTTCTGTGCCATCCATGCTCATTGTTCGAAGATTTGACTGGCTTCCTTTGTTAGTAAAAGGTACTATGGTAGATTTTTGCTGGGTTGATATTTAATGCCACTGTATTGCACCATTCCTTTGTTACTGACAGTCCTCTCTGTATCAGGTTACAGAGTGTATCCTCGAACTTTCCTCTCGCAATTAAGGCGATGAGGGGTTCTGCGGAACCCCGACATTTTATGCCATTCTCGGTTGGTTAGCTTCGATAGGAGCTCGTCCACATCAAGACTCCACAACAGTGGGGAAAGGACTCCGCCTTGTGGGCAGCCGTTTGTTGTTTTAATTCTTATCGTGTTGGTGCCCACTTTTGTTTCTGCAGTTGTAGTGCTAAGCATTTGGCATATCAATTTGCTGAGCATATCATTTACTCTTTTTTGTGCAGTGACTTTCTCAAAGCCTCGTGACAAGTGTTACCAAAGGTTACCTCTATGTCTAGAAAGGCACAGAGTGTGGTTTCTTTGTTTTAAACAGCTGACTGGATGTTACTAGGGCAGATTTTGTGGACCTTCACGCCCTGTATACGTGCTGACATGGGTGCATTGGCGCATTCTCCAGAATCTCAGTTCTTATATAATTATCTATTACCTTTTCCATTGTTTTAAGAACAAATGGGGTGAGGCTAATGGGTCTAAAGGGCTTTGGTAGCGTGTAGTCTTTTTTCCCTAATTTTGGTATGATCTCTAACGGATACCCTACAATAAGCATTTTTTAAGTTAACATGTGTAAATATACATATATTGTGCTGTAGAAATTTCTTACAAACAGGAACTTTTGAAATGTCTGTTATTTTGACAATAAATTTATGGATATATCTCGAAACCTATAGATGTTCCCAGTACAATGTGTTTTTGTATGAAAAATCGTTGATTAAAAGAAATAACGGTATACGCTTTTTTGGTAATATTAATTCCGGTATGTGTGAAATTTAGCGATATCACTTTGACAACGAGTGGGTGAAAAATAACCCATTTGCATTTTTAAGCCGTGTGTTAGGCGTAAAGGATTAGAAATCAATGTGGATTTTAACGTCCTTCATTTTTCGAACTTGTTTCAATTTAAGAGAAAGAAAAAACTAGGAAGTCAAAAAATATTTTTTTCCATAGGTATATATTAAGCCCGATTTCTTAAAAACTACACATATAGGTACCACAAAGGATATATTTTCTCATTCCAATTATGTCAAAATTTTTATGAATCAGCTGCTACAACGGAGATAAAAATAAATTTTCAGGATGGGTTTTTCCGAATTTTTTCAATACTTACAGTAAAAAAAAGTTTAAAAAATTTAAAATAGAAATATGCTATCAGTGATGACAATTCCACAAAAAATTTTAAAAAATTTACAGTGGTTTGCTGTTAGGGCTGCCAGGTTTTTTTTAAAAATCTGAATTTTACAAAAAATAAATCGGGACATAAGAAAAAAAATCGGGAAAAAGATGTATGCATGTCGCTCTTTTTTTTTCAACCACGTCACAACTCAAAAAATGAAATATCGTAGAAATACATAGATTACTTGTCATAGATCAATTTTAATTTTGTGAACGATAACGATAACTTATTTACTTTTCACGATAGAGGAAAATGTGTCAGTTCAGTACCACAGCAAAATTTTTGATGCAAATGTGACATGCATTCTTACGGACACTGCTTTCAGAAGACATTCTATATATCAAACTGTGCTTCTTTTTAGCCTTATAAAGAAGTTCTTTCAAGTGGCATTTTTAAAAAACACTTCTGGAAGACATTCAAATAGCATTTCAATTCAATTAAAGTACAAAAATTATATATAATTATAATATATGTTTTAGGTATTTTCCGTGGGATTTTTTAAACCCCCAATGAAACCCAACAACTTACTACTTACAACACCAAAATGCTTTGTGAAAATCGGGAAAAAGGATATTTTACGTGTAGTTTTTTTAAACCCCCACAAAACCCAAACACTTTTCATTTCCAACACCAAAATCAGTAGTCTAGAATGTCGAGAAAAGTGATATTTTCCCAGGGATTTTTTTACCTCCAAACCACAAAAACCATTCCAGTGATTTAATGCCTTCTTAAAGTTCTCCTGAAAAACACCTACTAGAATCCTTTGATTGAAGGGTTGAAAGAAATCTTCCATTGAAAAAGGTCCTAGAAGCACTTCTAGAGAAGACTGAGGAAAGCATTATTCGTCCCAATGACATGCATATGTTAAAAGAATGTCTTCTGGGTATGAAAGTGGAAGGGATGGGATTCAAGGATGGACTTTCCCTTCCTCTTTAGCTTCTTTTGGAAGCACTTTTTTTGCTGGGACGCTGAGAATAAAAAAAACTTAAAATACGTTTACTGAAAATCGGTTTCTTTGAGTAAACTTCTTTGATTAAAAGGAGCGATATGTAGCTTTAAAAAATATATTTTATTACCCAAAGAAATAAAACCACACCAAACAGTGCGTTTTTCAAGTTTTATTGGCAGCACTTGAACTGCCTCTGGCTGCTCTTCAGACTAAATTCAGCAATTCTGTTCAACAATTTTCTAAGTTAAATGAACACGTACAAACTTTAAGTGAAGAAGAATATTTGTACAAATCTAGTGATGTAGAAATAAAAACATAGAAAATATTTTTAAAAAGTAATAAAAATAATAAAAAATTAAATTATATTTCGGAAAATCGGGTCCTTTGGCGTCCCGCTTAAGGTCTTCTCGGGACGCACATTTTTAGACTGAAAATCGGGACAACCCGCGTGGAAATCGTGACCTGGCAGCCCTATTTGCTGTTTTCCTCAAAAGGTTAATATAAATATCCAATAAGATAGAAAATATGTGAGAAAAAATATATTGGTTTATGATTACTTAATAAATAAAATATCGTTTGAAAAAAAAATTTTTTAAGGAATTTCATTAAATTCTGAGGAATTTTTGAGGAATGTGGATATTAAAAAGTGGCAACACTGGCTGTTTTGAGCTTGAGATGTACTTGCAATGTTGCGAACTTTCAAAGAAATTAGCAGCGCCATTGATTATATTTAAAAATTAAATAATTGTGCTGTAATGTGCTCAACTTTTTCTATGATGTGCCACAGAGAGATTTGAGAATTCACAATTATTTGTACATTTGTTGAAATGAGCTCTAACGAAGTCTGCGCGAAGTCATGTATTTGCTATCCAACAAACAATGTGTGTCTTTGTTAATTAAAGTAATCTTAACAATTTCCAGTTGGTTACGTTTTCCTTCGTCTGGGGAAACATTAATTTAACGTAGAAATGTTTGTTTTAAGTTATTTTGTATAATGACAAAATAACTGCAAATAGCGTATGATTAAGAATTAGTCATTTTTGACTAATGCTTTTGTTGAAAAAGCTTCAATCTGCTCTAATCATCATTCTGCGCCTTAACGCTACAACAATTTTTAATAAATATTTATTTCTGTGTACCTACTCTCGCACAACCAACACAAACAGTTCTATATTTATGTTAATGAATTAATCGCGGGCTGATTTTGCCGGAATCTGCCAAGACGACGAAGTTAACGCAGATCGTAAAGTTATTTAACGTGCTTTTTGCTCCAACATTCTTCACATCCACTCGTCTTCGTTGCTGTTCTGTTCTCCTCTCACACCTTACTGTGATTCATTAGAGGCTTTTAATGTCGTCATCAACAGATTTTGAATTGTTTTGAATTTGCTGTTTTATTTCCATTTATTGTGTAATATTGTAATTGTTGTTGCTATTGCTAATGCTTCCATATGGATAGAACTAGACAATAAAAAACGCACACGCACACAGCAGCAACAATATTTTTTTTGTTTGTTTTTGTTTTTAATTTCTTTAAAACAAAAACTTTTTTGCTTGCTTACTTCTTTTTGAATTTTTTTTTTAAATGCGGCAGTTAAAGCAACTCAAGCTATAACCACAACAAAAGAAAAACAGCCCCACAAAAGGGGAGTGAAAAAAAAGAAAAAACGTTTTTCAAGAGTGAGAGTCAAAGAGATTTTAAATATTAAAAAAATAAATTTGATGTGCGGGAAAACAAACAACAACAACTCAAACATAAAAAATAACATGCAAGTAATCGCCTTTAGTGATTTATTCCCTTGTACCGGTGTCGGTTATGAAAGAGAGTGCTTTGGTCCGGACACGAGAGCGTATAAATTTGCAAGCAATAAAAAAAAGGAGAGCTCTCGAGGTTGTACGACCAAATATGCATAGGGCTTTTTTCCAATGCCAATACACACAGAAAAATTTTGCATAGTAAAATCATTGTGATGCATAGTTGATTTCATTTTACATGATTTTATGGTGGCAGCGACATAAAAATCATTATGTTAAATCATTATGAAATCATGTAAAATCATTATGATGGTCATGTTGAATCATTATGAAATCATCATGAAATGCAGCTGAATCCTAACCTCAGTTTGAAATAAAAAGAACTTCAAGTTTAGGTTTTATCTAGTTTTTTTTATATGATTTCATGTAAAATCATTATGATTTCATGTAGAATTATTGTGAAAACCAGTAAAACCATTATTGCATCATGTAAAAAGTTAATCAACACGATTTCATGTAGAATCATTATGATTTAATGTAGAATCATTATGACATCATGTTGAATCATTATGAAATCTAGTAAAATTATTATTGCATCATGTAAAAAAAAATTTTGCGTGCTGAAGAAGTTCCGTTGTTTCTAGCACATTAGAAGTTTTATCGCGAGAAGTAGCTTCGTTAAAAATTAAAAAAGTTTGTAAAAGCTGAAAAAGTACAACCAGTGGAATGAAAAGTAAATACAAGTGTAAGTAGTCGAATCCATACACTTCGACGCAGATGAACAAGGTAATGTGATATGTGACTTATGTTACTATAACAAAATAATATCAAAATGCTGCATTACTTTTCAATAGAAACAGAAGCTTCAGTTGACTAGAAAAGTTTAAGGTACTTATCTAAGGAAGATAAACAGGAAGCTATACCACCCATAGGACTTCATGCACGTTATCGAGAAAACTATTTAGTTGGAGAAAAATTGAGGTATGTTTTGTAATTATAAGTCGTATTTTTTTTATTTTTCAATAAAAAAAAACTAGATAAAACCTAAACTTGAAGTTCTTTTTATTTCAAACTGAGGTTAGGATTCAGCTGCATTTCATGATGATTTCATAATGATTCAACATGACCATCATAATGATTTTACATGATTTCATAATGATTTAACATGACCATCATAATGATTTTACATGATTTCATAATGATTCAACATGAAAATTTGTTGCGATTTTTACATGAAAATCACAATGATTTTACTATAAATCTCTATGAAGCAAAATCATAGGGGAAACATGTAAAATCATTAAGTTTCTAGTTGATTTTACAATGATCTTTTCTGTGTGTACCAAGTTGAAAATTGAGGGAGTTAACTAGAAAAGGCATTACATTGTAATAGCTTTTATAATAGTTTCATTTTCCGATGACAAAAATAAAAGCAATTAATATTGGGGGTTGGAATTAATTTTAAAGGTTTTTTTTCGGTTTTTGAGCATTTATTTAGAAACAACGGTACAATGTATATTATTCAAAGTATTGTCCATCGTTAGCTACAACATTTTCCCATCTTTCTGGCAGCATATGGATTCCGCGCCGGAAGAACGATTCGTCTTTTGAGGCAATCCACGAATCGACCCATTTTTTGGTATCCTCGTAAGAAGTGAAGCGCTGCTCAGCCAAGCCATGCGTCATCGATCTGAATAGGTGGTAGTCGGAAGGGGCTATGTCTGGGCTATAAGGCGGGTGGGGTAGCACATCCCAATTCAGCGCCTCCAACGTTTCCTTGACGGTTCTTGCAACATGTGGCCGTGCGTTGTCATGTTGAAAAACCACTTTGTCGTGTCTTTAGGCATATTCCGGCCGTTTAACCTTTAATGCTCGGCTCAATTGCATCAATTGTTGTTGGTAGCGTTCCCCAGTGATGGTTGCGTTAGGTTTTAGCAGGTCATAGTACACGACACCCTTCTGATCCCACCAAATACACAGCATAAGCTTGGCGCCATGAATATTCGGCTTGGCCCTCGATGTTGATGCATGGCCGGGTGGTCCCCACGATTTTTTTCGCTTAGGATTATCGTAATGGATCCACTTTTCATCGCCAGTGACAATACGATGCAAAAAACTTTTCCTTTTATGCCGTTGAAGCAGTTGTTCGCATATGCAAAATCGCCGTTCAACGTCTCTCGGCTTCAACTGGTACGGCACCCAATTTCCTTGCTTTTGAATCTTTCCCATGGCCTTCAAGCGTTTGCCGACCGTTGATAAGTCGACTCCCAATGATTCTGACAATTCTTGAAGGGTTTGACACGGGTCTTCATCGAGCAAAGCCTCCAATTCCTCATCTTCAAACTTTTTCGGCTGGCCCGGACGCTCTTTGTCTTCCGTATCAAAATCACCACTTTTTAACCACTCACAAGTAGAAATCGATGGAGAATAGTCCCCGTAAGCCTCAGTAAGCGTGCGTTGTGCTTCAACCGCTTTTTTCTTCAAATGGAAGCACAAAAGTAAACCTTCCCGCAAATTGCGTTTTTTTGGAACGAAAGTCGACATGTTCACAGAGAAAAAAATATATGTTGTTTACACTTCAGTGGAATGACACATACTGAAAAATGAAGATGAACAATGTGCTTTGAAATGAATATAGTCACAGGTGTGCCCGATGCGATCTATTGAAAGTTACGCCATCTCTTAGAAAACCTTTAAAACTAATTCCAACCCCCAATATAATATAAAAGCTTGTTTAGCTTTTACACGCGGCTTTGCGCGTATTTTTTTTTATATTAAAATGTTTATGATGTCAAAATAAACCTTACCTTTACATTGACTCAATCATAACTCCTATTTTAAAAATACATAAAAAATGGTTATTATCACAATATAACATCACCTAATTTAGAAATGGTTGGGGTCTAATTTTCATTACTAGTATCGCCTGCGGTCGAATTTCGACCAGCTGTCTGTAAATCAGTGAACAAAAATGAACGCTTACGTAGCGCATATTAAGGCCGTGTAGCTTAAATTTGAGAAAAATAACATTGAAGACACAGAGTGTAGATGTAGGTGAGTGTAGACTTAACGCAAACACAAACCCTTTACTATTATCGCATACAAATGAACACAAACTTTGTCTTTCCGTTGCTTCGCTGGAAGAACCGCTTGACTAAAAGTTGTCCAATAGAGATTAAATCTTTCCCGAATTAACCTTTAGAGGTGTACAATAAGGCGGGTCACCAAAATAAATATGAATTGTCACCTCCCAAAATGATTTTGGGGGGTGACATTTACTTTGAGAGAGTTCCAGCAACATTTTATTTTTTTTTTTGGATGCCCAAAAAACGCCCAAATGGTCTTTTTGGTATAGCTTTGGCATTTTGAGTCCGATCGTAAAGTGCGATATATCGTTGAATAGGTCTCAGTGAGTGCTACCAAATGTTCTTGAATGATGTTGACTTCAAAGGTCATCTTTAAGGAAATATTTTTTGCTTTATTATTTAGGAAAATTAATAAAGTTTCAACGTTCAACGTAGTTGCCTTTACATTTATAGTGTCACAATTTTTCAAAATACGGTTGTACTGTTTAAAACGTGAAAGATTAAAAAATGTATTTCATTAAATGTGATATAAACAAAAACAAATTGCCGACAAACCGAGATATCATTCAATATTTACTTTTTTTAAAATGTGAAGGTTATAAAACCATCCCAAAAAACCATAATCTGAAATCATATATTACAAGTGTATATAATACAGTAAATATATTTTGGCAACGGGCGGAAGTTCCCGTTATCTCAAAAACAGCGATTCGGAAAAAATTATTAATCTCGTGGATAAGTTTCATGATGTTGGGAGACATCCATTGAGATTTGTATCAGAAGAATGGGAGAAATTATTTATGATTTCCCAATGCAAGTGCGATATTAAGTTCAGTGAAACTTGTAGCTGCGAATCATCACAAAGCATTCCACAATACGCAAAAGAATTTTTCCTTGATCAAAGTGGGCCGAGACTGTTATCATTTGAAAATGAGCTCCAGCAGGATATGGATATTGCAGAAGATGGAATAAATACTGTTTTTGGTACGCCAATGGATACTGCAAGCTTTGTTGCTAGCACAGAGCATACCTCTGGATATAAACCCGACACGAGCGACGTAGAGGAAAACAATACATGGAACCACCAGTTCAGTTAACAGTTCAAGATTTGGAACTTCGCAATTACTCTTCAGCCTAGGATCGGAGCGCCACTTCAAACCGATTTGGAGCATTGCTAGCAACGATACCCATTTAGGACATACGCCAATCGATAAGCTCGAAGGCTGGAAGGGAAAGCTCTATTGACTTGAAAAAATTGTCGACTTTTTGGATAGTTTAATAATTGATAAAAACAAGGTCCAAAGGGAACGCGTCAAGTACCGTAAAGAAGCCAGATTAGCATCCAGCACACAAAGTCTTTTCAAAGGTATATCCTTCGAAGGGAAAAAAGAATTTAGTCTTAAAAAAAAGTTGTTTCGAATCAAACTCGATTGGTCCGCGTTTTTGAGGAACACGTAACGTTGGTAAAAGAGCCTGCATCAAAATTTGTGGGCTACACCACACCGCGTCGTGGTACTGGCCAAGAGATACAGAAAGCAATAGTAGATTTCTTGAATGAAGAAAACTGTTCAACGGATCATTTAGTTGCCATAAGCTGTGTGATAGCGTTCATGGAAAAACACCTTGGAAGACCCCTGCAATGGTTGATCTGTATGTTCCATTTAAATGAATTGCCTTTGGGAGCACTTATAAAAAACTTGTATGGAAAAACTAAAGGTCCCGGAGTTTGGCCAGGGTTGTTCGTATCGAAAATGTCAAACTGTGAAAATTTTCCTGTAAGTTTTTTTCCCCCAATAATATTAAAATAATTGTTCCTTACTTTTCACATAGGTCGCTCAAGGTTTTGCACCGATTGCTAAGGGTGTCATGTCTGATAATATAAATGAGTGGGATATACGTGTCTATCAGAAGAATTTATTTAAAATGATTGTGGCAGTGAATAATGGCGTGTGCGATGGAAAACTAGCTAGCGAAAAGCCCGGTCCCATAAACAAAACACGGTGGTTAACCCACTGCATCTAGGATTCTCCGACTCTATATATCGAAACATCACCCATCCCATCATCGTTAAAGCATACGCGCTTGTTTGGTTTTTGGTAAAGACAACCACTGGCAATACATGGAAGCAAACATTTCTTTAAATACCTTCCGTCAACTAGATACGTCAACTTCCCATGAATGTACAATTGGTCATTCGCCCAACTTTAGAAAATAATGCATACTTTTGCCATCCGGAAAACATTCTGTTATCAACTGACCGACTCTGACCGACTTATACGGTTTAACGCCATTAACAAAATTTTAAAAGCACTTTGCAATCCCACCTGTTACTGTTCGCAAATTTTACATACCTCTAACGGGAGTCATAAATTTTGATTGTTCGTCACTGACGGATATTATTAATTGGAACAAATTTATTATAACTGAACCACCTAGTTTGCAGTTCGTCCTTGATGATGTTTTACGAGAGATCGCGTATTCAGATGAAATATTCGAAGTTCCGGGTAAATATATATGCGGAAATGTATAATCAAATTTGCTCTTATTTGAGTTATTTTAACAGAACTCCTTTGCCATTCACAAAATACTGAGCGCATTGTTCACGTCGTGAGTGAATCTGCCGTTGCGGTTACTATAGACGAGCAACGTCTCGGCCATATTTTTGCAAAACTTGATGGCCGCAAACGTTATAGCGTATTAGAATCACCTCAAAATTTTAATAAGTCTGAAAAATGTTTGATCTTTTGAATTATTCACAAGGGCTCTGAAACCACTTAGTGCAGAATCTTTGAACCTCTATAACTTTTTTTTTTAATAAATAAAATAAATGAATCCTCCACAATTATGCCTTATTTTTAAGTGAAATTTTATGTGAGAATAATTTGAGGTTTTGAAGTCCCCAGTTCAAAAGAAATTAATTTTTAAATATTTTATTTAAGATGACTTTTAAGACCAACAACATTTGGTTACACTTATTAAGACATATTCAACGATATATCGCACTTTAAGATCGGACCAAAAAGTCCAAAGCAAAACAAACCATTCCATTTGTTTTTTTTTTTTTGCTACACTTTTTTTTTTTGCTACACTAAAAAAGCATTTTGAATACTCTCAATATAAGCTATCATTCTGGGGGGTGACAATTTATTTTTATTTTATTTGAATTTTTTTTATAACGGATTTTGTATTGAAACTTTGAACCTCTGTAACTTTTTTTTACGAATAGAAGAAGCAATGAATTTCTTCACAATTATACCTTACTTTTAAGAGAACTTTGATGTGATTATAGTTTGAAATCAAAGTTATGGGGTCCCAAGTGCAAATTAATTTTGAAATATTTCCTTGAAGATGACCTTTGAGGTCAACATCAGTGAAGAACATTTGGTAGCACTCACTAAGACCTATTCAACGATATATCGCACTTTACGATCGGACTCAAAATGCCAAAGCTATACAAAAAAGACCATTTTAGGCGTTTTTAGGGGCATCCAAAAAAAAAAAAAAAGGTTGATGTCAAAGTAAGCTATCGTTCCGGAGGGTGACAATTTATATTATTTTTTCCATATAAGGCGATCCGCCTTAGTGTACTAGATTTAAATAGATTTTCTTCAAACTTCACATGTAGGTTCCTTACGAACCTGGTTGAGACTCTCTTCAAAATAACGGTTCTTTTGTAAAATAATGGAAATTAAAAACACCGAAATGTAAGTTAAAAATTAGAGATATGTTTGAATAACCTATGAAACAGTTTTTGGTAATTAAAAGGTCTGCAAACACCACCTGGAGAGTATTCGTTTATCTCTAATGAGTACCCTACAATATGCATTTTTTTATCCAATATATGTTAAAGTATAAAATACTTTTTCAATTTTAAGTAAATTTTCTTAAATAAAGTAAAAAAAAATCCGTTTGGGTGACAGCAATAACATTCTCATATCTTGAAAACTATAGAAAATCTTAGTACAATGTATTTTTGTATATAACATCATTGCCTTCAGCCAAAAAAACTATTCCAAATTCAAAGTTTTGACTTTCGACGCGAATAGCTTCTTTGTGTTTTAATATATTTCATTCAATCTTCTTTTGTCTAAAAATTCAATGAAATTACTTGCAAAAAATTAATGGAACAGTTCCGTTAGCTAAGGATTTATATTTTTAATATTTTGTTTAAAAAAGGTCCAAAAAATGTCTTTATCTTCCAAAAAATGGTACAAAAGTTGTTTATGCTGTAAAAATAATAAAAACCGCAAATTGCAATTCACTTTTATGCACAAACTATTGCAGTTTGACACAAAATTGGGATTTCTATTTTTTTTAAGGGTACTCTTTGATTTTTGTGACGAATTCAATTTTTTTAAATGTTGTTTTGATAATTTTAAAAAAATGCTTTGCCCTTAAGCGGGGTACACATTAACACTGCTGAGTGACATTCAAAAATTCAACCACAAAAATTTGAATGACGAAGGTACACACACGCGAACCTGCGTAAAAAGAGAGAATTTGAGCAAGAGCGTCACTCTTGATCGCTAATGTGTACCCCGTTTTAAGAATAATTTCTTGTGCGCTGTGTGTGTGCGTGCAACTATTGAGATTCGAGGAGACTAACAAACGAATAGGCGAGTGCTCAATCACTCTCTCGCTCTCGCTCGCTCTCTCTATCCATCTATCTATCTAGCTCTCTCGCTCTCCATCTATCTATCTCGATCTCTCTATCTCTCTCGCTTTGATTTTTTGGCAGTAGGGTGGACCCTAAATATGTGTCTATTCGCTATATACTCTTTGTAGATGCGCTGGTCGCTGATTTCGAATCTTCTCTCTCGTCGCTGATGCGTTCCTCTTTTTGCGTTATTTGTTAACTTGTTTAAACTTAGCACATAGAACTGTTGCAGTTGCTTCTAAGCTGTAACATATTACATTAACCCATTAGCACTTAGTGGGTATTATATTTGATCACATGTTGGCGTTTAAAATATTTTTACACTAGGGTGGACCCTAAATATGTGTCTTTTGATATATTCTTTGTAGATGCACTGGTCGCTGATTTCGAATCTGATGTAAGAATTTCAAAAAGTTTTTTGACACTAGGGTGGACCCTAAAAATGTGTTTTTTGTTTATACTCTTTGTATATGTTCTAGCAGTATAAGTGTCGCTAATTTCGAACCTGATTTTAAAATTTTAAAAAGTTTTTGGCACTAGGGTGGACCCTAAAAATGTGTTTTTTTTTTTGCTTTCTACTTTTTGTGTATATGCTGGCAGTATCAAGGGGTCGCTGATTTCGAATCTTATGTTAGAAATAAAAACACTTTTTGACACTAGGGGGGACCCTAAAAATGTGTTTTGTTTTATACTCTTTGTAGATGCACTGGTCGCTAATTTCGAATCTGATGTAAGAATTTCAAAAAGTTTTTGACACTAGGGTGAAAATAAGTTCTTTTACCCTAAAAATAAGTTTTTGCTTTATACTCTTGGTGTATGCGCTGGCAGCAATAAGGGGTCGCTAATTTCGAATCTTATGTTAGATTTTTAAAAAAATTATCAAACTAGGGTGGACCCTAAGAATGTGTTTTTGTTTTATTTTTATATTTTTTCCATTTCCCAACAGTAAAATATTTCAAAAGTTTTAAATTTTCATATCCCCTTTTCCACACGGAAAGTTTTCGTGCCAGGAAATCGGCCGTACATGCAAGTCTCTACTGCCAAGTTTTTCTTCTTTCTTTGATGCTGTGTTGTTCTTTTCTTTTTTTTTTTTTTTTTTGACTTGCTGGCAATGTGGAAAAATGGTAAAACCAGTTTCGGTTTATGTTTCGGCCGAATATTATAAAATGACTGAAAATTCGCTTTTGTTTTCGGTTTCAGCAGAAACTCCAGATTCGGTCGGACACTAGCTGTATTCCTCTAATTATTCAAATATTTTTTATCAATCAATATATATTTTTCCTGTGAAAAAAAATTGTTATTAATTATTTTAAATTTACAAAGAAAATCCTCAAGACCATTTCTTGTACGTCCCAACTGGTTGTTCCCGTTTAATGAATATATTTATAATTTTAATAATATTGTAATTTTAATAATTTTACTTTTTTCAATCTGCTGCACATAAAGAGGTAATCATCATCAGGATAATCAACCGTTTCTCGTAATTGGCCAAGGCTGACAACACTATAAATTCAAACTGTGTCAGCATGGTAGTACTTTTATGTTTGTAAATATGTGCGTTAGTGTGGCTTGATTGCTCTTGTGACAATGGAGGAATGTGCAAAAACTACGAACTACTCATTATCCTGTGATTAAGTGCAGCTGCAAATTTTCAGTTGCCCATTTTATGTGTACCTGCGTAATGTGAGTACATTTTCTCCATTGACTCTCATCACAAGCATCTCGCATAGAGATGCCAGCCAGGTGTGAAAACAGCTGAAATACTTTCGGATGGAAGCTAATATCTAGTGACGCAATACTAATGCAATATCCAAACAAAGCCATGATTTAGATTATTAAATTTTGATAAAATATTAAGACTTGACATCAGTTTTTAAAGGTTGATATATTTTGGTTTAGCTGTAAACTCATTGCCAGAAAACAATAAAAGATTGACTCTATTTTAGAAGCTATGTACAAACAAAACAAAACTTAAAAGCTTATAGCATTAGTGTTGGATTTAGTTCACATATTTTGGCAAATATTAATACTCGTACAGCGTGGCAGCACTGTTTTGATAATCTTGTCTATTTTCCTGACACTACAGCGTGGGTGGCTACATTTTTGGTCCAATTTAATCTCCGTCATTTCATTTATTTTGACAACAGATGCTACACAACCGCAAAGCGACCGACTGTCTGCACCATCGTTTAGCTGCGAAGTTCACAGGTGGTGGTAAGGAGGAATGGGGAATACGAATATATATTATGGCGTGACACATTACATTATGGCAAAAAATTTAATGAAATTAATGTTTTTAGACCAACACATAAATTTGATAAATGTATTTATTGTGTACTTATTATGAATAAAACATTTATTTTAATGTGTTATATTCGTTATGAAAAATAAATTGAGGCGAAAGAGCGGGGAGTGTTTTGAGAAGAGATTTATTGTATAAATTTCGGTAAATATTATTGATATTACGATAAAGAACAATAACAAAAATTAGAAAACTTTCTACGAGGATCTTATCAGGAGTAGGATACGAAAAAAGGGAGTGTTTCTTAAAAAAGATCTAAGTTCGATGTCAACCAATATTGACACCGATCACATGAGATAAGAATGGACTAAAGAGAGTTTACGTTTGAGTCCAAGTATGAATGAGTACGACTCGCAGTAGGAGCAGGTATTTTTTCGCGAACAGGGAACCTTCAAAGGGGCCCACCCCACCGTACAGGTGGAAATGCACGATCTTTGCACACTTAAACTAAATGATAATTCACGGTACCAAAACTTCCGCATTGAATCTTCGACCCGTAGAAACCCGTGAAACTGCCACAAAGCATGACTTCGCTGGACTTGGGAACAGCAGTAAGCTGGAAACTGTTTGGCTACTGCCGTGATCTACGGTGGAAGGGATGGTCATGAAAACAACAACCACTTCATCATCTGTCTTGCGCGCGATCAACTCTTCGCAGCTCATCGGTTGTTTGTCTAGCCAGAATGCTTGCCACCGAACAGCAGCTTGTTCCTGCAATATCAATGGAGAACTTTTCTACTGCTGATGACGTAGTTCTCAAATTCACCAATTTTTTTCTCTAGTAGAGAATGGCTCTGTGAAATAAGGCCTCAGGAAATAAAGCCCCAAAACAAAAATTAAATAAGGCCCCAAAGTTGGGGCTTTACTTCATTGTGGAACAAGTTCTTATGCAATAAAGGAACAATTGAAGAATAATGAAAACTCGAATTTTAATATTTTTAATCATATGTTTTAAAGCCTTCCAAGTCCATTTCTGAAATATTCCTCTCAAGTAGTTTCGAAATTATAGGAATTCAAAGTTGAAAAAAAATTACCATTTCAAGTATGTATATGAAAACGATCAAATTTTTTTAATGTGAAATAAAATGTACAAAATATGTTTACTTTTTAAAAGGTTTAAATGTGATCTATTAAATGAGATATCAATAAATGAAATCTTTTGAGTACTTTAAGAAATACGAAGTAAAACTCGTGGCTCCAAATGTGAAAATTTGTTTTTCTATATACACATGAATATATATATGTTGCTCGAAGTCCAAATTAATTCTTTTTTTAATAGACGGCCTTCGACCGCTGCTCAGGGATTACAACCCTCAGCAAGTCAAATACCGGCTATGCTGTCTACAGTACTTCTGGATATAATTCTCTCTATAATGAAACATGAACATAATATGTGTAAGCAGTGCATAACACGTAAAATAATATATCTTCAAAAGTAATTCATGGATTTTTATGATAAATGACTTGTTGAATAGGAAACAGAATAGCCTTTCTTTTGATGTCCATATTTATTAGTTTTGTATGAAAATAAAAAGTTATCGCATGTTTTTCAGGCCAATTTTTACAATTTTGGAACCCTATAACTTCCAAATCACTGAAATTTAAAATGAAATCTTAAAGTGTAAAATTTGAGTTTTCACTATTCTTTAATTATGCCGAAATAAGCCCCAATATGATGCAATAAGGCCCTAAACTTAAATATGCCAGTTTTTTAAAAGGCTGCGCAAATGCACCCCAAAATAAAAGGCCTCAAATCTTAAAATGGAATCAAAACCCAATATTAAGGAAATAGCACCCAAAATATTTATGAAGAATGACCCCCCCCCCCCCAATAAATAAAAACACACTTTAATTGCTAGTATTTTTATTTGTCAACCTGATTGAATTAATATCTTCAAGAATTCATTAATCTTATCAAGAATTTGAAAAAACAGCATTCCCTTGTACGAAATATTTTTATAAATTTGTAATCCAAATCGTTTGAGCTTAGATGATATTATAGTTTTGTAAATCTATCTTAATTTACAAATATGTAATTATAAAGAAAACTTTGTTAGTTCTCTTATATCTCGTACCTAAATTTTAATGTCTATAGAGTCTAATTTAAGTTCAAAGAGTTGTTTTCCTACTAGTAAGAGATCTTGTGAAGTGCGAACGTCGCAAAATTGTCCTTCCGACAAAAGGTTAACTCTTGCTTTACAGGTCTCTTGCCGAAATTCATATTTTGTTATAGTTTTATAAGTGGATTTTTTTCTATATATATCATTTTTTGATCGAGGACATAGATAAGTTCACTGGTCCTTCTTTTACCATGAAATTTTTCACAATTAATTTAATTTTTTAATTTTTTATTATGTCTTCACTAAGTGGCAAAAATATTAAAACTTAACATATTTTTTAAAATTTTTTCAATTGTGAAATTTTTAATTGATTTTAAATAACAAAAATCGAAAAGTTGTTATAACAACCGTATCCAAGTCTGACCCTCAAGGAGTGTTGAAATTTTTGGTGGCCTATTTTACAATAAAATAAAATCCTAATTAAAAAAACTAAATGAGGCCACAAAAATCGAAATAACACCCCAAATATTCATGCTTTTAATTCCTAATATAATTTTTGGGTCCTTATTTCATTTTACTCTTGGAGCCTTATTTCATTGTGAATTAGAGAATTCAAAACTCTACTCACCACACTAATAGAAACAAATTAATAGGAAATGACGTCACTTTGACGTCACATTCTCTACCAGTGGAGAAATAATCAGTATAGAAGTGTTACAGAAACGAGCTGCAGTTCTCTTCGCTCTTTAACATAAAAAGAGAAACCAAATTTTGCTGTGTTAACGTTTCGCCGAGTTAGGCGAAGCCTTAGTTCTGGCGTTCTGGCACATGGGGCACACAAAAATAACGGGCACCGCCACGTCTAGATTTCCTGTGTAATGAGTACAGTAAGGATTGATCGAGTGTTTATACTTGTGAAGGTATGCTCTGAAGCAACCATGAAGCCGTGGCTTCTGCCATACCACTTTTATTAGGCTACGGATGAGCTGGTACGTCCACTGATCCTTAACTGAACAATCCCAGCGGTTTTGCCAAGCTTCTCTCTCTATCTAGTTTTTTATTAGCTGTTGTGCTTCGCTACTAGCTGCGAGAAGCATTTCTTCCACGAGAAGGGATCAATAGGGATCGCGCTAGCTAGAACCAGTGCTGCATCTCCGGATACCGTTCTAAAGCCGCAGCAGACACTCGGAGCGCCAAGACTGTAAACTGACTCTAGTTACTCCGTGATGGTAGGACTTCGTTTTCATCGCTGTGAACCGACCATACGGTCGAACCATACATTATGGTAGATCTCACTAAGTTGTGGAGCAGTGTTTGTCGTGCTTGTTTAGGGCCTCTTCTGTTCGGCATTATTCTAGATAGCGCCATACATGCTTCGGCTGCTTTCTTGTGTGCCTACTGAAGCTGTTGCTTAATGAAAGTCTGGAGTTGATCATCATACCGATCTATTTAATGTTCGGTTTCGATTCAATTACCGTTCCACAAATACTGATGTTAGCGGTCTCAAGCGTTTTTTCGACTACTGAGTACCATCTCAGTCCTATGTTCAGCTAGACTTAGTTCCGCTATTCGTACCCAATCTCTGCGATAGTTACACTACTGAGGGCCTCAACTTCTTCATGGTGTTTTGCTGTCGCCACAACTGCTAGGTCGTCAGCAAAGCCAACAGCCTTGACGCCTGCTGGTATCTCAAGCCGACGAACCCATCGTGCATGACGTTCCACAGCAGGGGGATCAGGATCGAGTCTTGTGACACTCCACCGCAGGACTCTTTCACTGAAATAGTTTGATACGATCTTCGTGAGCTATCGTGGTATTCCAAAGTTCCTTAGGGCTATCATAATCTGATTTCAGTTAGCTGAGTTGAAAGTGTTCCTTACGTCGAGTGTTGCCGTCAGTTATTGACTAGACCTTTCGAAACCCAAACTGTCGGACGCAAACTCCTCCTCCGGCTTGGATCGCATTTTCAAAACAGTTGCACACCACACTCGCTCAACCTTGCATATTGTTTCCAGTAAGCAAATCGACCTGTAGTCTGAATGGACGTCCGTGGAGCCACCACCTTTCGGTATGAGCACTAACCTTTGAGTTTTTTTACTGTGTTGGGAAAATTCTCTCGAGAAGGCACTCGTTGTAAAGATGGTCAAACGCATGCGGCAGCGATATAATGGCAATCTTCAATGCGCGATTCGGAAGGATAAGGTTAGTAGGAGTAGGTGTAAGAGTAGGAGTAGGTGTAGGAGTGTAGGCGTAAGAGTAGGTGTAGGAATAGGTGTAGGAGTAGGTGTAGGAGTAGATGTAGGAGTAGATCGCTACCTTAATATAGAAAGGTCCTTAGTTATTTTTTTCAAAATTAATATTTTTTACAGATTTTTGCAAAAAAAATTGCTATAGAAAAAAATTGCTGCAAAAATATTGCTACAGCATTGAATTGGTTATATCTTAAATAAAAAATCCATGTCAAGAAAATTCGGACCCGCAAAATTAAAATTTTTATTAAGTTTTTTCGATCTCCTGTAAAGTAACAAAAAATGAGTAAGGGCCTTTCTATATTAAGGTAGCAAGGTGCAGAAGTAGGAGTAGGAGTAGGTGTAGGAGTAGATGTAGGAGTATGAGTATGATTACGAGTACGAAAAAGAGTACGGGTATGAGTATAAGTAAGAGTGTGAGTAAGAGTACGAGTATAAGTAAGAGTACGAGTAAGAGTACGATTATGAATAATAGTACGAGTATGAGTAAGATTACGAGTATGAGTAAGAGTAAGAGTACGAGTATGAGTAAGAGTACGACTATGAGTAAGAGTACGAGTATGAGTAAGAGTAAGAGTACGAGTATGAGTAAGAGTACGACTATGAGTAAGAGTACGAGTAAGAGTATGATTATGAATAATAGTACGAGTATGAGTAAAAATACGAGTATGAGTAAGAGTACGAGTATAAGTAAAAGTAAGAGTATGAGTAAGAGTACGAGTATGAGTAAGAGTACGAGTATGAGTACTAGCCGATACACATTGACTGCAACAGGCGTCCACCAACAAAACGAAAACTAGCCGTCAGAGAGAACTGACGCAGTATTCTCGACGACTTGATTATAATGAACGTAACAGCGACAGTCTGTATTTCACACAAAACATAAACAAACTCTTCTATGTTCGCATTTGTCGCCTATCAAATTAGAAATAGATTGAAGTCTGCGGCAGCAACAATTGTGGTCGTGTTCTCTTTTTTGTGCCGTCTTCAAGAAATACATTTTCATAAAAAAACATGCGTTCTATTTTTTGACAATTGGCATTCGTCGCTTGTCGCTAACAATGTGTATCGGCTATAACAGTACGAGTAAGAGTACGAATATGAGTAAGAGTTCGAGTATGACGAAGAGTAAGAGTATGAGTAAGAATATGAGTAAGAGTACGAGTATGAGTAAGAGTACGAGTAAAAGTAAGAGTATGAACATGAGTACGAATACGAGTATTCACACATGTAGTGAATATGAATATTAGGGTGTCCCAAAAGAACAGTTTTTTCGAATTTCATAGTTGATCGATCTTTGTTTGAAAGCTTATGGGGTAAAGTATTTTTGAGATTCTTTTTTAAATTTTTTGGAAGAGGTTTAAAAGTTGCGCTAATCTTATAATTGCAAGCAGAAGTTGGTCAATAACAAACATTTTCTAAGTCTTTGAGTCATATTAAGACTTCTAAGTCTTTGAGTCATATTAAGACGTCTAAGTCATATTTCGAAATAAGAATGTCCAAACTTTACTTCAATGTACATAAAGTAGAAGTTTTGGTAATTTTTTTGGTCTTTCTGGTGTCATTTATTTCCTTTTTTCGTGAAATTTGCGTACATTTAAAAAAAAACGCTTCATAACTCTTAAAAATACCATCAAAATGAAAGAAAGTAATGCTACAATTTGAAATATGTTTAAATTTTAAGCAAATTAAAAAACATCTTAAGTTTACTCTAGCCGTTTTTAAGTTGTATTATTATACCTACCAATTAGTCACTCTAGTAATGTTCAAACTATTTGGCTCATTTCCAATACTCCTCAAAGTTTAACTTCGACGATTCTGAATTATTGGTTTAGAAGCCACTAATAGTGATGATCATATACACTAGTTTTTCTCAAGCTTTTTATAGTTTTTTCGTTATTACATGAATTGAATTGTGAGCTTTTTTCGTTATGGTCAAACTTTTCCCACAGTACTTCTAAAACTTTTTGTTGTAATTTTGTAGTTGCAAAATGTAATTGAAGCCCTACTTAAAATTTGTTGGTCAAAAGAATAGACAAGTTTTTATTTTAAGTCAAACTTCTTCGGCGACGATTTGTTGAGAGTAAAATTTTTCGAGTCTCGTAACGAAAAATTTTCTAATTTCGTCGTGATTCGAGCCTTGTCACAAAAAATTTTTCTACCTCTGCAGATACGATTGAGATAGACTTTGTGTGGGGCTGCAGGTTATTTTTATGATGTTTGTATCGGAGCACCAAGAAGAGGGAAATATTTTCCACGCCCCCTTTTTCAGCCCACAAATCAGTGAAAAATCTATATTTCAAGCAGTTTTCGTCGTATAAGACTAAAATTTGGTAAGTTAGTTTGTGTGGTTACTTTCGGGAACTATACTAAAAAATGGGCGTGGACATTCTATAGCCTCTCCCGCTTTTTGATAAATCAATAAAATTCAGTCGATCAAAAAATTCATTAAAATTCAGTAAATGCAGTCGATTTGTTTCGAGTACGAGAGATTTTAGGACAATTTTTTGGCACACTTCCCTTTACAGCCCACAAATCAATAAAATTTCTATATTTCGGATGGTTTTCATCGTACAAGACTAAAATTTGGTAAATTAATTTGTGTGGTTGCTTTTGGGAACTGTACTAGAAATGAGCGTGATCGCTCTATATCCACGCCTACTTTTTGAGAAATCATTAAAATTCAGGCGATTAAAAAATTCCTTAAAATTCAGTAAATGCAGTCGATTTGTTTCGAGTACGAGAGCTTAGGACAATTTCTGCCACACCCCTTTTACCGCCCACAAATCAATAAAAATTCTATATTTCGAATGTTTTTGATCGTATTAGACTCAAATTTGGTAATTTAGTTCATACGCTTACTTTCGGACACTGTACTAAATATGAGCGTGGTCACCTTATAGTTACGCCCACTTTGCAAAGGACAAGAGTGGAGTGAAGCAAAGTGCGCCAGGTATAAGCTGAATTGAGCTGAAACTTTGGCAGTCGATTTGTTTCGAGGACGAAATGGTCTAAGGGAAAAAGTGTTGCCGCACCTCTTTTGCCGCCCAAAAATTTTTAAAAATGCTTTATTTCTAAATCGCATCAGACTAAAGTTAAGTAATTTATTATCTATTTTTTGTGTGTTGTATTTGAAGCCCCAAAAGGGTGGCAGATAGAGAGTAGGTGTGTTTAGAAGTTTCATTTCTGCACTGTATACACGCTATATTCTGATTTTTTTTTACTTTGTCAATGCATATATATTTATGAGCTTTTGGGTCGATTTTCATGTCGGCGTAAGATTTCAAGTTGAAATTTTCCAAAGCCACAAAATGTAGTGATTAACGGGAAGCTGTTCAATTTTTGTGCTGTTATTAACAATTACTTTCTTCTAGCTATAAGCATTCCAACAGAAATTTATGTTAATTATAGAAATCTGATGAAAATCTTATTGTTTAACGACGTGTAGCAATCAAAATGCATAACGTTATCAGCGGACATACCACAATTTTACAGTAAAATCGACAACAAAAGCTCATAAACAGTTATTTGTTGTTTCTCTCCTGGGCAAAATTTAATTTTGTTAAATAAAATATGCTAAATGTTGCCACAAGATTCGTCATCTAAATTAACACTTAGATGCCCGGAGGTGTGGTATTTGAGGTGTTGGGCCGTGGTAGATGTACATAAGTTATCACAATCTGAGTTTAATGCCTTGTTTTTCAGCAGCAATGGCCTGGAAAACTCACTGAATTTTCACAAATTCGACCTCCTACTTCTTCATGCTGCTTTTCTTCCTTGAACTGCCGCTTAACTTCTACATAATTTGTAGGTTAAGGCATCACGTTTGCCATTTTATTACTTTTGTTTCTTTTTGCAGCTTTTGTTGTTTTGGATTTTATAATTATTTCATTCTATTTATTTTAGCTTATGTTTACATTTTTTATTTTCACTTCACATGCCTTTGCCCCAGTCATTGTCTGCCGTTAGTGGTCTTTTTTTTCAATTCGCGAGCTTGTCGCGTGCAGTAAGCTTTATAGACCAGGGATGGTGAAAGACTGTGCGGGGCGCTAAAGTGTGATTAACACAGAAGAGGGTTAATATATGAGGGGCAGAGTGGGATATTTGGAAGTAGAATCCAACAGAGCAGAAATGAAAACGTTTATTAGGAAGGAATATGTTGCATACGATATGATAAGTAAAGGTGGTGGTTGGTGGCAACAAATCGAATTAAACCTAACCAGATGAAACAGATTCTAAAGATGCTGAAGTTTCTGGCAGTATTATTCGAAGCATCCAGAAACAGATGAGAGCAAAATAAAGCTAATTCAAGTAGAATACCGAGTATTGGTATAACGCGATAAAACCTGAAACTGCAGCAAATTAAAGCAGCAATCAATTAAAGATAAAAACAAAAATAGCAACGAAAATTCGAGCCACAACCGTGCAGTTAAAGTTAATGAATTGAAAATAAAATACTGTTTTTTTTTATTATTTTCTTTGTGTACCTTTCTTGTGTACCTTTCTTAATCTTTGAGCTCTTTGGATGCTTTTGATGATCATGTTTTAGTTGTTGCGATTTTGTTAACTTTTTGTGTATTTTTTTCTTCGCTTCTGTGGTTTTTGTGTGCTTTTAATTACTGTGCGGAGTGTGGGTTTTAGGACTCAACGTGGAGTCATCAAATTTAAGATCTTGTTGATAGCTCAATTATGTTTGTTGTTTTTATTTGTGCTTTTTATTTGTGCTTTTCGGTAAAAATGTTACATAATTATTATTGTTCTTTTTAAGTTAAGCAAGGTAAGGTAGCTTTTATGAAAAGTGATAAAATTAAATTATCACATTAGATAAAAATAGAATTGTTTTTTATAAAAAACTTAAGGTACACACAGAACCTTACACAAATTTGGTTTTCAAACACAAGTTAATCTTTTTTTGAGTCGTGGTATTATTATTATAAATGAAATAAGAGCAACAGATTAACAGATTAGTGTGCCGCATTCTATAATTTTTGAACATGAATTAACTACAGTGCTTCCAAAGTATATAAAATATATGTTCACTTTTTTTCTTTTATTACACTGCTTTTTAAACTTTTTTGTTTAATTATTATATCGACGTAAGGATTTTATTTCACTGTATTTTTTTCAAACTTTGGGTTAATTTAACAGATAAGTGTGCCGCATTCTATAATTATCATCATCTTTAGTTATTCTCAATCCATTGAGTCAATTTCCAGTGCATGTCAAACAGTAACAAAAAGAATTTCTCGATTTTTTATCGTTAACATAGTTCAATTGTCTTTTGGTTTTATGTGCTAGTGCATGGCAAAATGTAGCATACACACTTAACCTTTTCAGACCGTGATGCATCAATTGTGCGGGTAACTTTTAGTCTAAATATCTTTACTATATTTCACGAATGTTTATCAATTTTACATGTATCGATTTATTATGTTTATGTTATATGTTATTGTTTATGTTTGCCTTTCATACTGTTTAGCTGTTAATTTTGTCTTTTCTTAAATTTTCACGAAATTCTTGAGTCACATTTAATTTTTTTTTAAAATGAGCCGTAGAAGTTAGTTATTTTTTCATATACTAAAATGCTAATAGCGCAATTTTAGTGAAGTTGACACATTTTAACTAAAAAAGCAATATTTTTTAAAATCTCAAATGATTTGACAACATGTGATGCAAAAAAAATATTTTCAGTACAAACTTTCGTTTCTTGAAAATCCTTGAAGGATATGAAAATATCAAAATTTAGGCATTGAATATGTTTTCATATCATTTGAAAGAACATTTACTCCAAAAAATCATAAAAAATTCTCAGTAGCTTAGCCTCAGGTCTGAAAGGGTTAATTAACCGTTTGTGTCAGTTTCTTTTTTTACATTTCAGATCAAAATCCCAAACGTAGTTTAAAATAATTTATATCAATTATTTCAGTATTGTTTGTTTATTTTAATGTAATTCCAGCTTTTCTCAAACTTCAATGAGAGAGGATTAAGAGTTTTGCACAAGCAATTACTCTCAAACTGTCGATTTTAAAAGCTTCGTAAAATGATACTCAAGTGAATCTTAAACTTTTGGGACAGAATTTATTAAGCGCTGGCGACGATCTTTCTTTTTTTTTTTTTTTACTGTTAGTCAATCTACTGAAGTCCTTTCCAAATATTTTGAGTTGATTTTTATGCGGTTGTCAAACTCTTCAATAATTTCAAATGTTAAGGTTCAATTTTCACTTATTTTCAAACTTACATACCAGCATTTCTCAAGAGTTTTCTTGAAATTTTGAAGTTCTTGTCTACATTCTTTTCAAAATGTCTTGACTGTTTTATCAATGCTTTTAAACTTTTAGTTGTTTTTAACTCTTACTTTATCGCTTCTTAAACACATTAGTTACATCTTCTCAAACAAATATTAGGGCTGTTCAACTTTTGATTCAATGTCGTCTAGTACTTGCCTCCAGAGCTTGAAACTCTATAATTTTTATAATTCATAACTCTCAAAAAAAAAAACTTTTAAATAAGAGTCTTGAAAAACTTTTATTATATAAAAGTTAAATATAGTAACTTTTAAAAGTAAGCGTTATTTAAATCGTAAATTTTTTCATCTTTTTTAATAACTTTTATTTTAACAAGTTATATTTATCTATTGCATTGTAAATAAGATTTTTTAAAAACTTTTATTTTTAAGTCTTTTTTTAAAGTCTTGAAAGACTTTATGAAGAAGATTTTATAAGTTATGTTTTTTTTTTACTTTTTAAGAAATAAAATGTAAGTTTTATTTCTTTTTTTTAAGACTTATGTTATAAAAGTTCTTATAAGTTGTTTTTTCAAAACATATATATGTATTTGATATGTATTTGAAGCAAAAATATTAGGGTGGTCGTTTAATGAAGGATCATTTTGGATGGTCATTGATCGGCTCCAAATGAATAAAAAAAAAATTTAGAATTTTTCAGATTTTAATTTCCACTCCTGAATGTACCTGATTGCAAGGTGAATTTTTTGCATTTGAAAAAATAAGAATTTTAGTAATTTTTAACCGACTTCAAAAAGGAGAAGGTTCTCAAGTCGGTTGGTTTTTTTTAATGTATGTACGTCGATAACTCCTAAAGTGCTAGCCCGATTGGCGCAATTTCTTGTCTACAGCTAGAAACATTGGACGCATAGGTGCCCAAAAAAAGTGGGCGGTATTCGACAAAAGGGCGTGGCAATAATAAAAAAACGCTGTAACTCGAATAATATTCACACTAGGATACTGAAATTAGGTACAGGGGTAGGAGCAACTATTAAAATGATTGTCAAAAAAGTGGGCGTTATGTGATAAAGAGCGTGGCAATATTAGAAAAATACTGTATCTCAGTTAATATTGACACTAAGGAACTGGAAATTGGTACAGGGGTAGGCATAATTATGAAAATTTACGGTCCAGAAAGTGGGCGGTATTGGACAAAAGGGCGTGTCAATATAAGAATAATACTGTATCTCAGTTAATATTGACACTAAGGTACTGAAATTTGGTACATGGGTAGGAACATTATTACAAATTACGGTCAAGAAAATGGGCGTTATTGAATAAATGGGCGTGTCAATATAAGAAAAATACTGTATCTCAGTTAATATTGACACTAGGGTACTGGAATTTGGTACAGGGGTAGGAACATTATTACAAATTACGGTCAAGAAAGTGGGCGTTATTGGACAAAAGGGCGTGTCAATATAAGAAAAATACTGTATCTCAGTTAATATTGGCACTAGGGTACTGTAATTTGGCACAGGAGTAGGAATACTATTACAAATTACAGTCAAAAAAGTGGGCGTTATTGAAAAAAGGGCGTGGCAATATTAAAAAGACACTCTATCTCAAATAACATGAACACTAGGATAATACAATTTCTTACAAGAATGTGTAGAATTATTACAAAACACTATGAAGAAAGTGGGCGGCAATAGACAAAGGGCGTGTCACTTTTAGAAAAACACTGTATCTCTGTTAGTATTGACACTAGGGTACTGAAATTTAGTACAGGGGTAGACACAATTATTACAAATTATGGTCAAAAAAGTAGGCGTTATTCGACAAAGGGCGTAGAAATCTTAGAAAAACACTGTAACTCCAATAATATTGACACTAGAGTACAGAGATTCGGTACAAGAATAGGTAGAATTATAACAAAACACAATCAAAAAAGTAGGCGGAATTTTTCAAAGGGCGTGTCGCTATAAGAAAAACACTGTATCTCGAATATTGACACTAGGGCACCAAAATTCGTTACAAGAATGGGCAAAATTGTTGTCATAATCTCTTAAAAGAAAGAAATAAAAACTTTTTAACAAAACAAAAAAAACCAACTTCAAAACCACTACAAAGTAAAAAATAATTTTAAATTACTTTTCACATTAATCCTTGGTCAAATTTGATAATTTATTTAAGTAATTTATTAAATTGGAAATCTTATTATTATATTTCTTTTTTCAATTTTGTATTATTATCATAAATATATTAATTTCTTCATGAATATAAAAACTTTAAAGTCGGCGCTAATATAATCGGACTTTTATAAAATTAACGCTACGGCTTGAAAGGTTTTATATTCATGGAGAAATTAATATATTTATGATAATAATACAACATAGTTAAAAAATTATTATAATAAGATCTCAAATTTAATAACATATATAAATAAAATATCAAATTTGACCAAGAATTAATGTGAAAAGTAATTTAAAATTATTTTTTACTTTGTAGTGGTTTTTGAAGTTGGTTTTTTTTTTTCTTTTTGTTAAAAAGTTTTTTACAAAAAGTACTTAAAAACATTCGGTTTTATAATTAAACTTTACAACTCATGATTAACCTATTTTTAAATAGTTCTTTTTATACAAAGTCAACATTTTGAAGCCAAAGGTAGTTAAGTTTAGTTATATTTTATATCAAGTTATATTTAGAATCAAATAAAACTTATAACAAAAGAAAGAAAAAGTAAAGAAATGGAGAAAGTTTTAAAAAATAAAATTAAAAGTGAAAATGCCATTTTATTTACTCGTAAAATGTTGCCTTAAATTATCTCAGATGACGAAAAAGGTGTTGTAGAGCATTTGCAACATCATAACATTAAAGGTGTGATCACAAAAATGTACCCTTGCAAAAACGCATTTGCAACGATGCAACAAGATCGTGAATTACCCTAATGAAAAATGGAAAATTAATACCGAAAAATTAATAATGAAAAATTAATAATGAACAATGAACAGTGAACAATGTGTTATGTAGTTAATAATGAATACTAAATAATGAAAATTAATAATGAATAATGAAATATGAAAATTTTATAATGAACAATGAAATGTAAATAATGAATAGTGAATAATGCATGAAGCAAGAAAAATAACTAGTGAACAATTCACAATGGTTAAGGAACAGTGAATAATAAATAATGAATAATAAATAATGAAAAATTAATAATGAATTATGAATAACAAATAATAAATAATGAATAAATACTAACTTATGAAAAATGAATAAGGAATAATGAAAAATTTATAATAATTAATAAGTAATTAATGATACAAAATTAATAATGAATAATACATAATGAATTATGAAAAATTAATAATGAATAATAAATAATGAATAATGCAAAATTAATAATGAATAATAAATAGTTAGCAATAAATAGTGAATAGTGAAGTTTGAATAGTGAAAAATGAATAGTGAATAATGGACAATGAATAATGAATAATAACTAATAAACAATAAACAATTAATAATAGACTAGACAATGAACAGTGAATAATGAATAGTGAATAATGTGTTAAATAGTTAATAATGAATAATGAAATATACAAATTTAATAAAAAAGTATGATATATAAATAATAAATAATCAAAGTGAATAATGCATGAACACAGAAAAATAAATAGTGAACAATTCACAATGATCAATGGTTAAGTCACAATGAATTATAAATAATGAATAATGAAAAATTAATAATGAATTTTGATTAACAAATAATGAATAAATAATAACTTATAAAAAATGAATAATGAAAAATTTATAATAAATAATGCAATATGCAAAATTAATAATGAAAAATACATAATATATTATGAAAAATTAAAAATGAATAATAAAAAAATAACAATAAATAGTGAATAGTGAAGGATGAATAGTGAAAGATGAATAGGTAATAATGAACAATGAATAATGAATAATAACTAAGAAATAATAAACAATTAATAATGAACACTGAACAATGAACAGTGAACAATGTGTTATATAGTTAATAATGGCACGATTACGATTTCCGTGGGCCCAAAACCTGAATATGCAGTTTTGAAGAGTGCATTGAGAAAATAAGATTCACCTAAGGATTTATCGATATATCGATTAGTTATCGATTTTTCAAAAAATTTACTAAAAGAAGTCTTAATGTAAATTCGACTATATCTATGCTAATATTTGACCAATCGGGATAATTTGGGTATCATTAAAAAAACAAATAATTGTGCAATTTGTAAAAGGCAGAGCCACTTTTTTTATAAAAATTAGGAAAAATATCTATATGTGCTTCAAAATACAACAAACCTTTGATAACAGTCTATCTGGCTCCTTTTACAGAAAAAGTAAATTATGTAAAAGGCAGAACCATATTTCTTTTTTCGTTCCACACGAAAAACATTTTAAATATCTTTCGAATGACACCTAAATCATTCAGATCGGACAAATATTAGCACAGATATAACAGAATTTAAATATTGATTCCGTTGAGTAAACACTTTTTTGAAAAATCGATATCACGATAACTAATCGGTATATCGATAAATCCTTCAGCGAATCTTATTTTCTCAAATAGTACTTCAAAACTGCACACTCAAATCGAGGGGACACGAAAATCGTCATCACTCCTTAATAATGAATAATGAAATATGAAAATTTAATAATGAACAATGAAATATAAATAATAAATAATGAAGTTAATAATGCATGAACAAAGAAAAATAAATAGTGAATAATTCACAATGAATAATGGTTAAGGCACAATGATTATAAGTAATGAATAATAAGTAATGAATAATGAAAAATTAATAATGAGTTATAAATAACAAATAATGAATAAATAATAACTAATGAAAAATGAATAATGAAGGATTTATAATAAACAATAATAAATAAATAATTAATGGCTCTAAATTAATAATGAACAAGACATAATAAATTATGAAAAATTGATAATGAATAATAAATAATTAATAATGCAAAATTAATAATGAATAATAAATAATTAACAATAAATATTTTGAAGTGAATATAGTGAATTATAAAGTGAATGAAGTGAAAAATAGTGAATAATGAACAATGAATAATAAACAATTCATAATGAATAGTGAAAAATTAATAATGAACAATGAAATATGAAAAGTTAACGAATAATAAATATAATATAATATAAATATAAATATAAATATAAATAAAAAAATTAATTATAAAAAATAAATAATGAACATTTAATAACGGATAGTATTATAAAATTGAATAACGAACAATAACTAATAAATAATGAATGAATTAGAATTAATGAATAGTGAATTCATAAATATATGACAAAAGGAATGATGGCAAACAGAAGTATGATACAGAATGATTACAAGCTAAATAATCACAAACAGTAATTACATCAGGCTCAAACGTTATTCTAATAGATTTAATGATAACATACTTAAGCATGATAGATACAATGTAGACAGAATCATGACACACAGTGTAGGTTGTGAGTTAATTTTCAAGTTTTATTCCATGCAAGTTGTATACAAAAAATTTATCAGGTTTTTTATACTTTAATCAACTGATTTCTTCAAATTCACACAATTTTCTAAATTCTTGTTCTAAAATATTGAAATAAATCAAATAATTAAAATAAAAAACCCAAAAGATCTAAAATATAAATATAAAACAGAGACTACAAAATTATTTCCAACAATTAAAAAGAACTCAAACTCAATGAACTCTCAAACTCTAAAGCAACGACAGACAACGAACGGACAGATTTCTAATCAATAACAATTATTGTCAACAATTGTTGTTGTAGCTCAACGCTGCCTACTAGGCAATTCTTGACAATGGGCACGTAATTTTAGAGCAAAGAAAAAAATATATCGAACACTACAACAACATGAACTTAATAATATATAGAAACAAAACAAAAAAAAGAAATGTGGAGAAAAAATTTTGCAAATGCAGCCAATGCTCATTATCAACGAAAACAAAACCGGCAGAACAAGAAAAATAAACTGACAAAATAAAAAAAAATCAAAGAAAATGAACAAAAAAAAAAGAAAAACTTGTTCAACGACGGTAAGTAATGGAAATTAGAACAAATTATGTACCAACCCAACGCTAAGCGGACCAACGAGCGAGCCCGGCACAAGGAAAATTTGTTTGTGTGTGTGTGTGTGTGTTGATTCAATATGGATAACGCAGTTAAAAAATTCTGCGCTGATACTCCAACTCAAGCGCAGTTTACTGCATCAGCGAAATAAGTTTACACAACTGCGCCATGATTTTTGTAATGCTACGATCAACAGAACTTAGCGCAACATCAAATTGAAGTCTTGTGTCAAAATGTCTCATCTAAGGCTTTTATAAGGAAGCAATATTGATTATAAATTCATAAAGAATTAATTAGAAAATAATTAACAAGGAACAAGAAAGAAGGCATTTTTATTACTGCGCTATTGCGTTAGTTTCATTAGAGTAAATGTATCAGCGCAATAAAGCAATTAAGTGCTACAACTCAATAACGCAACGCAGTGCCGCCGTGACTCAGTACTAGTGTTAAAATGTGTGTTGCAACCAGGTTTGCAGCTTAGCAGTTTAGAACTGCACGATCTTCGAAACGCTTGAGTGGTCAAAAACAAAAAATAGAAAAAACTGCTCAATTAAACATTTTCTATTTACAGTTATATACATAGTTACTATTTATGGGCAAGGCAGGTGTTGCTAGAGGGAGGCTTGTAAGTTCTTAAGTAAGCCTATATGTTATACGAAATATTGACATTTGATTGTTATTCCAATTTGATGCTTAATTGAGCCAGATAACATTTTAATGACTATCAATAAAGTTTAAATGACTTCGTTCTAAGATTGCGGATCGAGGGGAAGAGATTAAAAGATAAGAACTAAGATTAAAATTTATTGCGGGGAAAATTTAACTTTTGTAAACATTATTCTTCTGTCTAAGGAAGCAGCACGGTAGGGTGGCAACGCAAGCAGCAAGTGCAGCAACATCAAATTAAACCTTTTGCAATAAAATTTGCTGATAACCACCGATAGCAGCAACCACAAAAGCAAAAAAAAAAATATATTTATGCAAATTTTACTGGCTTCGCTGATGTTGTTTTCGGCAAGCAACACTAGTTCTTGGAGCTTTTTGTTGGTGTTGTTTTGTTGCTGCTGCTGCTCCAAAGTTAGTCGTGCGCATAATTTTAACTCGTTGTGCATTAAGGCACAAACTTTTTTGTGGTTTCCGAAGTTAAAAGTAGCAGTAGTTGTTGTTGTAGTTGTTGCTTTTAGTTTTGTAGTTATCGTTGCTGACTGGCAGTTTAATGTTTGCTGGGTTCAAGTTCAAAACAAATGCTTTTTGTGCTATGAAATGCTTTTTTTATGTTTTGCGTGCTGCTTGCTGCTTGCTGCTTGCTGTTTGCGCTACGTTTGTCCGACTTTAATGTTTGCTGATAAAACAACAAACTTTTGTACCGGTGAGCAACGTATGCTGCTCAATGGTTAGATTGCAGAGGTCAGACTAATAATAGTTTGCTTCAAAGGTAATAATAAAATCATAAACAGTTGCAAATCGTAATTGTTTTACTTGTAAAAGTGTAGATTAAGACAGAAAAAGATTTCGGAAATTAACTTGTTTTTATTTACAATCAAAAGATTTAAAATTTTAATTGAAATTTTAATAATTTTACATGCTCTTATAGAAGAAGGGCAAGAAGGAAAGCAGGACAGAGAACAACAAATACGAAAGGATCTTTGTTGCAAAGTTGATATTTTCAATCTCAGCTTAATGGGCTTATTTTGTAAAACGTACGCAATCACCTCAGAGCCGCAACAGAACCAAAGCGGTTGACGGTTGGCGGTCCTCTCTCGGCGAAATACGCTAAGAACCCGTCCACAATTGGAGTTGTGGCACTATCACATTAGCGAAATACGATGTCAAGCGCTCTCTCTCAAGTTTCAAAAAGTATACGAAAGTTCAAAAACTGAACGAAAGGAATGCTTAGACAAAACTTGGGCGACTTCATATATTGCTGTGTAAGTGCATGCTTTTGCTCTCAAACATTTATTTGAATTTCAAAAAGCTTTTTGACACTAGGGTGGACCCCGTGTTTTGATTATTATAGGTTGTCCATTCGTTTGACAACACCCGTAAATATGTAAACAAAAATATATTCTCTCTCATTTATAAATGACAATCAGGGTTTTGTGGTCTTCTATGAAAAAAATTATGTTTCAGTTTTTCGTATGTGGATTTTTTTTAGATAGTAGTTATTCTATATATTGCTGTTATCAGTAAAAAAATTTGGCACGATTACGATAATTGTTAAGTTACCTCAACTAGTTATCGATTTTTAAAATTTTCTGTTTAGTAAAATATCTGTTAAATATAATATCTATATTAGATTGATATGTCATTTGAAAGATAATTAAATTATCTATTAGAAAAAATACAAATAAAAGAAATTTCAGCAATAATTTTAATTTTGTGAGCAGTTTGCTTTTAATTAGTGATTAAACCGTTATTTTTTTTTTAAATTTGCAGTATAAAAGGTGTCAAAAATATATTTCATATTTAAAGCCTACAGTTAATATCTTTCATTTAATATATAGAAATCCATATTCGTTGTTTGAATTGACGCTAAGTTTAATACTTTTGTTGCGATGATCAACTATTTAACTTAATAAAATGGAAGTTGTTGACCAAAACTGATCAGCTAAAGTTAAAAATATTTTCCACTGTGTGAATTGAAACATCAAGTTTAAAAGGGGAATATGCAAAACTTGACTCTCAAGTCTTGACGAGTGTAAACCAAGATAAAGTTGTCATTTCTATAACCAACTGTGTATTCAGTTAGTGATTGACTGAAACGAAATTGAGTATAACACAATAAAGTAGTTGTCAAATATATGATAAAAATGTGCAGAAAAATGTTTTAGTTATATCTGATACCTGCGATTCCCAAATAAAGACATTTTGTCATTCCTGTAACCACTTAAAAAAACACAAAATCCCTACAAATCAATTTCCTGACGTAATGACCTGAAGAGATTTTAACTTACTTTAGGGCAGCGATGCTCAAAATTTGCTCTCGAGCTAAGAGCTTTTTCAGCCATGCATACTTATATAAATTCTGGCGTCGCTAAAAAGATTTCAGTCTCAGTTCAGCTTCAGTTTTTTTTTATATTCATCCATTTTTCATAAGAAAAAAGGGCACTTTTGGCGGCATTACCCCCATATACTAAGTTTTATAAGCAAAATTCTACGAAAATACTCAATCCATATTTAAAAACATGTTTTCAATGAAATATATATCCAAACTGACTCTTTTCTATATTAAAATTTTCAAAATTCATAAAATTTAAAAATTTTTTTTTGTGTATCTGTATACATTTCTTTTATTATTTCAATATTGATTTGCACAACAAAACATTGTCATTACCTTTTTAAAAACTCAATAAAATTGTCAATCAAAAAAACAAGTAGTGGAAAACGTAGTAGAAAAAGCAGTATCTTTGGGTATTTAGTACTAGGAAATAGTATCATATTTAGGCAACTGAGCTATATTTTGTCATTAAAAAATTACTCTTTTGCTGTCCTCTTCAATTTTACGGGTGTGTATCTTCAATTTTACGGGTTTAAATGAATTTTACGGGTGTAAATGAATAGACAACCAATAGTGATTAAATCATGGGTGGACCCTAAAAATGAGTTTTTTGGCATTATACTATTTGTAGATGATGCGCTGGTTGCTGATTTCAAATCTGATGTTAAAATTTCAAAAAGTTTTTTGACCCTAGGGTGGGCCCTAAAAATGTGTTTTTTGCATTATACTCTTGGTGTACCTACATATGTGCTGGCAGTATTAAGGGGTCGTTGATTTCGAACCTGATGCTAGAATTTCAAAAAAGTTTATTGGTACTAGGGTGGGCCCTAAAACTGTGTTTTTTGTATTTGTATACATATGTGCTGGCAGTATTAAAGGGTCGTTGATTGCGAATCTTATGTTAGAATTTGAAAAATGTGTTGAAACTAGGGTGAACCCTAACCTTAAAATGTGTTTTTGTTTTATTCTCTTTGTAGATGCGCTGGTCGCTGAGTTCGAATCTGATGTAAGAATTTGAAAAAGTTTTTTGACACTAAGGTGAACCCTAAAAGTATAATTTTTTTTTATAATCTTAAATTTTTAATCCAACTCTTCAATCAATTCAAGCTCTATATGAGCAACATAATGCATGTTCAATGCTCAACGCATTATTGCGCCATGAAACAAACATCGCTGGCAACGGTAACTGCTTATTTTAATCTGTCATAATAATTTTTCATCTTAATTTTCAATAAATAAATCTTTTTTTCCTATAATGTTAATTTTAACTTTTTAATTTGATTGTTCATTTGCATTACTTGGCTCGAAAAAATTATATAAAATAAAAATAAAATAAAAATAGAATAAAATAAATTAAAATTAAAATAATAATAAAAATAAAAATAAAAATAAAAATAAAAATAAAAATAAAAATAAAAATAAAAATAAAAATAAAAATAAAAATAAAAATAAAAATAAAAATAAAAATAAAAATAAAATTAAATAAAAAATAAAACAAAATAAAATAAAATAAAATAAAAAAAATAAAATAAAAATAAAAATAAAAATAAAAATAAAAATATTAAATAAAAATAAAAATAAAAATAAAAATAAAAATAAAAATAAAAATAAAAATAAAAATAAAAATAAAAATAAAAATAAAAATAAAAATAAAAATAAAAATAAAAATAAAAATAAAAATAAAAATAAAAATAAAAATAAAAATAAAAATAAAAATGAAAATAAAAACAAAAATAAAATAAAATAAAAATAAAAATAAAAATAAAAATAAAAATAAAAATAAAAATAAAAATAAAAATAAAAATAAAAACATAAATAAAAATAAAAATAAAAATAAAAATAAAAATAAAAAAAAAATTAAAATTAAAATTAAAATTAAAATTAAAATTAAAATTAAAATTAAAATTAAAATTAAAATTAAAATTAAAATTAAAATTAAAATTAAAATTAAAATTAAAATTAAAATTAAAATTAAAATTAAAATTAAAATTAAAATTAAAATTAAAATTAAAATTAAAATAAAAATAAAAATATTAAATAAAAACAAAAATAATAAAAAATAAAAATAAAAATAAAAATAAAAATAAAAATAAAAATAAAAATAAAAATAAAAATAAAAACAAAAACAAAAACAAAAATAAAAATAAAAATAAAAAAAAGAAAAATAAAAATGAAAATATAAATAAAAATAAAAATAAAAATAAAAATAAAAATAAAAATAAAAATAAAAATAAAAATACAAATATAAATAAAAATAAACATAAAAATAAAAATAAAAATAAAAATAAAAATAAAAATAAAGATAAAAATAAAAATAAAAATAAAAATAAAAATAAAAATAAAAATATAAATAAAAATAAAAATAAAAATAAAAATAAAAATAAAAATAAAAATAAAAATAAAAATAAAAATAAAAATATTAAATAAAAATAAAAATTAAAATAAAAATAAAAATAAAAATAAAAATAAAAATAAAAATAAAAATAAAAATAAAAATAAAAATAAAAATAAAAATAAAAATAAAAATAAAAATAAAAATAAAAATAAAAATAAAAATAAAAATAAAAATAAAAATAAAAATAAAAATAAAAATAAAAATAAAAACAAAAATAAAAATAAAAATAAAAATACAAGTAAAAATAAAAATATTAAATAAAAATAAAATTAAAAATAAAAATAAAAATAAAAATAAAAATAAAAACAAAAATAAAAATAAAAATAAAAATATAAATAAAAATAAAAATAAAAATAAAAATAAAAATAAAAATAAAAATAAAAATAAAAATAAAAATAAAAATAAAAATAAAAATAAAAATAAAAATAAAAATAAAAATAAAAATAAAAATAAAAATAAAAATAAAAATAAAAATAAAAATAAAAATAAAAATAAAAATAAAAATAAAAATAAAAATAAAAATAAAAATAAAAATAAAAATAAAAATAAAAATAAAAATAAAAATAAAAATAAAAATAGAAATAGAAATAAACATAAAAATAAAAATAAAAATAAAAATAAAAATAAAAATAAAAATAAAAATAAAAATAAAAATAAAAATAAAAATATAAATAAAAATAAACATAAAAATAAAAATAAAAATAAAAATAAAAATAAAAATAAAAATAAAAATATAAATAAAGATAAAAATAAAAATAAAGATAAAGCGTAAGATATTTCGTTCCTGACGGAGGTCCCACGACCGAACCACTTTTTCTGAGAGATTTAAGTTTTATTTTTTTCCCAAGTCTTCAAATAAAATATTTTTTACAGAAATCTGAATTTTAAAAAAGAAAATCATAAATAAAAAATTACGACCTTCATTAATGTATTTGTAGGTTCTTTCAAACCGGGAATCATCATACAAATATTTAGGCTAAAAATTCTAACCTGTCACCTTGCTTGACAATAATAAAAAATTATAATTACGTCTGGTGTAATATAAGCTGTAATATACCGGAATTAGAATTGCAAATTAGAAAAGTAAAATACTTAAAGCTAAGCAAAAATGCCCTTTGAAAGTAAACTACCTTTGAATTAAACTGAAATAAAATAAAAGCAGCAAATGAAGGAATAGAAATTTAATTGAGAATAAAAATGTGTTCATTAGCACTTTACAACACTGACCTACGGCAGTTGAATTCAATATGACAGTGCTGTAAAAAAGAAATTAGTTTTTTAAATAAATTGCCAAGCATTATGTACAATTGAAAAGTTGTTATGTTGAAGAATAAGAAAAACACTGGCAGAACAAAAAAAAGGGAAATCAAGAGGGGAAAAAAGCATGTTTATTTGAAGTGAGTGGCGAAAACTTGAAGCTATAAATCAAAGTTATTTGAGTCATAAATTTTCAAAGGTAAGTTCTTAGCAAAAGTTCAAAAGAAAAGAACAGAACGAAAAAAAACATAAAAAAAGCGAGGAGAAAACCACAGAAATACCAGCATCAGCAAATATCAAAAATGTAAAAAAAATTACACAACATAAAAGTAATGAAAAAAAAAACAAACTAAAAACCGGAAAAGCCGAACCAAATAACTGTGGAACGAATCAAACAATATTCGAAGGATGGATAAATGGATAACTAAATGGAGAAGGTGAATGGGGTCAAGTAAAAAGTTTATGGTCAAAATAAATGGCGAATAAAATAGGGGTAGATAAATGGAGTCTTTTTAAGGGGGGGGGGGGGGGTGCTTTTTACTTACTAGAAAAGTATTCGACAATACAAAGGGAAATCATCTAAAATTAATATATCTACATTCTCTAACTGGTTCTAATTCCAAGATTAATACTTTTTGTATCCATCCAAACTTAAAAATGTAACTTAAAAATGTTAAAAACAAATTGTCAAATTAAAAACAACTATAAAAATAATAATAGCAACACCCAAGAGTTTAACAAAACCAAATAAATCTCAATAAATAAAAAAAACGCAGATGGAAAAGCTTAATTGTCCAATTGTAAGCTCAAATAGGAAGGCATGACTTTGTTCATTTATCCATACATAAGTTTATAAAACCATAAACGGCGGGAAACGCAGAATGTGCAAAGAAATCACCACACCCCACCCCACCCCACAGAAAGCTTCGTAGTCACTTTATCAGCACCGATACAAATAAATGCCTATTTAAATGCGAGATGATGACCATCACCACTTTATAAAGGTACCAAAATTCTTCAACCGTTCCCATAGCAACAACTACATCAAACATTGCTTTGCTTTGTATATGAATCGAAGCATACAGAGCTCGACTTCCTGCAAGAACGATGAAATTTAATAGAAAAAAACACACACACAATAGAGATGCCAACTTGACGTTTTAATATCCCAATCAGCCATTTAGAAATAGTGATTGGATTAAGCTTACATACAATGCAAAAACCAAGCCTTTTCCAAGCACGTTTGTAAAACACTTCAAGTTGCTTTGTAGAATTATTGCGTAAGAAACAAAAAGTAAGTGTTGTACAATAATACTTGGAAAGACTTGCTTTAAGTAAGTGTTTTCCTATCATACTTGCAAAATGTTAGCCAAGGTAATAATTTTGCAACTGTTCAAAGTTGCGATTGCTGTTAACTGTTGGCCTGTGTAATCTAGTGGAGAGTGCGCTTGACTATCAATCCAGACGTCCCCGGTTCGAGTCCGGGTTCGGTCGTGGTTCTTTTCACTTTCTTTGCTCTTTACTATATATAAGATTTATGGAAACTAAACATAGAAATCCACGTATTCATTGTGGAAACTATTGAATTTAAAGGACTGAGGACTGAGGACCCACAACTGAGGGTTTAAAATGCAGCAAGGCAAGTTTTCTTGAAGACAAGGCGAGTTTGATAGTGAGAAATGAGGACGGTACAGCTTCTCGAACCGGCGAATTTTCTTTTTTATTCTTATTTGTCAATTTACGATGGCTGCGCATTGTTTGATAAATATATTTATACATAAAAGTTGCGTATTGAAATACTAATTTCCAATTGAAAAGAAACACTTGGAAAAAGCTTATTTAAATACTAATTTCCAATTGTAAAGAAACACTTGGATTAAGCTTATTCAAATACTAATTTCCAATTCTAAAGAAACACTTGGATTAAGCTTATAGTAAGGAATATTTTTCCAAGGGATCGTTTTCGTTTATTCTAAAATTGCTTGCAAGAATTTTGCAATAGTAATCTAAAGCTTTTTCCAAGCTTGATGCTTACGGTTCTAAGCTTGTTTAAAGCTTCCCTCCAGGAATTGGAAACATTCCCGGATATAAACAGGAAACATTACATGGAATGTAGGAACCATTCCCTTCCGTTGTACACTCCATTTCTTTTTTTACATAGCATGTCATCAAAGGGAAACATTCCTCTCCGCTGTGTTAAAAATGAATGTGGAAACATTTCTCTTCGCTGTTCTAAAGATAAAGGTGAAAACATTCCTCTCCCTTGTTATAAAAATGCCCGCCCAGGATTTGAACCCGGGACCCCTGAGTGACAGTCAAGCGCTCTACCACTAGACTATCGAATTCTATAATGAGCGGCTAGGAAACAATGATATTAATATTTTCTGTTGTCGTTGCTTGACAATCAGTAAAAGTTTCCACATGCATTCTTAAAGAAGCGGTTTGGAAACAACACAAATACAAAACTACCCTTAAGTTTCCGAAAGATACGGTGGGAAATGTGTCTTTATCACTTTTAGATGGAAACCTTCCGATTTTTCCTGGAGGGTTATTTCAAGCTTGTTTGGCTGATTGGGATTAATTTTTTCACACCTACATTTAAACAAGAAAGGTGCAAAAAAATCTTAAAACCTACAGTCAGACCTCGATTATCCGAGATGGTTGGGACCGGAAGCTTTCCGGGTAATAGATTGAAAGTGATTGTATTTATGGCTTTTTATTGAATTTATTTTAGAATTTATTTTAGAATACTTTTTAAAATCAGGTTTTGACTAACCATGAAATTTGTCAGATTTAAATGAACTTCTGTTTTAATCTGCACCATTTCCAATTTCAATTTGAAAAAAGATCAATTAAAATTCAGAATAGATTAATCTAAATTCGTAAAAAAATCAACAGAAAACCCCAATTTCAATTCAAAAAATCTATTTGAAATTTAAAATAGATTTATTGAAGTTCATAAATTTCATTAGAATTCATTCATTAAAATTCAGAAATTACATTTGAACATCGGAAAAGATTAATAAAAATTCAGAAAAATAAATTTAAATTCAGTTTAGATCAATTTAAATTCAGAAAATTTATTTTAGATTACAATATATCAATTGAAAATCAAACATTCTATTTGAAATTCAGAATAGATCAATTGAAATTCAGAAATTTCATCAGAATAGATCAACTAAAATTCAGAGAAAAATCAGTTGAAAACCAGAATAGATGAATTGAAATTCAAAGAATCTATTTAAAATTCAGAGCAGATCAATTTACATTTTAGAAAATCTATTTGAAATTCGAGTGTCTTGAAAATGCCTACGCGCGCTGCCCCCGTCACGACTTTAAAATCGTGCTTGGTGACTTCAACGCTAAGGTGGGCAAGGAAAATATATTTGGTCCAACAGTCGAAATTGTAAATAATACTAATTCATATGATATCTTATGAACATTACTATGAATTAGTATTATTTACTATAAAATATGTATATTATGTTTAAGTTGTTTATTTAATGAAAAAATATTGAATAGTTTGCACAATTTCAGATGAGAATATTTTCTTGTTGCTTACTTTTTAGAGCGTGCTTTCTAGTAGCCGAATTTTAGTTTTTTAACTTTTTTTTTATTCATCATCATTACTTATTTCATCAAGCGGAGTACAAGCTCTTATAGACTACTTTAATATTTACAATTAAAACTACAACTTCAATAATGAATACAAATCTATGAAGAATATATCAAGGTATGAAATAAAACAGTTTATAACTATTATGTATAATAATAAATCACAAAACAAGAGTTAAATTCAATTTATGTTGCAAATGCAAGACATAGCAAAAATAATTTTTAAATGACAATAAGATACACAGGTAGCAAGATTACGTGATTACGTGACTTGGCTCATGAGAATATTATACAAGGAAATCTTAAATTTATCTTTACAGTTATATACAAATATATCAATTAAGTTTATGACCTTATTAACTTCTCTGATACAACGCGACAGGGGTTCATTTTGTGCAAAGACAGTTCTGTGAAAAGTTTCATAAAAATGGAAGTGACTTCGAAGAGATCTCGAGGGTATGTGGAGGTCAAGCTTCTCCAATAGTTCCGGTCAATCTAAGTTATGGTGAGGAATGTCTCTGAGAAAAATTATTGAGAAGCCCTACTTCTACAGTTTAAGAGTTCTTAATCCAATCAAGGCACAACTTTAACTGTATGGAGGGTGGTAGGGAGATTCCATCGTAGTTGGTTGAACATAAATCGGGTGAATTTACGTTGAACTTTTTCGATACGTTCAGAATGCATGTTCGTTGAAGGGTTCCAGATAATGGAGCAATATTCTAAGTGCGGCCTTACCAACGATGAATAAAGCGATTTGAAGGTGTACGGGTCATTGAACTGCTTGGTATTACTCATAAAAAAACCGAGCATGGCATTTGCCTTATTAACAATATAATCTATATGATCACCAAAGTTCAGACGCGGGTCTAAAATAATTCCTAAGTCTTTTTTAGTGAAAATCCTTTCTAGCTGCATAGAGTTAATGTGGTAGCTAAATAAATGCGGAGTCAATATTCTTGCAAAAATTAAAAAGTTACATTTTGAGATGTTGAGAGGCAGTTGTTTAGCTTCACACCAAACGTATATTGCGTTAAGATCGTCTTGGAGGAGGGAACGGTCGAATGCCGATTTAATTTGACGAAATAGTTTTAAATCGTCAGCAAAGAAGAGACAACAAGAGTATTTAATTACTAGCGGGAGATCATTAATAAACAACAGGAATAGTAACGGGCCAAGGTGACTACCCTGCGGTACATCAGAAGTTACATTAATGAGGTAAGATGTAATGTCGTTGATTTGTACGCGTTGACGACGATTTAATAAGTAAGATTTTATCCAGTTGAGCACGTTGGAATGGAACCCAATAGCCGAAAGTTTTGAAATTAGGATATTATGGTTTACCTTATCAAAGGCTTTAGCAAAATCTGTGAAGATTACCTCTGTTTGTAAGTGATTCACCATATTATGAATTATATTATTTAGGAACAGGAACATGTTGGTGGTTGTGGATCTCCCACTCATGAAGCCATGTTGGAAGGGGGACATAATATTTTTAAACAGGAAAAAACTATTAACTATTTTTGCAAACAATTTCGGAATAGCGGCTAACTTGCAGATAGGTCTGTAGTTAACGATATCATGTTTAGGGCTAGATTTGTGGACAGGTACTATGTGGGATAATTTCCAAGTATCAAGAAAAATTCTGATGATAATGATTTAGCTAAAATTAGCGATAGTGGTAGTGCAATCGATGATGCATAATTTTTCAGTGAGATTGGTGCAATACCATCAGGGCCCTCATTTGTGTTGCTTTTAAGGCTCATTAGTGCGGCAAACACCTCCGATTCATCAAGGTCAATGGAGCTGACGAAATAATCCTAAAATAAGTTGCAAATAGCGCGTCTATCGTCAGTTATAACGTTTAGGAAGAACATCCTGATAGGAAAGCCATTTGATTTTGTTTTGTTATTTATGAAGGTCGAAATATTTACTGTTTGCATTCGACTAGTCTCAGAAGAAATAATGTAATTGTGATAAAGGAACTAGTTAAGTGTCTCAAAATATTGTTTAGTAGATAGATACTTGGATCTTAAAACCGAGTTCGCAGTGTTATCTTTCAAACTTTTGGAAGCTTTGATCTTTGTATTTTTTAAGTTAGACAATTTTCTGTTAAACCATGGCGGATTACCATTACACTGAGTTTGCTTAACGGGAATGAAACGATCTATGGCCTCCATAAAAACATTGGAAAATGTATTATAGATAGACAAAAGATCGCCATCTAGTAACAGGGAGTCCCAAGGGACCGAGGATAGGAATCTTTTCATTCCATCAAAATAAGCTTGTCTGTTATTATTATTGCTTTGGAATTCATGCATTCACGAGCTTCTATGCATAATATGGTCGGAGGAATGGATTCCGAACAATTGGAATATCTGTCTGCTATGCCCAATCCAAAAGGCTATCCCACTATTTGTGACACTTACCGTGGGATAACACTTTTTAATATCGCATATAAGGTCCTGTCGAGCGTTTTATGCGAAAGATTGAAGCCATTCTAAACCAACTGTCGATGTAGCCTCAGACCTGGAAAGTCTACCATTGACCAGATCTTCACGCTACGACAAATCTTGGAGAGGACCCAAGAAAAACAAATCGACACTCATCATCTTTTTGTCGACTACAAAGCCGCCTTCGACAGCCTAATAAGGAATCACCTATACTCCACCATGTCTGAATTTGGTATTCCTGCAAAACTAATATGACTTTGCAGGAAGACACTGACCAACACCAGCAGCGCAGTTAAAGTCGGCAAGGACCTCTCACCGCTATTTGTTGCCAAACGATGTTTCAGATAAGGTATCTATCACATATTTATTACGCTTTAATGAAGAGTTGCAATTTTAAATGAAAAGTTGGCCACTCTGGTAGGTCAAATTAAAAAATAACAAAAAGAGAACCATGAGAATAAGACCAAAGAGCTCAACTATCCCGCTGGTAAAAATTTGTCGGTGATAATATTGTAATGCGGAACTGTAAGCGAGATGTGACAAAATCTGGTTTGTGGTGTATAGGATCAATAGTTTCTTCATACTGCTCACGCAACAGTTTGACTGCATTCGTTGTGTAGAGTTTATTTTTTGATAATTTTGTTTTTGATATTTTGAATTTCTGAACATTATTCTGTATTATGTTTGAACTTAAATAAAAAATCTAAGATTAAAAAAACATAGTTGCACCCAAAAAATATTTAGGATAAAATTACGAACAAAATCTTTGTAAAAATACAAACAGAGGCTATTCGTAGAATGTACAAATGTTTTGTAAATAGTACAAACGTTTATAGTGTTGGCCGCATGAAAAATAATTTTTAAATTCGTAACTTTGTACATTGCATCTTTTGTAGATGAAACGAATGCGTTTGTAAAATATGCAAATTTTTCTTTGTACAATGTACAAACGGTCATTTGTTTCATTCGCAAAGTCGTTCGCAGGCTGAAAAGAACAAACAGCTTTGTAGAATATAATAATTGTTTTGTGCATAATACGAAGCTTTTTTTTTTTTTGTGTGACAGAGTATCATTTGAATGTTTCTGAAATAAGACGCTGTGAAGACAATTTTTTTCTACACGAAGATATACTCCAGCCTCAATAGTCCTCACAACGACCTCTCTCAGAAATACAGCATGGATTAATAAACAAAATTATTTCAAAATGCTAGCGAAAAATGCAAAAAAATTCGTGTATTTCTTTTTTTTTTTTTCTTTCGATGTGTTCTCTTTCGTATTCGTTTGTGTCTTGAGCATCGAGATTTTTTTTGTTTTCCCCTCGTATCTTGTTTGTACGAGATACCACCGCTTATTGTGTAACGTAGATGTAGTGTTTTCAAATATTCGGAAAAATTTAAAAACCGGTTTCTCAAATAAACCGAAAATGACAAACCGGCATTCCAAAAATATTAAGTAAAAAACCAACTATCCAGTTTTCATAGAATTATACATGAAATAGAATAAAAATCCAACATAACATTGACTAATATTTAAGGTAAGTTACCCAAATAAGGCCAACCTAACGGTTTTTACCAGACAGAAGAGAAACGGGTTTTTTTAAATTTATTTTTGCAATTTTGTATTTTTGTTTATTCAATTCTTTTTTCAAAAACATAAAAATAAAGCATGAAAATAAAGTAATAAATATATCCAGCTCAGAAGGTTTTAAAAAGGTCTGATTTTTGACATATTAGGACCACCATGTCTAAATAAGGCCCAATATAATTTCAACATAATTTCATTAATCAAGTTTTTCTCGGAATACACCACAGTTAGATTTGATCAATTAACCTTTTTGTTTTCGTTAAAATACCTCTCTTGATTTTTAATTCAAAGCTGGACATAGGCAATAGTTAATTCGTAGAATAACGGATTTTTACTGCGAGCACAATATTACATCAACCACGTTGTTGACGCTACCGCTGACTTCGTTCGACTGTCACTCGCATCACAGATGCGCAATCGAAGTAATTTTTTTTGGATCGTGATGCAGATATGAACATGTTTAAACGCGCAAAAAATCATTTTGCGACCTTATATTTCATCATGCAATTAATCAAATAATCTTAATAAATCAAAGAAAAAATGTATCTATTGGCGCATTAAAAATGGCGTAGCTGATTATTGCTGAAAGTTTTCGTAGCTTTACTGGTTTTCCAGATATTGCGAAAAATGTGTTTCTGTACCTGGTGCCACGCCCACTTGTCCAATTACCCGAAATTGATCATTTTTAAAACTGAAAATACTGAAAATACCGCAAATTATTAAAAAAACCGGTTTCTCAAATAACTCGAAAACGGGTTTGAAAACTCTAGCTAGACGTCGGGTTCGGTGCAATTGTCTGTATGTATGAAATTTTGTATACAAAATGCTGCATTAACATAAAACTGTGTTAAAAAATTCTGCAAGCCAAAATTCTACAATGGACCAATGTAAATAAGCTTAAAATAACAACTTTCCGTACAAGGGCAAATAATTTAATCTTCAAAAACACCATTTTCCATCCCAAATAAAGTTAAAATGCTGTAAATGGAGAGCAGACTTTTTGGAAGCAAAATTTTTAAAAACCAGTATATTGAAATACAGGTTATTAGACAACAGTATTTTAAAAATACTGTAAAAATTACAGCATTTTGACCATACAGACTTTTGACAATCAGAAAACTGACCCAATCCCGTAGACGTCATCAATATTTGTTGCATCATTTGTCCATTTACCACTGGGTATATAAAAAATACAACAACAAAAATTGTTTGAATATTGAAATGGGCTCCAACGGCAATAAGTCTTGTCTGAACGACACGTGAGTCTATCTGTTGAAATTGTGTATTCGAACCATTGTACATTGCTTTGTCAGAAGATTTGTTTATCTTTTTGGCGTATTATCTTTATAGCGCTTAAAAGCTATAGTATTCTTACTACAGCTTTGATATTTGAACAGTTTTTACGATTTTATAATTGCGATACATATACAAGTTTTTTTCTTTTACAGAATATGACAGAGAATGCTAAAAAATAAACAAAAGGTTTCGCTCTGGCAACGTCGCAAAAGCATGGTCTGATTGAATTCACGCATTTGTATTCACGTGCTTTTGTAATTTTTGGAGTGGCGGCTATGAAATTGTTAGCTTTTAGTGATTTGGAAAGGTCGATGCAGAAAATATTGGCAACGATTAACAAAGACGAAGTTCAAATGAAATAAAGAAGCGCAATTAAACGCCTGTGTTGTCATTTAGGGTGTGTCACGGAATATTAACGGGGATACAATTTTTTTTAAGACATTTAAATTTTGATAAATTTGTTACGAAATGTATTTATAGGTTTCTTTTTTTACTTATAGTATGAACATAAAAAAAATAATTTTTTATAACGATAATTCATTATTTAATTTTCCCTTTATTGCCTTATATATTTATTTAAATTTTGGTTTTGCTTGATTTACGAATGTTATCTCAGAAAAAAACGCGCTTTAATTACTTGTAGTTACTTGTAGTTACTTAATTACTTGTAGCTTTAAAAACAAGTTTTTTGCACGATAACGATTTCTGGGAAAACGCGTTTTGAAAATGTTTTGTTCAGAACAAAAAATTATTTTTTGGCTAAAGAAGAAATCGATATCTCAGCTAGTTATCGAGTAAAAATTTGTTGCTTGATACAATTTCTATTCAAAAAATTAATTGTTTTTTTTTTCTAAAACAAACGCAATCCTTAATAGATGCTTTTTGGTCTGGCAATTCCATTTCCATATTGATTAGAACAAACACTATTTTTCTTACTAAATTTTTACATTAAAATATATTGCCAGATAAAAAAATGTAACTCAAGTGACTGAGTTCAAAAGCAAGTACATAATATGAAGGCTAATTCAACTGTCTTCAATATTAAATAATAAAACTTCCATATTTAATTAACAATTGGAATTTTAATAGGAAAAAATTGGATGTTTTCATATCTACAATTACAAAAATGTTCTTTCTCCTAAAGATTCACACGGCGTCCCCTGCATGCCAAAACCATGAATGTGAAAAAATTCGATTTTGGGTTTATTGCTGTTTCTGATGCAATTTTATATAAGAAACATTGTATCAACATATGGAATAGGAATGTAGATCAGATCTGCCGCAATACAGTTCCAAATCAATAAATGTGATTTTTTAATTTTTTTTTTTATTATGCCAAAAAATGAATGTGCCACATTCATTGTTCTGGCACAAACATTTAAACCAAATTGGAATTTTTCACATGCCAAAACAATGAATGTGTTCTAAAATCCGTTAGAAGCGAGGTAGGACAACCAAATTTAAATCATAAATCGACAGACCTAATGCCCACATATCTGCAAGCCAAAGTATCAATAAATTGGAGGCATTGCGATGGCCACATTTATGGACATCGAGGGTGCTTTCGACAAAATATGCTTTGGAAGGCTGCGGCAAGCCCTGACAGAACGCAATGTAAGCCCAATGATAGCAAATTGGGTGGACAATATGCTCAAACACAGGGCTGTCAACATGCAGAATGGTAGAGTAAAGACTAGAGGTAGAGTAAGTAGAGGATGTCCCCAGGGCGGGGTGTTATCGCCAACCCTGTGGAACATAACTGTGGACTCACTACTGGTTAGACTGGATGAATCGGGCATACACACGATAGGGTATGCAGATGACATTGCGTTGGTGGTCCGCGGCAAGTTCATTGACACCATCTCTGACATCATGAAGGGAGCACTCCGAATGGTGGAGGAGTGGTGTCGAGAACAAGGCCTTACCGTAAACGCAGGCAAGTCAGACAATATTCTCTTTACTAGAAAGAGGGTAGGCCTGAGGACAAAACCACTCAGACTTTTTTGAGCTGAAATCAACATGTCCACGAAAGTTAAATATCTAGGGGTAACCCTTGATAGCAAACTGAACTGGAACGAGCATGTAGAAGATAGGATTCAAAGAGCCAAGAGGGTTCTGTTCCAGTGCAGACGCGTTTGTGGTCTCAAATGGGGGCTAAACCCAGAGGCTATGAAATGGGTTTAAACTATGATGGTTAGACCTGTCATCACGTATGCTTCGGTGATTTGGTGAACAAAAGTCAGCCAGAAAACCATTAAGAAGAGACTGGACAGAGTCCAACGGCTGGCGTGTGTTGGAATAACAGGTGCAATACGCACCACTCCAACAAGCGCAATGGAGGTTCTGTTAGGTATGCTGCCGTTGGATTTAGAAATAAAGAAAACAGCGGCGCTGTCAGCCCTCAGGATGTTGCGAAATGCTACGTGGCATGGGGCAACGGCCCTGCATGGTCATATTCGTATCCTTGATATTGTACAGAGAGATGTCAGGGAGGCGTTTATGCCTATGGACGGAAGGCAGAGAGTAAAAATAACAGAAAAATGTTATAAAACTCTTATAACGGATGGAGCCGTTTGTGAAGAAATCGCTGGTAGCGATATCAGTATATTAACAGACGGCTCTCTGATGAATGGCCGGGCCGGGGCAGGCGTGTACTCAAAAGAGTTAAGCCTATCCTGTGTACTGAGGTTGGGGAGGTTTGTGTCTGTATACCAGGCAGAAATGCTTGGCGTAGTGCATGCGCTGGACCACCTGATAGATGGCCGGATCAGTGGCAAGAAAATTGTCATCGCTCTCGACAATCAGTGTGTGATTAGGTGTATGCAACGGACAGACATCACTTCTAGGTTGGCCATAGATTGTCTTACAAAGCTCAATAGGTGCGCCCAGACGAATGAGCTCACACTTAAGTGGGTGAGAGGGCACTCTGGCATAGAGAATGAAGAAGCTGATTCTTTAGCAAGAGCAGGATCAGCAGAAGAATTCTGTGGACCAGAACCACGTATCGCCATAGGCGACAATATGGTGGCAGGCCTTATTAAACAATGGACGGACTCGGAACACAGTAAAAGGTGGGAAGAAGCTGTTAATTGCAGGCAATCAAAGGCGGCCGTGAAGTGGTCTCGTAGTGAGGCAGCAAAAGTTATCCGATACAATCGAAGGACTTTAAGCTGGCTTACTGCACTGGTCACAGGACACGGTCCCTTCATGTACCATCTCGGGAAGATGACTCTGACCGAGGAAGATGCGTGTAGGTTATGCCTAGAGGAGCCGGAAACAGCAGCACACAGTGTCCGGCGCTGGCAAGCATAAGATTGACCACTCTGGGACGCCCATTTATTGGCGAAGCCGAGATTGGTCAACTAACCTATAAGGATATGCTTGAGGTGACAAAGGATGCTTACACAAGGAGCATGCTCACGTACGAGTACTCCGAGCAGTAGTACCCTTTGTCCAATGGGGGACGAAAAGGGACCCACTGTTGTCTGCTTCGGCAAATCCCCAACTTATTATATTATCAATAAATTACAGATCTTCAACATTCATACCACATTACTCGATTCTTTGTAAGCATGAAAGTTTTATAAATTGGCATTTTTCTGCATGCCAAAACAATGAATGTGTTTTAAAATCCCTTTGGAGAGAGGTAGGCCAGCTAAAGTTTGTACCTATTATTATGTCACTAAATACTTAACATTCGGTAAATGAAAATTTAAAAATTCAATTTAAATTAAAAAAAATTTTGCTTCCCTAATTTTCAGAAGCATTTTACCTTTAAACTCGTTCTCCCAAAAACTATAAAAAAGCACATTCATGGTTTTGGCATGCAGGTGACGATATCTTAAAGATTGTAAAAATTCTTAGTACGACTTTTTCATAAAATGTCATAGTTTGAACTGTACCGTTAGGTCAGTGTTTACGTTTTTAATCTTTTTTTCAAAACATCAAAAATATTAACTTTCAACTCTTAAAATTACTTTGTTGTTTTTGCTGTAACAAGTAAAAATTGCATTACTGGCTAACTTTCATACGACTTTCATATGAATTTTTCAATTCATTTGCAAAAATTCTTCGTTTTTTTAAAATTTTTTTTTTCTTAAAAATGGCCCGATATCTTTTCTTATCAAAAGTGTTGCATTCTTTTAAAAATCTATTTTTGTATAACATTGACTATCTACATAAATAATAATAATTTCTGTATGAAAAGTCTCTATTCTTCCTCTCCCCCTCATCCTCCCTACTTTTTTATACTGTATGCCCGTGTGTTCCTTCAACTATCGCATGTTTTAATTCAATCTTAAGAAATACGTGGTTTTTTAATATTTTTATAATTCTTTTTGTTTTGTTTTTCTACTCTCCGGACGCTTGCTTGCACAACTAAACTTGAGTGAACTTCGAACTGACACCTCTATATAATATAGCCTCTGTGGTATAACATACAATATAACTTCTCGAGTAACACTGGTTTTATAAATGTAGCATTATGAAGTGGTACACCAAAAATCTTAAATATTGCGATTTTGATGAAATTTATTATGTATATAGTGCTTTTAGGAACATACAATCTGAAATGGCTATATCTCTTTGATGAATTGACATATTCAAATAAATTAGACTTCAAATTAAAAATAATTAACGATCATAGATATTTATTTTATTTCTTTCAAAGTATCCTTTAGCAATACACAGATTCCAACGATTTAAAACATATTCATAGGCCGATTTTGGAATCGTCTTCAGTTCCTTCTGTGAATTCTGCTTTATCGCCTCAATCAACTCAAAACGCTTTCCGCGTAGTGGTAAATTAAGACGTAGGAATAGGATAAAGTCGCAAAGTGCCATGTCAGGTGAATACGAAACTTATAAAAATAAATTAAAAAATCGATCATCCGAAAATAGTTGGATTAAACTATGTTTTCACCGCCCATCTATGTAAACAAAAAAAATAAGAAACACAAATAAGTAATAAAAAATGTTATATGAATAAAAAGTACATACAAAAATTATATAACGGTTAATTTATACTTTACAAAATTATTTTTAGTATTTTATTATGTTAAGAACAGTTACTTTTTCTCAAAGGGAAAACTTAAATTTTTCATGTATAAAATTAAAATTTAGAAACATCGTAGAGTTCAATATAAAAATTTTTGTCTGTTATTTTCAAATAAATTCGTGGTTTTACATTTTTATTTTTTTATTTTTATTTTGTTTTTTTTATTTTTTATTTTTTTATTTTTTTATTTTTTTATTTTTTTATTTTTTATTTTTTATTTTTTATTTTAATTTTTTCTTTTTTATTTTTTTTATTTTTTTTTATTTTTTTATTTTTTTATTTTTTTTTATTTTTTTATTTTTTTTTATTTTTTTATTTTTTCATTTTTCTTATTTTTTCTTTTTTTATTTTTTTTATTTTTTTATTTACTTTTTTATTTACTTTTTTATTTATGTTTTTATTTATTTTTTTATTTATTTTTTATTTTTTTATTTATTTTTTTTTATTTATTTTTTTTTATTTAATTTTTTAATTTATTTTTTAATTTAGTTTTTAATTTATTTTTTTATTTATTTTTTTATTTATTTTTTTTATTTATTTTTCTTTTATTTATTTTTTTATTTATTTTGTTTTTATTTATTTTTTTTATTTTTTTTTATTTTTTTATTTATTTAATTTTTTAAATGACTAAGAGTAGGGAGAAGTGCATCAAATAGTTTTTGTGATTTTTAACTTGAACCATGAACATTAAAAGAATATTTCTTAAATAAAAACTTACTACAAGATGCTTTCAGAGAAAAAAATATTAATATCGATAACCAAAAATAATCTAAGTAATTTTTGAAGAATTTTTTGTTAAGTTAGACAAAATGAAGCAGCACAAGAAATACTGCACTTTTTATGCTACATACTTTTTTTAAAAAAAAATAGGCTCTCAGAAAGAAAATTATTCCAAAGTGGAATATTATATTTCACACTGGACACAATAAGGTGAGATTACGGTTTAGGCGCCATGATTTAAAATGCATTTTTGTAGTACTCATTGTGAAAATAAGAAGTTATTACCGAAGGATTTATAGATATATCGTTTAGTTATCGATTTATTAAAAACAGATCCTCTTTATGAAGCTTATATGAAAATTCGGCTATATCTTTCCCACTGTTGCCAGATCAGCGGATTTTTAATGTCACATAGCGGAATAAATTATCAAAAATGGGCTGGCGGAATTTTAGGCGGGTTCTTATTATTAATTTTGAAGATGATTGAGCACTTCATTGTTAACAATGTTTTAAAAGACTTTGATATTTTGCCTTTTTTGAAAATTTGTGGGTGTAGCGATGGATATCGAAAATATTATTCAGTATCAAAAAATTTACCTCCTAAAATGGATTAACATTAGGAACAATGGAACTTTACAAAACTGATTTTTTGTTTGAAGTACTTATATATAAGGGTGCAGCTGGAGATTTAATTTTTGAGGAATGTTATGTTAATATTTTGTTATAAATTATGTTAATAAATTTTAAAAGAAATAATTAGCGGATTTTAGCGGATTTTTTTTTTGGTGAATTTTGCGAATTTTTATCAGCAGTAGCTGGCAACACTGACCTTTCCTAATTTTTGACCGATCTGAATGACCCAGGTACCTTTCGAAAGAAAATTTTTAATGATATGATATTTATTTATTTATTTGATATTTAATATTAGTATTTTAAGAACATGTTCTTTTGAAATACAAAGATAAAAGCTTAATAATAATATTATATTGTATATTAATATTGTAATTTAGTTTTAATAATGGATTTATTATTATTATTATTAAGATTTATTTTATAACTAAATCATAACGATTACATTTTTCACAGGGTTTTTACATTTAATTAAATTGAATTAAAAACAAGAGCAATGACTCAGGATCCGCGGGATCGTCATACCCGACACTCCATAAGGGAATGCCCTGCGGCAAAATTCAAAAATTTAAAAAATTTATAAAAAAAATTATTATTTATTTAATTTAAAAACTAGAATTTAAAGAATTTATAGAATAGGCAGCTGGAAAAGGGAGAAAAAGAGCATAAAGACATAGAACATAGATACAGAAGAGAAAAATGATTTCTATCAGTTCCCACACACAACTTTTAAGTGAAGTAGTTAAATATGGCCTGCTTAAAGTCACCTTTTCTTTCCAAAGACTTAATAGTGTTTGGTAAACTATTCCATAATCTAATGGCATTAATGAAAAATAACCTAGTAGAGTTTAAATAATACCAAATTTATAAGTATATCTCTAAGATTAAAGATAAAACAAATCATTTTTATGTATGTACTTGTATAATAACGTATACAAGCTGAAACAATGACCTTTCGTTTGGTGTATAATGGGTGTATTTCTTTATTCATTCCGGATAAAGAAGAGAATACATTGTTGTTTATCCAAAACAGAATGAATAAAGTAACAGTATTGGAAAAGAAAGAACTTTTTTTTTGTTAAAACCAGAAACATATTTTTCGTATTTAATTAGAGACAACAAATACACCAGATAAAATTTAAAAAAATAAAAATGCAACAAAGCAATCTCAAACATTTAAACTAAAAAAATTTTCCATTTTCATTTAGCGACATTTTACTACAATGTAATATATGTTAACAATATAATTAAATTAGTGCTCCATTGCCACTTAAAGGCTCTAGAGGAGCTTGCCTCATTGGCATAACTATGATTTCTATAAATAATCAGCTAGTTTTTCTTAAAACATGCAATATTCATATACAATTCATTCATTATTTTATCAATACTTATTCATTTAAATAACGCTTAGCAAGTATTTTTTGACTAGTTGTTTGAATACGCCTAACGATGATGCATTCTTACATTCCGCCGGTAGGTTATTAAACGCCATTGGCACTGCATGAAGGTACCTTTGCTTCGTGGTTTCCAACCTGCATCTCGCCGCGACTAAGTTGTTGATACCTCTAGTGTTGAAGCCATGCATTGGATAGACAAGCTGCGTTGTGTTGTAGTTGATGTTGTGGACATTTTTGAAGACGTGAACCAATAGCTGGTATTTGTATAGGCCATTTATTGGCAGCAGCGATCTGAAATTCGACGTATATAATCGGTGACTGGGGTAACTTCTCGGCAATTGGAACGTTTGCTTGACCGCATTATTTTGTAGTCTTTGGAGCTTTTTAAGCTCCACGGTATTTTTATGTGCTCGAATATAACCTCACACTCAATGAATATTCTTTTTATTCTACCTAAGCTGAAGGTATAAAAAGAACGCGATTGGAATATTTCGTAAGAATAAATACAAAAACAATATTCCGGAAAATCAAAACTGAATAGAGAAACAAAAACAGTCATTGCGAACGTCTGGAATGAATAAAGAAATACAGCCAATATGTTAAATTTTTTTCTCCAATGTTGCTGTATTTTTCATTTTTGTTTATATAAAATTCCATTTTGAGAATGCATTTTAAATGTACTTTTAGAAATGATTTTTTCTTTTATTTTAAAGATATACATATAAATTTTCTTTCAAATGGTACCCAAATTAATCAAAATGGTCTGCAAAGTACGATTTGCAAAGATATGGCAGAATTTATATATAGGCTTCGTTAAGCAAAATATTTTTAAAATCGCCAAATTGATAACTAATCGATATATCGATAATTCCTACGGTGAATCTTATTTTCTAAAGGAGGAGGATTTTCATAAAAACGGCATTTTCAGATCTTAGCACCTCGGATACGGTAATCGTGCCCACACTGATCGCGGCAGTCCCAAAATAATATCGAAAGGTTTTTTTTAGATATTAATATTTTAAATTTTTCCCACTTTTATTGCAACACATGCGTTTTCTTGAATAATGGCAGCTCTGCAAATAAAATTGCGCGCAAGCTTTTTTCACTCTCACTTTTACAGCAAGAGCAACACACAAAGAGAAATGACAACTCTCTTTAAAACACGCAAAACTCCGTGTTGCATTACCAGCACATTCCACTGGAACCCATTTCCATTTCGTTGCACCTCAAATGGCACAAAACGAGAATGAAGCACACGAAAATTGCGTGAAAAAGCAAATAAGCTATTGAAAAATCACAACTATGTAGCTTTCTCTGTCTACGCACCGACTTCAAATTGAATGAAAAATAATGACCAACACTACAAACAATATGCTTACCTCATTTAGCTGCCTCGCTCACTCTAGCACAATTCTTTTCGCTCAACTCGCTTAAAAAATTAACGAAATAACTTGCGAAAATGTATGTATTTTCTTTTCACTATTTCGGAAAAAACTTTGCCCATTGACCACATAAATTAATTGTTTGAAAACTTTTTCACAGCACTTGATTTGATGTAAATACTGTTAATTTATGTTAATAAAATAATGAACACATTTATTTTTTCACTTTCAAGAACATTTTCAAACATTGTCAGCTACAATTTTCAATTGTGTGCTTTATTTTTTTTTTGTCTTGTTTGTATGTGCGTTTGGCTTCATACAACGCATACGATTTTCAAAATTTTTCCTAAACGAGAGCACCAAAAAAAGAGCCACTCGTATTCTTCAACTGCTTCCGCTAAAAGTGGTTTGATAACGGCAACGATTGATGACACACTGAAATGTAAAATCTTTGGCAACTCTTGCTGCGTGTTCCTTTGCTGCAATTTTATTCTATTGTTTTCAACGCACTTCGCTGACTGGTGTGACGGAGAAACACGATAGCATAATTGTGCGAAAAATAAGAGATTGTGGTTTTTACGTGAAAAGTGCAATGACTAAAAGAAGCAGCTATACAAATCAAAAGAACGGAAAGAATATATAACATATTAATGAATTTGGCAATACTGCCACCCTTACATGAAACTGAGATCGGAATTTTAAATTTCGAGGAAATTTTTAATATTCGATCAAAAAGTATTATGCTGTATTGAATGAAGATATTAGTTAATTTTGATTATTTTTCGCGAGGAATATACATAAATGGGCATAACTAAAGGATCGCCGATATGTGTATAACATATGTATAACATTTAAAGTTAAAATTGGCGTTTCCTTTAGTTATGCTCATTTATATTCCTAGCGAAAAATAATTTAAATTAACTAATTTCTTGATTCCCTACAGCAGAAGGTATCGTCCAATGACGATATGTTTTGAGACCCAAATCTTCTAAATCCAATTTTAAAAAATTTCAGACTGATCGCAAGTTTTCTAGAAATTTTAGGATCCAGTTAACCATAAAATTGAATGTATAACTCTTGAATATATGACACATTGAAACATTTTCTTTTTTTAATTTCGAAGAAGCCAAAAATATTATAATAAAAATGTTCTGTGAAATTTCAGGATTTGTTCATTTACAATATAAAATGAAAATAGGTGTAATAATAATATTTGTGCCCTGAAAAGACTTAATTAATTTCATTTTCCTGACTTGGAACCTTAAATAAAAGTTTAAAATTGTTAAAACAGCAAAAAAATTTTTGTATCGAAAAATTTAGTTATATTGCAAAATATTATTAAATTCTCTAAAAATTTCAGATTCACAGAGTAAAGAATTTTGTAAACTTAAAAATTAGATACAAATACTGAAGATCAGTTAATTATTTTGATCTCAATCTTGCACGAAAATATGAAACACGTGGTTTTATGAAAAATGTGATTACTTTTTTATCATCAGCACTACGATCGTTTAAAGTAACTTTAACTCCGAAGATGTTTTAATTGTAAAAATCCTTTGGTGACAACATTTTAACATACATAAGTTTATCTAAAAAACGGTCAACCAAAGGTGAAAAATAAAAGTTAAATACTTTTTAAAGTCTTCTCTGTACCGAATATCAGAGGGCACTGAAGTAGTTGTGTTGAAATATGCTATACTTTAAACTGCGCATTTTAACAGCACAAAAAAATTGAGGGCCATAACTTAGGAAATCATTGCCATTTTCATTAAATATGCTTCGGAAAATCCAAAAATGTGGTACATACAATATGCATTAAATTACTTAAAAAAATATATATAATAAATTTATAGAAACGTTCAGTGGTTTTAGATGGGTAAAAACAACTTTTAAAAAAATTTATTGAAGTTTTTAATAAGTTTATCAGAGTTTGCAAAGCATTTATTAGATTTTTTAACGTCCAAAGTACTCAAATTTTTTAAATGCAACACTAACAGCACGAACATTAAGATGAAAATATTTTTTTTTCAAAACTTATTTAATTTGGAATTATTTGTTTCTGGAGACTTTTGAGGTGCGACAAATCAATTTGCAGAATTAATTTTTTGTGTCGATGTTAGTCTTAAAACACTTTCTTTCTTTTTTTTTCTGAATGAATAAACCCAAAAACAATAATATGATTAATATAATATCTATATATATAAAAAGCAAAATACTGTCTGTCTATCCATTAGTGTGTGTGATGCCTATAGACTCCAAAACCACTGAGCCAATTGACCTGACATTTTGGTACTCGATTCGTTTCAGGTACGAGAAAGTTTGGGAAAAAATATTCCACGCCCCCTTTTACCGCCCAAAAATCACTGAAAATGCTTTATTACAGACGGTTTTGGTCGTAGAGGACTTAAATTTGGCATTTTATTTTATATAGTTACTGTCAGCAACTGTACTTAAAATTGGTTTCCACGCCTCTTTTTTCCGCGCAAAAATCAGTGAAAAGGCTATATTTCGCCAACTGTTCTAAAAATGGGAGTTATCGCTTCATATCTACGCCTACTTTTTTAAAAATCAATAAAATTAACTACTGGCTCGATTGAGCTAAAGTTTTGGCTTAGTTTGTATGGTTACTGTCAGGAACTGTAAATATTGGTTTCCACGCCCTCTTTTATCGCCCACAAACCAATGAAAATGGTTTATTTCAACGGTTTGGGTCATATTAGACTAAAGTTTTTTAATTTAGTTCATATGGCTACTCTCAGCAAGTGCACCAAAAATATGCATATCCCTCTTTAGGTGCACTCATATTTCGGGAGGTCAGCGTGGAGTGAACCAAAGCGAGCCAGGTTTAAGCTTAATTGAGCTGAAATTTTGACAAACCTTTTTTTCGAGTACGAGATGGTTTAAGGGAAATTATTTTGAAGCACCCCTTTTTAACGCTTACTAATCAACAAAAATGCTTTATTAAGCACGGTTTTGATCGTATTAGACTAAAATTTGGTAATTTAGTTTATATGGATACTTTTGCAATACTTTGGAATTTGGAATTTCTTGACATTTTCGTATATGGCAGTAAGGAGGTATGTGGCAAGACAACGTTTATAATATATATAATATCATATGGTTATTATGATTAAAATTATTTACAGGCATCATTTTTAAATTAATGTAAATTATACTTATGGATTACTTCTTAACCATATTCACATTGATTAAAATTTCGATGAGATAATTTGCTATATGTACGAAAGAGGCTAGGACTTACTTTTTTTTTCTATAAAAAAGTGCAATCATTTTATGTAGTTTACACAAGACTGCACCCTTAAGAAAATAATGCTACATTCACATTTAGCGCTAATTGCGCATTTTGAACATTTACCATTGAATTATACGCTCTATTCCGAGTATTTGAAATTAATGAATTGTTACTTAAAAATTGTTATCCATAATAACGCAAAACTCAACTTTCAAAATAAGAAGAACCTGTTTTACGGGTGACATATCTCTATCAATATAATGTTACATTTTTTTAATAAACTTTTTATGAAAATTAAATTCAACAATGATAATAGTAAAAATTCTATTACTTTTGGTCAAGCAGTTTTGTGCTACTTTCATATAATTTGTAGATGGAAATGTTTTTGCTTATATTAAGAGAGAAAAAAATCAAGCATTCAAGCCATTTAGCCAAGCAAGAGGGCTTTCACTTTTCTCTTATGAATAAAATTATTTATTCTAGGATTATTTTTCTTGTATCGATAAAAAATAAAATATATAAAATATAATTTGTACTTTATAAAAATAGTCTAAGAAAAAAAATTGCTTAGTCCCAGAAACATATTCTTAAATCTTCAGTATAGTCATTCTTAATTTTATTTTATTATTTCTTGAAATGATAATAATTCCCTTGATCCAATTAAATAATATTCTTTTAAAAAATAAGCATTTTGCTTAATATAAGAAACTTTTTTTTCTAGAAAAGAGAAAATTTTCTTGATACAAGTAAATCTAATATTCACTGATTAAATTTTCATTGATATCGCACTTGAGTTAAATGCAACACCTTATAACACCTACCAACTTATTCAACTTTGGAACATTAATTCCACTTTTTCGAACGTAAACTCTCATACAAATTAAACACATATTTTTTCTAAAAAAATTTATATTTTCAAGACCTTCTTTTAATTATATAACAAAGCAAGCGTTTTCTCTATTGATGAGAAATAAAATTAAATAGTTCCTCAGGCAATAATTTTGGCAGCAAAATATTTTTTAATCAAAATTGCACCACATCAAATACATATTTAATCAATTTCAAAAGTTGTTTGCAGACTCTTCTAATTTTAATATAGTGACATGAATTATGAGGATAGATGTATCGAAAAATTATTATTATTATCTTTTTTGTATTAACCAATTTTTGAATTAAGAGTCGCTTAACATTGGCTATAAAAATATTGCAAGACATTGGAAAGTAAGTAGTACCTACTTCTAAGAAACAAGCAAATAAATTAAGTAAAATTTATATAAAAAATTTTAAAAAATAAGTACTAAATTTAAAAAACAAAATAAAACAATATTTTATTTAATATTTATTAAAAAAATCTATCATAAAATATAAGTATAAGTAATATAAATATAAGTAAGTAAATATAATAGTAAAATATAAGTAAAATATAAAAGAATGATAGAAGGATTGATACAACATATTACAAAAACTAACTTAAAATTCAAAAGCGTGTATCAACTATATCAGCTGCGCTTAACGAAAAGTTAAGCTCATATGCACCATTTCCGATTACAATTCACAAGAGATAAATTAAAATTTAGAAATTTTTTAAATTCGGATTTGATAAATTTAAAGTCATAAAATCTATTTGCAATTCAGAAAAGAGCAAATAAAATTCAGCAAAGATCAATTAAAATTTAGAAAGATCAATTTTAATTCCAAAAAGATCAATAGGAATTCAAAATAGATCGATTGAAATACAGAAAAAATCACATGAAACTTAATCACATGAAGATCAATTCGAATTTAGAAATTTCATTTGAAATTCTGGAAAGATCAATTGAATTTCAGAAAACATAAATTAAAGTTAAGATGGAAATAGTAATTACAATTATAATAGTAATTGTAATTATTATGGTAGTAATTTTAATGTTATGTAATTGTAATGGTTATGAAAACCTAATGCTTACGAGAATCGCAATGATTATGGTAGTGTAAGATTTACATTTTTATTTATAGCTATATATATCCGTTGTTACTATGGCCTTGATTTTGTAGAACATTTATTAAGTTATATTATTGGAATTTGGTAATTGCATACCTTTGTGGTCAGTAACATTCATGGTTTAGATGTCTTTTATTGGAAAAATTTCGTTTTCTATAGGAACACGCAAGTTGCTTAAACTTTTCAAAAAATTGACAACAAAAAACTTTCGTACCTGAAACTCACAAAAAGTTTTTAGTACTAATTTGATTTTTTGGTGAAATAAAAAAAAATCAGTCAACAATGAAAGCGCTGGCTCGGTCATGTTGCAAGGATTGCATTAATTTTTATACCCCCACGATTAAAAAACGTAATGGGGGTGTATTTATTTTGTCACTCCGTTCGTAACGCCGATAAGGAGGCGTGGCCAGAATAGAAAAGTATATATATTCCTGATCAGCATCACCTCCTGAGTCGATTTAGCCATGTCCGTCTGTCCGTCTGTCCGTCTGTGTCCACGATAGCAGCCGTAATTTTTGAGCTATCATAACGAAATTCAAAATATAAGCTCTCGATACAAAAATGGAGGTCAAGTTCGAATCTGAGCAAAATCGGATGAAAACCACGCCTACCTCCCATACAAAGTGACTTAACCAAAACGGTAAGATCTCTTTAAATTCCACAAAAACCAATTTAATGACTTCAAATTTTGCACAGTGTCTTAAATATTGAATATTTATTTTGAGTATTAAATTTGTAAAAATTTGATGAAAACCACGCCTACCTCCCATACAAAGTGACTTAACCAAAACGGGAAAATCTCTTTAAACATATTTAACAGTTTGCTTAAGACTTTATGTATACTCTAATTCGGCCGTGGGGGTATTTTAACTTCGGCCCAGTCGAAGATAATTCCTTACTAGTTTTTGTTCGAAATTCGGATTAATTGTCCGTTCAATCATGTTTCAATCTTTTTCATTTTCGTTTCCCTTCTAATTTTTATAATTTTCCAAAAAAAACCTTAATGAATTTAATTTTTTCGCAAAAATCTTTGGTAAAAATATTTGTTGTTAAAAAAAATATTCAAAACCAAAAATGGCTTTTTTAATGTTCTTTCATATGGTATGCATAAATGAAGGGTTGATTAAAAGTTTCTATCGTAAAAAATTAAAAACATTTTATACGATCGAAAAATCAAGCTTAACTATCATAAAAATTTAAGACTTTTTTTTTTGTTTATTTTTATTCATTTTGTATTTTTGTAATTTTGTTTGCATAAAAAGTAATGGTGTGGTGAAAGAATCATGACAATTTTTCGCCACCTACCGGGTCAAATTTTAGATCTAAACCATCTACAGAACCAGCCGCACAGACACACACACCAAATTTCACCAAAACGGGTCCGGCCGTTTGGGAGGAGTTCAGTGACAAAGTCATGTACAGAAGAATTTTAAATAAATATTTATTTATTAATTTTTATTTATTTATTCACTTAAGTCTATGGATTACACATCCTTACAGACTACTTAAAATTAAATTAACTTAAATACTAATATAAAAATAAATTTAAAAGGAAGAAAAAATTTACATCATTGATATATGAAGACTAAGAAATAAAGATGAACATAAAGAGAATAAAAATTAGATACGAAAAATAGAGTTAAGTTTATTTTTCAAAGATAATTTCGAGACAGAGAGATCTAAATTATTTTCAATAGACAATTCATTATACAAAGATAAGGCACGAATAATAGGCTCATTAAGAGCATAAAGAGTTCTATGAATTTCGGAATGAAATAGCGAATAACTACGTAACGTTCTAGCCGGAATATTAAACTTTAAAAATTGAAATAGCTGTTCACAGTCGATATGCCCCGAAATAAGATCGTAAATAAATGTCAATGACTGAATTTTCCTTCTAGTTTTCAGTATTTTTAATCCTAAAAGCAAAATACGAGCATCATATGGTGGCAGAGGTTTTGCAAAATTTATGAAACGTAGCGCAAATCGAGAAAATGATTTCTGGATTTTCTCTAGGCGAGCACAATGAATTATGTAGAAAGGACTCCATATGACGGCAGCATACTCTAAACTTGATCTTACAAACGAGTTATGGAGACTAATTAAGGTCAGAAAATTCTGAGTAATTTCTATGCACAAAAGAAATATGATTTTGGAACATCATAATTTATGTGATAAACAAAAGTGAACTTAGTGTCAAAAATTATACCTAAGTCTTTAATGGTATTGAGTCTCTCTAGGGAAGTACCATCGATGGAATACGAAAAATTTTAAAAATTATTACACTTAGAGTACGTTATTGAAAAGCACTTATTAGAATACAAATAAAAGCACTTGGTAAAAAATTTAACAAGCTCCAAGAAAGTAGATTACTAAGATCAATCTGTAACAGAGCAGCATCATTTAAATCAGATATATAACTGAATAGCTTTAAGTCATCAGCGTATAGTAGAAATTTCACCGATTGAAAACATTTACTAACATCATTTAGAAACAATGAAAAGAGCAAGGGTCCAAGAATACTCTCTTGAGGCACTCCAGATGAAGCTATTAAATTATAGGATTTAACTCCCTCTATCTCCACAAAAGACACTCTATTTTGAAGGTAAGACTGAATCCAATCCAAAAAATTTGAATGGAAACCCATTTTAGCAAGTTTGGCTAGTAAAACATTATGTGGAACCTTATCAAATGCCTTAGAAAAATCAGTATAAACAACGTTAACTTGATATCCAAGTTCAAATGATGAAATGCAAAATTCGGAGAAAACAGCTAAATCAGTGTTAGTTGATCGCGCAAATAGAACGATATTAATTAATTTTTCTGAATTTCAAATGATGTTTTATAATTTTTTTTTGCATTTCAATTGATTTATTCTGAATTTCAATAAATCTTCACTGAATTACAAATTATGTATTCTGAATTTCAGTTGATCTATTCTAAATTTCAATTAATCTTTTCTGAATTTCAAACTGAAGTTTTTAATTTCAGTTGATATATTCTGAATTTTAATTGATCATGTCTGTTTTTCAATTGACTTTTCCGGAATTTGTATTTATGTTTTCTGAATTTAAAATGGAATTTCTGAATTTAAATTGATATTTTCTGAAGTTGAATTGATCTGTTTTAATTTCAAAGGATTTTTTCTGAATACCAATTGGATTTTTCCAAATTTTAATTAATTAATTCAAAATTTTAATTGCTATTCTGATTCTAACTTTATATATATTTTTTATTATAATTGGTCTGTTTTAAATTTCAATTGATCTTTTTGGAAATTTCAATTTATCAATTCTAAATTTTAAGTGAACCTTTCTTAAGTTAAATTGATATTTTCCTAATTTCAAATCGAATTTCTGAACTTAAACTGATCTTAAGTGAGTTTTAATTGACCAATTTGCTTAAATGGAATTATTAAATTACAGATCGGAAAACAGATATAACATATTCCGAGTTTTAATAGCTCTTATCTGAATTTTAAATGGAATATCTGAATTTCGTTTGAACTAATCTGAATTTAAAGAATTCTTCTGAATTTCAATTAAAACCATATGATAGCATTACAAAAATCAATACTAAGATTTTAAAAATTCTACAATTTTTTAATAAAATAATAAATTCAAGGCTAATTTCACACATTCGAGAAGCTCTTTAGTTAAGTTAGTTCATGGTGTAAGAAATAGAGGTGTTGGTGAGTTTGACACTTCTCTCTCAAAATGATAAAATTATATTTCCCCGCTCATGTCAAAAACAGCTGATGGTGAATTGCAATGAAAACAAATTTTGTTAAATTCGTGTCTTTCTGCAAGTTTATAAGATTTTTACTGAGATTGAAGTGAGAATAAAGTAATATGGAAAACAATAAAAAATATATGAGACGCTGTGCGTTATGCAAAAAAAAAACAACAATGTGAATGCAAGCCAATTTGCATGCTGGCCAAAGCTTCTTGTCGGCGGCACCTTCCAGCGCACGTTTCTGATAAAGTGGCCAAAAAATTCAATAACAAACTTGGCAAATCGGCAAAGACAACTGCAATAACTTTTTGCCAACACAACACGGCACAATTAATTGCATTAAATATTTATTTACACAATAAAAACTATAGCACATCATCTAGCAACTCAAACAAATAACACAATTTGACAACTATCAACAGTTCCGCTCTTTCGCTCACAATTTTTTGACAGAAGCAAAGAAATTCATGGTGTTGTCAAAAACTCACTTACACCTGGTTTTCTTACACCATGAGTTAGTTCAATTCGGAAGCTCTTTTATTAAGTTCAATTCACAGAAATAGATTTAGATCAAGTTTTCACAAAATACATGAATCAATTTTCTTATTTTTGTTATGTGCATGATAGAATTACCAGGTACTATTAATCGCTACTTCTACTCGTTACTTTGGGCATATAGTGTCAAATTGGTGTCAAATAAAAGTACTGCAAACACACCAAGAAGTAAAAGGGATTTTTTACTTTTACCCAGATGTCTACATATGAACATTAACAGGTGACGAAATTGACGAACTGCACGAGGACGCCTTAGAGTACGTTGCAGGCTACATTATAAAAAGGCTTCATTTTTAAAGTTTTCAACGTAAAGACTGCTTCTTTATATGGGTGGATGAAGTCTAACAGGGAAGGCTGAAAAAGCCATCAGCTGCATTTATGGAAAAAATAAAAGATTTGGAGGCCGTCTTTAATCAAGCCAATGGTAGGAACATTTAATGTGCAAACGAACTTCCCGAACCTGTGAAAGAACTCTTCATAAAATGCAGAATGCATTTTCGGATTAAAACTTTTAGTAAAAGATTAAAAAAATCAAAAAATTAAAACAAAAACTTTTGGCAATAAAAACTTTTGCAATTTCGTTTATAAAGCGATTGATTTGGTTTATATTTCAACAACTATATATTCAGCTCTATCATGAATAATTTTTCACGTGAAATCGGAAAAGGGAGTTATATTTTTTATGATAAATTGCAAGACCATTTTGGAAATTTTTAATGCAAATTTGTTGACCTTCTATAAACGAATTTGCATTTAAAATTTCCAAAATGTTCTTGAGCTTTGTCTTAAAAATTTAAACTCCCTTTTCCGATTACGCGTAAAAAATTATTCATGACAGGGCTGATTGTATTACGCTAAACGATACAAAAGCTTTATAGTATTTGAAATTTTTAAAGTCAGACATTAGAACTTTGAATCATATTGTTGCTCTTATGCTTACTTAATTTTTGATGTAATGAACTAATAAGATTGTTGTTTATCACGCCACTTACATCAAGTGCAAGGACAAGACAAATATTTAAATTTGATATTTGTATCAAGTTTTGTAAAATTACAAAAACAAAATGCATAATGTTTATTCCCAAAAACATTTTTACTCAAAGCTACTGGCTGCATTGTAAGATTATTTAATAAAAATTATTATCATGTAGTGTTTTGTTTAAATTTTTTTATGATTTCCTGCAGTAAAATTATGATTTCCATTTATATTTAAAAAAAAAAAATACACAAAAAAATTAGCTGATTTTAAAAATACAACACTTTATCAAAGGTACTTTATCAAATACAACACTTTATCAAAGGTTCGTTCACAATTACTTTTAAATATTGGATATTTTATAAAAACTAATCACAAATACACCACATTGTGAATACCCCTATCGTTTGCAGATTTCTGATTTAAAATAATACAAGAAGCAACATTGTTTTCACCTTCTCGCTACATTTTGACACTATATGCCCAAAATGACAGTTTATCCCCAGCTGATTTTCAGCGAATAATAATACCTGGTAATTATATCATGGTTATGTGTCTTATTCAGTGGCAACACTGAACACAGCTGATAATGGGTATCGGTTGTGAAAAGCTTTGGATGCTATTTTTCTATATCGTTTGCGTTATATATATTTTTTAATTCTGTAAAACTGCAATTTGGCATAATTAGAAGAAAAATATTAGCAAAATGGAAGCCGATACGTTGGCCGATGTAGTTTTCGTAATCGAAAACACCGCCATCAACGGTGCCTACCTCAACGAACTGAAGTCAAACTATGTGCTGCCCACTTTGGAATACTTCAGTCAGGGACCGCTGGACGAGCGTGAATACCTTATTTCCGAACGCAATGCAACACAATACGGAATCGTGCTGTACAGAACCGCATCCAATCTTCTCGAACCGATGTGCACTACATTTGGACCATTCACCAGTCCACAAAAGGTTATGGATACCATAGAAAACTTAATTTTGGTGGGTGGTGGCATGGAATCATGTGCCAACATGGCCGAAGGTTTTGCCACAGCCCATTGTTGTTTCGATGATCTCAAGGAAATGCGTGCAGCTAATTCAGGGGTAGAAAATATGAACATACAGCGTCATTGCATACTTATATGCAACAGTCCGCCGTACTCGATGCCGGTTATGGAGTGTTATGAATATGAGAATAAGACAGTGGAGCAACTGGCTGCCTTGTTTAATGAGCGAAAAATTAATTTGTCCATAATAGCTCCACGAAAAATACCAATACTCTTCAAATTGTTTATGAAAGCTGATGGTGATCAGCCAATAACAGCCAAGAACTATGCTAAAAATATACGTCATCTTGTGCTGTTGAAAGGTTATCACTTGAAGGAGCGTCCGCCAAGCCCGAATACATTGAATGCTAGCAACGTGGCCCAGAATCAAATGAATGCTCCGCCGGGTAGTGTTGGACAGCAGCAGCAACCAGCACCAATGCCCATGGATACGTCGCAGCAGCAACCCCAACAACAACAGCAGCCGCAGCAGCAAATGATGAGTGCACAGCAGCCACAACCGGGCGCCATGAATTCGGTGCAGCAGCAGCAACAGCATGTTCCTGGTGGCAACATGAATCCTCAACTACTGCAACAACAACAACAACAATTTGTTGCACAAAATCCTGGACAGAATCCGATGCAGAATCCGAATTTCAATCCAAACATGGGTGGCGTGAATCCCAACAACCGTTGGCTGTTTCAACAGCAGCAGCAGCAGCAACAACAACAGCCACGTCCGCCATTCATGGGTGGTCCTGTTGGTGGAGGCATGCCCGGTGGACCAAATGTTGCAGGTGCCATGGGTCCTAATCAGGGAATGCCTGGTCAAAATTCTGCTTTAATCTCGCAGTTGAGTGCGCCACCAAATCAATCAGTTAATCCTTTGTTACAGCAACAACAGCAGCAGCAACAGTTGCGTCTACAAATGATGAATCAGCAGCAACAACAACAGCAGCAGCAGCAGCAGCAGCAGCAACAGCAACAACAACAAATGCAGCAGCAGTTACAGCAGCAACAGCAACTGTCGCAACAACAGCAGCTGCAGCAAACACAGCAGCAGCAACAACAGCAACAACAGCAGCAGCAGCAGCCAGGTGGCATGAATACACAGCAGCAGCAACATCCAGGTGGCGCTCCAAGTGGTAGCAACACCGCTGGCTCTGTAGCTCATGTTTCTTCCACGACACCCGATCAGACAGTTATGCGTGATCGCGAAAAGATATGGACAGGCACACTGGAATGGATCGAAAAAACCAAACCCGATCAGCAGAAAATACCGCGCACGCTTCAGTGCACCATAACGACCAACATTAAGGATGGTGAGCCAGAAATTAAGGCCGACAACTGGCCCTCGAAACTGCTCATGCAGTTGATGCCTAAACACTTGGTCGGAAATATAGGTGGACAATTTTTGAAAGACTCCAAGATGGTTGTCTTTCGCCCTACTCCCTGTGAAGCCTTGGAAGCACTCTCCAAAGTGATGACGAATGGTTTTGCGGGCTGCGTGCATTTCTCCATACCACAAAATATGCCTGCCTGTGACATCAAAGTTCTGATTCTGCTCTATACCGTTGAGAAGAATGCATTCCTCGGTTTTATACCCAATAATCAGACCATGTTTGTGGATCGCTTGCGTAAGGTTATTCAACAGAAGCAGTCAATGGGTCAGCAGCAGGCTGGTGGAAGCATGCAGCAACAGCAACAACAACAAATGCAAAATCCTATGGGTGGTAAGTTATTGCGATACTTATTTTTGTAACTCTGCTCAATACTTCAAACTGTTTATATTTCAGGGCAAATGCCAAATTCTATGCCGCCCAATGTGCTAGCACAGCAGCAGCAGCAACAACAACAACAGCAGCAGCAGCAGCAGCAGCAACAACAAAAGCCCACACCCATGGAAGTACAACATCAAATGCAACAGCAGGAGCAGCAGCAGCAACAGCAACAACAGCAGCATTATAATCAATATGCGCAACAGATGAACATGCAAATGGGTCCAGGTGGCCCTATGGGTGGACCCGGTGGTCCCGTTCCGGGTCAGTCTGGTCCTCTAGCCGATCAAATGGGCGGTCCTGGTGGCCCAATGCAACATCATCAACAGCAAATGTCAATGTTGCAGCAGCAACATGGCCAACAACGCATGCCCATGGTTGGCCCTAATGGACAGCAACAAATGCAACAGGTGCCACCACATGCAGCCATGCAACAGCAGCAGCAACAACAACAGCAACGCATGGTGCGTCCCATGATGAGCAACAATCCAGGTTTGCGCCATCTGTTGCAGCAGCAATCCACACCAGGCAATCAGTTTCGTCCACAAATGGGTGGCGGTGGACCCGTGCCCGGTGCTGGCCCCGGCGCCATGGGTGGAGGACCATCCAATCAAATGGGTGGCGCCGGCAGTGGACCACTCGGTCCTAATCGCTCATTCGATGATGCAAACTTTGATTTTATGTAAGCTTAAAATATTTTAAAAAAAACAACTAATCAATAAGAATGACTTCAATCCAAAACAAAAAATATAAACTAGAATCTGTTTTAAAATAAAAGACACCCAACAAGCACGACTACAATCTTCTTCGCGAAAGTTTGGAAAAAAATATCAACTTCCACTTGAGCTCCAATACAATAACCCAGCTCAACTCCAATACCTTTGAGTTGAACTAGAAGCAGACGTGTGCGATTTACATTACTTTTGCATTTCCATTAAATTAAACAAAATTCATGTTAGTATTAATAATATTGCATTACCATTAACTATAATACATTAAGCGCACTATTTTTTGCATTGCACTAACTTCTTATCAAAGTAATGCATTAATAATTTTTCTTCACTAAAGTTGGTGGCACTATTAGTTATTGCATTATCACTAAAACTCATTATATGGTAATGCAAAAGGTTTTTTGTTGAATGAAATACCTAAAATTTCACAAATCTAATTCAGTGCAACAAACAAATAAGTACATAATTCTGTGGTCATAAGGAATAATGACTAAAATCAAAATATCCGAAAAAAGCGATATGGAATTTACTTCATTGGCAATTTTTGGAAGTATGCAGATATCCATTTTTTTGCCCAGAATTGATCATCACTTATGTCTGCACATATTTTGTTTGTAACGGTACACATATTTCTTAAAAAAAATTGGTCGTAGTTCGTGCAATTATAATATCGCTTTTACGATACTTTGAGTTTAGTCGTTATTCCTTTTGACTACAGAATTATGAATTTACAAATTAAGCAGTCCCTTTAATTCAGAGCAGTTTTCCATTTTCTCCGATTTTTAAGGAGATAATTGTTGGTAGAAAATATTCAAAATAAATTCTTCTTTTGTTTGTAAATAATCTAGCGCGTCTTCAATTGGTTTCATTAGAAATACATATACTTCCAAATCATCTATTTCCATTTGAGTAAATTTAGAATTATGCATATCGTAACATAAAAATGATACGTTTAGGAAAAAATGTTCTTGATGCTGTTATAAAGACAGCTCCAACGAGTTGCTGTTTGTGTCTTCAAATAGCAGCTCAAATTTATTTTTATTATTTCAGCAGTTTTTGGGCGATTGAATTTGTTTCAACCGTTATTAATACAAAAATATAACTTTATAAATAAAGTTTGTTTATAAATAAATTCTACTAAAAAATACGACAACCTTTGATGTTCGGTTCAGGGAAATAACGCATAATGAAATAACGCCCAAAATAAAAAATGAAATAAAGCCCAAAAATTTGTTTGCATAAAAAATGAAATAACGCCCAAAATAAAAAATTAAATAAAGCCCAAAAAATTAAATAACGTCCAAACTGAAAATGAAATAAGACCCAAAATATTTTGGGCTTTCAAAAATGAAATAGTGCCCAAAATCAAAAATTAAATAAAGCCAAAAAAAAAATGAAATAACGCCCAAACCGAAAATAAAATAAAACCCAAAATCTTTTTGAAAAAAAAAATTGGGAAAATTTTACCGGCTCCGCGAAATAACTCCTAATGAAAGAACTCTTAACAGTAAATGAAATAAGTCCTAACGTTGAAAGATGAAATAACTCCTAATTCCTGGTGAAATAAGACCTAAAGAAAAGATGAAATAAAACCTGACATTTAGGAGTATGTACATAATGAAGTAAAACCTAAACGGATATGAAAAATTAAGTCCTAATTTTCAGAATATTAAAAAAAAACAATTGTGGTTCTTTTGACCGCGACCATAAAGCAAGCAGGGAAGACTCTAGACCTTTGGAAAAATGCACACAAAACGAAAAATTAAATAAGGGCCCAAATTTGGGATCTTTTTTTAATATGAAATATTGCCCCACCACATAAAATTATATTTGGCCGATAAAATGGTTTTCCCTTGTACGGAATTTCAAAACCACCTTTCGTATAAGGGCAAATCGTTATATCATAAATAAAAAAACCATTTGGGCTTTATACGGACATGCCCTTTTTTCGTTTTACAGTACTTCTGGATATAATTCTCTTTTTAATAGGCGGACTTCGGCCGCTGCTTAGGGATAACAACCCTCAGTAAGTCCAACAACGGCTTCGCTGTCTACAGTACTTCTGAATTGAATTTGAAATTGATCCAACATTTTGATGACAAATAGGTCACATAAAAAGAGTTATATCTGAATAATAATGAAGTAACGCCCTAAATAGAAAAATAAAATAACGCCCAAAATAGAAAAATTAAATAAAGCCCAATTTCAATGAAATAAAGCCCAAAATTTTGGGCCTTATTCAATTATGAAATAACGCCCAAATTTGTATAAAAAAATTTTGGGCTTTATTCCATTTTTATTTTGGGCGTTTTTTCCCTGAACCTTGATGTTCACATATAAATATATACGATTTATTTGTGTTATCTGATCAAAGAATTTTCAGGTTTTATCTAATTTTGTTTTTCATAATAGTGGTATTTGAGTCTCGATCTAAGTAGAGCAGGGTATGTGCATAAAAGGTGCTATACGGTCTGCACCGTGCCTGGTGCCTTGCCCTTCCTGCAGTTGTCATCCTTGGTAATGCCCAGCTTCCTCGCGTGGGCTGCCACCATGCAGTGACCTGTAAGGATGCCCACTAGTGTCCTGCAATCTCTGCGCGGGCCTTCCAAGATGAACAGAGTTCGTTTTTTGCATTGCGCATTGCACATGATTTTCGAGATTTTGCACGATCTCTCCATTTATGACTGTTTGTGTGGCTCTTTTTTGGAGGTTTCTGTACAACTCTCGTTGCGGAGTAGGTTTCCGTCTGATCCCAGCCCAGCGCCCGCCCAGCGCCCTCCTTTGCTAAACCGTCTGCCATCTCGTTTCCATCAATGCCTTGATGGCTAGGGACCCAGTAGATGCACACTATCTTCGAAGCGCATAGTCCATCTCTGCCAGCCAGTACGCTTTTGGACTTGATGGTAGCGGAGCGCATGCATTTGATCGCCTATTGGCTGACGACTTAAGTTTTAAAATACAAAAAAAAATATGAAAAAAAACTTATTTCGAAAAGTATGACAAGTAAAATCTATGTATAAATCCCGTGTTTCCGTGTTTCTACTAACACCTGAAGATTTTTTTGCTTTGAAACATTTCCCATGTTGATACAAATATTTTCCAGTCCAGTAGCACAAATGTTTTAGAGTTTGGTGCAGCTCTTGTTTTAGATGGTATTTAATGGACTCCACGTCAATAACAAAGGACTTTGGGAAGAATTTTCGATTTTGTTAGCTAAACAAGTTTCCTTTGAATACAGTTGTTACCAAGGATGTAAAGCTTATGAAAATGGACAGAAAAATTTGTGGTTATTAAATGTGCGACCAGGTCTCAAAAAACCAGGTGACCCAACAGTTTCGCATCTAAAATCCTTTTTATATAAACCCATCGGCACCGTTAAATTCAAAGTTGATACCGACCTCCCCGTTAAAATTAAAAAATACATTGGACATACGACACCTGCCCAGTTGCATACAACTCAACTTTCAATAGTTTCGAACAAATATAAAAACATAACTTTTCTTGAGATTTTCATGTAAATATATCAGTATCTTTGACTTTTAACTTTCCTTTTATTGCTAAATTCGAAAATTGTCGAATAAACATCATCAATAAAAAAACAGCAAAGTTTTAACTGTTGATTTTCTACTGAAAATGGCTTTTTTACTACTATACAAATGCCTTTATCTGCATTTATAGTAATTTTTTCTGGACATAACCCACTATCTGACATAGCAGTTAAACTAGCGCAAAATTTGAAAAAAGTTGTATGCACAGTGGTTCGTATGCACTTTTGAACAACATTGTAGAAGATTGATGTTTCACAAACTGTTAAATAATAAGATCAAACAGTTTTTTCGCTCTTCTAAAAACTTGTACTTTTGCAGATAGAGGAAAATGAATACAGGTCCCCGATATGCATCTTCTTGATTTTGAAAAATGTATGCTTAAATGCAATCATTTAACTTCTCAAAAAAATGTATATAAGATTTTATATCTGGGACATCAAAAATGGTACCGAAGATCATTTTCCCAATTTAGATTCTTCAAATATTTCTCTTTACTTTAAGTTTGTGTGATCTGTTTAGTCCAAAACTGCGTGGTCTTGAGTCCATTCTATTGAGTGCATTCACAACGAATTGAAAAAATTCAAAGGTGGTTCACTAGATCTGCTATAGGACTTTTACATTGGGATATAGATATGCCTTCTTACTACACCAGGTGCTTGCTTCTTGGGAAGCAAGATCTTGAATCACGCCGGAAGCACTTTGATATTATGTTTATTAGAGATATCCTTAATAACCATATAAACTGTCCCGTTTTTTTTGTCTTGGGTTGGTCTTTATTCACCTATTCGACAATTAAGAATTCGAAATTTATTTTACGTTCCATATCATAGAGTAAATTATGGCATTAATGAACCTAACACCAGGTGCTTGAATCATGCAAATTCAGTTTGTAACTTCATTGATTTTAACTATCCTATTAGTAGGGATGCTTTCAAACAATACTTAAGATTAAATTTATTGAACATTGGTGGTTTAAGTTAATTTAATTATTTTATATCATATTTCTGAACGAAACCCAGTCAAAAAATATCTATTTAAAACACCTGATAAAGACCAAGAATTTTTACCTATTTTGATATTTAAAAAATAAAAAAAGTACTTTCTAGCAAGAAATTAAACAATTTTGTTAAAATCTCCTGTATGGTTATTATTTTTTTAAAAACACTTCTTAACAATTGTTAAGTCAACTGAGACCCATCGAAGGGCTCGTAAAGAGCTTGTGTTTGTGTTTGGGTTCAAGTACACAAACTTCAACGCTACAGAAATGTCATCTACGCTATGCTGTTATGTTATGTTTTCTTAAATCTACGCTATGTTTATTTTTGTTCACTGCTTTACAGACAGTTGGACAAATTTCGACCCCAGGCGATGCTAGTGAAATATTTAACGTATTTAATGGAAACATACATGGGCACACTGCAGTAAATATTTACTGCATTACTAGAAGCAGTAATCAGTAAACTTTTACTGATAATGAAATTCAATTTGCATTACCAGTAAATTTTTACTGATTACTGGAGAAAATTGCAGTAAAAATAAATTTTTACTGATTACTGGGAAAAAATTGCAGTACAAATAAATTTTTACTGATAATGAAATTCAATTTGCATTACCAGTAAATATTTACTGATTACTGGAAAAAATTGCAGTAAAAATAAATTTTTACTGATAATGAAATTTAATTTGCATTACCAGTAAATTTTTACTGATTACTGAAAAAATTTGCAGTAAAAATAAATTTTTACTGGTTACTGAAAAAAATTGCAGTAAAAATAAATTTTTACTGATTACTGAAAAAAATTGCAGTAAAAATAAATTTTTACTGATTACTGAAAAAAATTGCAGTAAAAATAAATTTTTACTGCTTACTGAATAAAATTGCAAAAATAAATTTTTACTGCAATATTTTCAGTAATCAGTAAAAATTTATTTTTACTGCAATTTTTTTTAGTAATGCAGTAAAAATTAATTTTTACTGATTACTGAACAAAATTGCAAAAATAAATTTTTACTGCAATTTTTTCAGTAATCAGTAAAAATTTATTTTTACTGCAATTTTTTTCAGTAATCAGTAAAAATTTATTTTTACTGCAATTTTTTTCAGTAATCAGTAAAAATTTATTTTTACTGCAATTTTTTTCAGTAATCAGTAAAAATTTATTTTTACTGCAAATTTTTTCAGTAATCAGTAAAAATTTACTGGTAATGCAAATTAAATTTCATTATCAGTAAAAATTTATTTTTACTGCAATTTTTTCCAGTAATCAGTAAAAATTTACTGGTAATGCAAATTGAATTTCATTATCAGTAAAAATTTATTTGTACTGCAATTTTTTCCCAGTAATCAGTAAAAATTTATTTTTACTGCAATTTTTTTCAGTAATCAGTAAAATTTTACTGGTAATGCAAATTGAATTTCATTATCAGTAAAAATTTATTTTTACTGCAATTTTACTGGTACTGCAAAGTGCCCATCTATGAATGGAAATAGGTATTTAATTTCCGTACAAGAAGTAAAAAATAAATTTTTAATTACACAACTAATTTTATAGATAATCGAAGTGGATTTGCTTGCGGAAAGATCCGATGCCAACAACCTCTGCTGCTGCTGCTCAAGAAGCTGCTGGAGGCCATGTGAAGATCCAGCCTTATCTCAACTGAAGAACTTTCATCCATAAAGTTGATGTCTATTGGAGATCCAACTCAATTACAGGAGAGAATGAAGCTCAATTTGATCTCCATATCTTCACCAAGGTATATGCTTATTGTGACACTTCAACAAAGTGAAAAATATTAGGTCTGTTCCCGTACTAACTTCAAGTAATTGTAATAGAAAAGAGAGTAACATTTTGCATGTTATTCTTCTCTCCTGAGCTTAAAAAATTTGTAAAATAACGCTTTCAAGCAACTTCAAGTTACTTGAATAGAGTACGGGAACAGACCTATTATCTGTATGCTTATGTAAAACGAAAGAAAGACTGAACGTCGTGAAAGAAACGAGCAACAATATTTTTTGATATAAACAAATTTATTGCTTACCGTGTCTCGCATCACGTTCAGCGTTCGTTTCGTTTTACATAAACCTGCAGTCAGACGAAAATTTATTATCTAATGCAGTTTACCTCTGCCCCTCCCCCACGCTCCCATGAAATGACACGCACAACTTTATTTTCTTACAACTATCTATTTATTTACACTTCTATTGCATTGACAGTTTGGAGTTCATTGGCTTATTTAAGAGCAATCTCCCCAATGATAACGGCACCGCACCCGTAAAACTTTCCGTTGCACCACCAGCAGCGCCGCCACTTTCGGGTGTCACCGAATTACGCACCAGCTCACGAAGACTTGCTGATATTTTGGCCGTATGCGTCAACGCCTCATTGCGTCGTTGACGATTCTCCACGAATCGCTGCGATTTGGTGCGTTTCCGACTTATCTGCTCCTTTAGTTGCTCACGTTTTAGCAGCTCACAATTCTGCGCCTCACGCCACTTTTCCTCATGCAGCAGCTGCTCCAGGTAGTTGTCGTAGCGCACCCGTTTTAAATAACTCTCAAGCATTTGACCACGCAGCTGATCTGCACGCTCCAGGCGTTCACTGAGTCGCTGACAAATCGCCTGCTTACGCATCGCCTCGTCCAACTGTTGTTCCTCCTGCTGCACATTGACTGCTTCACATTTGCGTAGCTCATCGCAGCGACGTTGACACAGTTGAATGTCGCGTTCTGTGCGTACAGCATCCAAGCGACGCTTGGCGCGTTCATCTTTTTGCTGCAGAGTAGAGCGCAGCCGCTGCAGCTCGGCTAGATCGCGCTGTGCGATCTCGTTGAGGCGCGCTTTTGTTTGTAAGTAATCCTGAAACTGTTTGTCGCGCACTGCCTTTTTGTACTCCTCCATTTCTTCGCACTTGAGCAGCTCGCGTTCGTAGCGCTCGTTCTCCCAATACTTGCGTGCCAGCCAGGCGTTTTCTTTGGCGGCTGCGCGTTCGCCGCGCTTGGATGCCATGCGATTGAGTATGCGTTTGTCGTGCGTTGGCACGGTGTGATAGGCTTTACGTACACTGGGCGAAAGGCAAAGGCTGGCCATGGATTCGCACAGTTTTATTGGTGCTCCACCAAGTTTGGCATCGTTCTTTGCAATGGCATTGATACTGTAGTTGTTAAGGACACTGGGCAAAGTTAACTTCATATCACCGATACTGAGACTCTTCTTGCTGTGACCCAATACCTCCAGGCGTGGTGGTACCGTGGTGTCCTCCATTGAGGTAAGCAGCTCTTGGAGTATCTTGCAGTCACGCATATTGTGTATGGAAGCGCTTGATTGTTGGCTATGCATGCTGCTGGCGCTGCGCGAGCGTTTTTTGGACTTGGTTGCTATTTTAGCAGGCTCTGGCGTTTTACTTGCAATGCTTGTTTTGGCGTTCCTCGAGGAATGGCTAACGTTGGCAGCTTCTTTTTTCTTTTGTTTTGGTTTAGTGACTGGTTTCTTTGTGTTGTTTTTGTTATTGGTAGCTTCATCCGTTTTAGTGTTGATTTTATTGTTGTTGCTATCAGTTTTAGCTGCTTCCAGCTGAGCTATTTCCTGCTCAAGTTTTAAGAAATATTCGGTGCTATTATCATCGCGTTGACTTTCATCCAGCTCGGAGCTTCTGTGTGAATTGTAGCAGTCGCAATGGCAGATTTCACAACAGCTATCATTGAGTGGAAGACTCTCTAGTTGTTCCAGAAAACGTAAATGTTCCTCCTTGTGTGTGTCGTTGTGTGACTTACGTTTTATAGCTATCGTTGTTGCTGCTGTCGTCATCATCTTGGTACTCTTGCTGCTCGTGCCAAATAGTAGCTTGGAGCTCGTAGTCGCTCTTGGCACTTGCTTTTCGTTATGTCATCCGTTGCGTTTTAAATTCTTTGTCCAAGTTTTGCATTTTCCACTCGTCACTCCGCTAACAAGTCTGAATTTTTAATGCATGCCCAAAGCAATACTTTTACTTTCTACCCAGTTAGAATCCGGGTCAGAAGTGCAAGTTTTAATGTTAAACTTTTTATTTATACTAATCGTATCCTTCATCCGTATGTGCTTTGCTGCAATTCGACTGTCTGACTTTGCGTGAAGTTATTTGTTTATTCCATATCGATTAGTGTGTCCGATATGTTGTTGCCATGGCAGCCAATTATGTTGCCGCTGAAGCCTAACATGCCTTTAGTGTTGGAATGTCCTAAAGAGTGTGTGTTTTTTGTGTGGCTTCTGCCCATGCAGGAGGCTATACATGCGTTCCAAAACGTGTTATAAGTGCGTCATCAAAACCACCTATGAGCAGTTTTTGCTAATTACTATATAGCTATAGGAAAGAAGGAGGCATGCATTTTAAAGGTTATATTGGTGAAATTTTCAAGGTCAGGCAAACTTGAACTTTCAAACTCAATGAAAAAGTTTTGATTTTGCCAATTTAAGCTTTAATAGTAGTTTGACTGAGAATCGAACCACAATGAAAAATGCTTTAAAAATTGGAAAAATGCCTTTAAATAAACCTCAACTATCATTTAAACTTTTTGTAAATTATTTTTTAATAGTTTATGAAATGCTAAAGATAAGGTTATACATTTCGTGTTCCATAATTACAAAGAGCTGAAATTATTTGATGTTATCATATGTTTTGCATAAGAAATATTTTTCTATAGGCCTATAAACTTTTTTCTTATTAATTAGTTATTATAAACTTAATCTACAATAAATTCTTAAACACTAGCAGCTGGGGCTATCGGCATTATAAGCCTTATTTAACTACATAAATGGTGGAAACTCAAACACAAAGGTTACTACTTCGAAGGTTTTCGACGCTCAAAATTAGAATGTACTAAGTCAGAATTTTTCTGGTAGCTTCAAGTTTTGATATTTTTAAACCTTTATGTGCCAAAATCAGGGATTTTCATAATGTATGAGGAAGGAAATAAACCAGAACTTTTTCTCTTTTAAAAATATTTATTTTTTGTCCTGGTAACTTTTTTTTATTTTTGAGAAATCGACTGTTCGAATGGTTGTTAAATTACTTAGCAATAATTTTCAGCAAAAGTTCAGTACAATTTTAGAGTATTTATCTAAATTTTGGTGCATTGGAAAAATTAAAGAAATTTAATTAGTTTTTAACCTTCATCGGTCCCTTATTTCTAGAAACGACTAGGTTCCTTGTGTGTAAATTTTACACACTTTTTCAGGAGCAATATTTTCATCGATGAATGAAATAAATGCATGCAATTTTCTTGTTGAAAGTTATTACTTGTTCATTATTTTATTCAATTAAAACAAATTTTAAATCGATTAAACGAGTGCAGAGCTTACAGTGACTCACAACGAAAGTCGGGCAGGCATTTCTTGGCACTTTCGCATTGGTCTCAGAAATGAAAATGTATGAAGAAAATTGCAATACATATTTTTTTCAAAACGTTATTTTTTTGGTGAACAAAATTAAACAAAATCATAATTACAAACTAGAACAGAAACATAATTACGAACACATAAAGTCGATTAAGTAAAGAAGAAATGCAAAACGTGGTCCTTAAACCGTTATTCCTGCTTAAACTTTTTACAACTGTTGGAATAACATTAGTCAAACGCAAAACTTTAAAAAAATAAACATTTCTCGAAAAGTGAATCAATCAACACTGGCAGAAAGGCTGCTCGTGATAGATCATTATTTGAAAGGAAAACCCGAGCGACAAATTTCCCAAATCGTCTTAAAAAGTAAATCAACAGTGCACGTTATAATCAAGTGTTAGTCAGGATAAGAGAAAATGCAATAAAGAACTTACAGTATCTAAAAATAAACTTAGCTCCAAAGATGAAAGGAATGTTTTAAGAGAAATAATAAAAGACCCATTTATATCTGCACCAAAACTAGAAGTCATGCTAAAACTCAATTTGAAAATGAGTGTACACTCAGAAACAATTTTTAGAAAAAATTGTTTAAATTGAGGAGTAGTACGAAAAAAGCACAGTGTTACAAGAAAAATTTAAAAGAGCGCCCCGATTTCGTGCATGAGCAAATGACCCCCCAAGTAACAATATTAGCCATATATTCATTCTTGCAGAGCTTATAGTGCTATCTTAGGCCCCTATTATGTACGTATTATGTATGCGATGGTATGCGATGTTGACTCGCTTCAACTACATTTTTTTCATATAACGTATTGCATATATTTTAATTGAACCATGTAGTTTGCTACCATCTATTAAGAATTTTCAAACGACGTAGTTCAACTGAAATGTATGTAATAAGTTATACGAAAAAAAATTAGTTGAATCTAGTCAACTTAAGTTGAGTTGTAATACATAATAGGGGCCTTATATACCAGCAAGCTTCAACAAGAGAATATATAAGGCTACTTTCTTGAGTTTAAAAGCACTATTTTTACTTCATATGAGGAGTAGAAGAAGTAGCTGTAAACTTTTAAAAGAGCCTGTCGAACCCAAATAAGAGCTCTTGCAAAGCTCTTTTTTATTATTCGTTTAAGTATGTATGTGTTAAAAATAAACTCAATAAATATATAAAATTTGACAAGTGTTTGTGATGATAAGAATGACAAATAAATTAAAGAAATAATAAAGTGATTATTATATCAGACTCATGTTCGTGTATTCGTTATATGCTGCGAATTTCGGTGCGCTTTTGAATTTATCGGAAACGTGAATGTAGTACTTCGAAAAACTACAACGGGCTTAACAAATAATTAAAATTATGAAGTGTTAATTATTTAAAAATAGTTGGAAAATTTTTAACATTCTTTAAGATCAACTAAAAATGATTTAAGTACTTTATTCTTAAATATATGTATCATAGAAATCATCAATTTCGTTTTAAATATTATTGTAAACACTAATATTTAGCTTGCTCCAACTCCGAAGATTTTCTATTTTTTATAAGATCGCCATTTTTTTCAAAGAAGCTCTTTATCAGATTTTTTAGTCACTTGTTATTTCCAAAAAATTTATTGCATTAATTTACAGTATTTTATATCTATTCGCTTTAAAAATGCAATACAAAAATACACATTAAAGAAAATATTATACTCAATCTACGAGTTTTAAAACTGCTGTATAGTAATTTTTATTACTTTAAAAGATCCTTTACAGAGCAAGTAGTAAATTTTAGAGTTCTGCTCTTTTGCAGATTTGATAAAATCCTTTACAGAGCTGTATAAAGTATTAAAGCTCAAAATGGTAAAAAAATCATATTTAGAGCATTTTCTTTAAAATTAAAAGCAACTAGCAGCAAACAAAGCTGCGGTAAAGCTTTAACCGCATATTATACACCTATAGAACACTTTTAGGACTCACTCGCACCTAGTTGCTCCAACAATGTTACTTGGGCCTAGACTTTTCATTCTGGAGCAAGGTTAAAACAGCACAGATCTTTAGCACTTTTAAGCATTAAATATTTATTACTGGTTTTGTTTACCGATGAGAGTTTATTTAATTTAAATGGTTCAAATGGAAAGCGACTACCGAATGAAGAATTATGCAATAAAAATTTTAAACATACGGTTTAGCATGGTAGAGGATCAGTTATGGTTTGGGGCTGCGTCTGATGTTGAAAGGATACATTTTATTGAAGGTATAATGAACAAAAATATGTTCCTTGACATTCCCATGGCGCACATAAAAGAAAGTGCGGGTAAATAAGGAATTGCAGACAATTTTGAGTTTTACCAAGATAATGACCTGAAACATACGACGCTCTTGGTCAAGAATTGTGCACTTGATATTTGTCCAAATGTTATAAAAACTACCTCACAAAGCCTAGATTAAAATGTTTTAGAACATCTGTAGAATATAACTTGAACCCGGAGTGCAGTATCAGAGATGGGCAACTAAAAATCTATTAAAAAGTATGCTAAGTGAAGAGTGGAATCAGATTGGAGCTGATTTTTGTAAAAATTAGGTTGCGCCCATGCCAAAAAGACTGCAGACAGTCATAAAAGAAAAAGGATTGACAACAAATATTAAATTCTTAGTTTTAGCATTGAATGCCCTATCTGTCCGACTTTCAATGTAAGCTCGATTTTAAAACTTTGATTTAATTTTTTTAACGTCATGTGCAAATTTGTTTCTAACTATGTTTCTGTTTAATTTTGCTTACATTTTCATTTCTGAAATCAATGCGAAAGTGCTAAGAAATGCCTGCCCGACTTTCGTTGTGAGTTACTGTATATAAAACTGGATGTATTTATGTATGTATGTTGAGGTGACTCGACTTGTATGGAGGAAAAAAAGTTCCATTAGTACCCATATAAAAATAAACCTTGATATTTTTATAGCGATTCCCAAAATATTTTGGCTATACCGAAATCCGTCAGTGAGCTAAACCATTTTGCAAAAACCTCCAAAAATCATCTTTTTCGTAAATATGTTGGCTAGTGTAATAGTTGTAAGAAATTAAACCGTCACAAATATTAGACCTGAAAGAGTTCTTCTAATTTGCATCAAAACTTTTTAAATATTTGCAATCGGATTTACGATAATTATGTTTTTATTCGTTTTTATAAAATTTCTTTTTATTATTTTCACTTAAATTCAAATAACTTTATTTTTTCTTATGCGATCCTCGTTTTCAAGACATCGTTGGAAAGGTATGGAGTGCTTTCATTTATTGCTTAAACTGAATAACATAAAAACTGAAATATTTAAGGAAGTCTTTGTTGCAGAAAACTCCTGCTGTGAAAAATACTGTAAGCAATGGAATAAAATATCAAAAATTAAAACGACTAATGATAAGGAACGACTTCTTCTATTTCTTTTTATGTCCTATTGCTCCCTGTGGATTCTTGATTGATTGTCCTGTGGACTTCATTTCTTTATCTAGGGTGCGCTTCCAGGAAAGTCTGTGTTGTTTAGAATCTCGCTGAAGTGTTCCTTAGGACGTTGAAGTTGTTCCTCGTCGTAAGTCAAGAGGAACGACTCGGAAAGTACTTATTTTTTATTTTTTCGGCGGAATGAGGCGAAATTAGCTAATTTTAAATAAACGCTGTTTAGATTACTCGTTGCCACAAAATTGGGGTACATTTTTCTAAATATAAATTTCAATACAGATTCCGAAATTCTACAGTGAAAATTACTCTTTACTGATAGCCTAGATCACAGCAAACTATAGTATACCAATGAAGTATAAAATAATAAATTCAATATAATCAATATAGTAGGTACAGTTCAAGATGTTTTTCGCTCCGAGACAATTTAATAAATCTAAATTGCCTACAAATTCTGATATAATTCAATATAATAGTGATAAAACAGAATTGAGCAATAATTTAATTTTTTTATCACTGTGTAATATTGTTGGGTTAAAATAATGATTTAACACCTAGTCGCTGTAACATAATGCTCGTCGTTTTTATTTTTGTTATTTTATTTCATTTCTCCAGTACGAGTTTTCTGTAACAAAGACTTGCTTAAATATTTCAGTTTTTATGTTATTCAGTTTAAGTAATAAATGAAAGCAAACGACGATCGCATGAGAAATAATAAAGTTACTTGAATTAAAGTGAAAATAATAAAAAAAAAAATGTTAAAAAAAAAGAATAAAAAACATAATTATCGTAAATCCGATGGCAAATGTTTAAAAAGTTTTGATGCAGATTAGAAGAGCTTCTTCAAGTCTAATATTTGTGACGGTTTTATTTCTTACAACTATTACACTAGCCAACATATTTACGAAAAAGATGATTTTTGGAGGTTTTTGCAAAATGGTTTAGCTCACTGACGGATTTCGGTATAGCCAAAATATTTTTGGTATATTTTGGTATAGCCAAAAAATGCTATATATCAGACGGTTTTGATCGTAAAAACTTAAATTTTGTTGAGATGGTTACTATCGGCAACTGTTCTAAAAATGGGCGTGGTCTCACTTTAACTACGACTACTTTTTCGAAATCATGCCTATTCCTGAGCTGTACAAGTTTTAATAGTGAATTATGTATATGGGCATTTCCATGGTGTCGCACGGGACAGTCGTACGCAGTTAAATTGGAAAAAAAGTAGTAATAACACGGATTTATATTTTGATAATGGTCTTAACTTATAACTCATAGTAAGCTCTATAAGTGGTGCTAAGGTTGATTATCGGTAATTTTTCCTTTTTAAAATAATTGCCAAAAACAACGGGGTTCGCACGGGACAAAAACGGAAGTTTTTTTCGAGGACAACAACTCAAGCGCCGAATTCAGCGAAGTCTGAAGGAATATTTCAAAGAGTTTATTTTATGGATATTGTGCATTGGTGTTTCTTTTAAATTGCTTTTATTTTACCCAATAATATTTAACACTTATTTTTTAATTTAATATTAAGCTCGGTCGCACGGGACAGGTCGCACGGGACAGTTTTTTCCATTGCAATTTAATTGGGTAATTAAGTAATTAGGTAGTTAAGTAATTATGTAATTAGGTAATTAAAAACAAATTCAATATATTTTCCTTTAATTGCATCAACCATTTTTTCATTGTCTTCAGCCAATGCCTTCCATTTTTAATAAAACAAAAATGTTTATGAAACATTTACTAAACACTTACGAAAAAGAAAAACTACATTTGTGAAACAGTGCAGACGATGTGATCATCATGGTTAATAATTTTATGTACAAATTGCTTAAATTAATAAAATTAAAATGTTTCTCTTAGATAATATCATAAAATAATAAGTTTTTAATAAGTTTTAATTTTTTGGTCACGGTAGACTTTCCTGTGGAAATACCCATATCTAAATGTTGCCACGCCCATATTGCCGCCCACAAATCAATGGAACTTCCCTATATAAGGCAGTTTTGATCGAATAAAACTAATATTTTGTAGTTTAGTTCATATGCATTGGTCTCAATATATCCACGTTCACTTTTTCGAAATCATACTAATTCCTGAGATGTTCACGTTTTGATAGTGAAAATTGGTATGTAGGTGCAATGGCCGGTCACTATTTATATAAATGTTGATACGCCTACTTTTTCGCCCTTTTTTAAGATTTAAAAAATTAATCTTATTATATAAAAGGCAAGCACGCTGCTCCGTGCCCAATATCTCTCAAACTGTTCAGCCTGAAAGTATGCACATCTTAACACATAAAAGGCAAGAACACAGTATTTCTCAATATGTAATTTTTTGACAGTAAAGTACTATTACAAGACATACAAAAATATTCAGCCTGAAGTATGCACAGAAAATATATTTAATACTTATCAGTGACAATATTAGGTTTTTACAATAGTACGTTTTTGATCTAACTACCTTTTCAACACTGCCTCAATACGTAAAGTGTTATTTAAAGTGGTACTGCATTTTTCAAAAATCAATTGAATAAAAAATCAAGCTTTAAAAAGAGAAAAAAGTGCTTTCGGCGAACGGCTCCAAAAAGGAAGTGTGCGGAGGACCTGTCGTAGGGCGTAAAGACTCGGAAACCGCTGAACCAATTTTTGAGAACTTTTCAGGGAAACGGTAGCAAAGTCTTGAAAACGTTATTGTCAAGTCAAGTGGTGATTGCAAAAAGGAGCGTGGTACCTCGAATATATCCCAAAGTTTTCGATATCGAATAGCTTTGAACTCACGTCACATGACAACAAGAATATCAGATTTCTAGTGACGTGAGCAAGTTATAAAACGCATACCAAGGATGGTTTTTGCATTGAAAAAGAGGGCGTGCCACCTCGTAAACAACTCAAATTTGCTATATCGAATAGCTTTGCAATTATAGAGCGCACAGCCTAGGAATTCGACGACAATTTACACGTGCCGTTCCACTCATAACATTTAATGGGCGTCGAACAAGGGGGCATGGTAGTAACTCGCCGGGTTTCAGCTAGTTAAAAAAAAGTAAAAATTGGGGAAATATTGAAACAAAAATTAACAATAAAGCAGAAGAGCAATGACACAGGCGTACCAAGATTACGGTGTGTAAATTTTACAAACAAGAACCTATTAGGAACATTTTTTCTGAAAGGTAGCAGCGACACCTAGCGTGATAATAGCGTCGAAAACATACATTTTGCATACGATTTTTACATTGAGCAAAAATCCTAGTTCGATTATAATTAACTTTCACATAGCTCATAAAGTCTTAGTTCACTTGATTAACTTGTTTAAGTGAATAAAAACACAATGTAAATATAGTTTCCATCTGAATTTGTTATTCATGCCTTTCTTCTTTAGGATCTTAAGTTTAAAAAGCAGAAACAAAAATCTAAATTTTCCTCTTCATTTATGAAATAACGGGAGCAACAGGTAAATATAGCAACCAAAAAGTCTGCGTTCAGTTTTAAAATGTGTTATTTATGCATTAGAAACAGTAAGGACAAATAAAATTTAATACTTTGTTGTGTAGTCACGTTGTCTTAATCCGAATTGGATTTCAGATTTGGCCTACTGTCTGGTTATTGGGATATTGTAAGCTAAAAAGTACAATAAATGCTGTTATTGGTTATACGTAAGGGCATATTTAATCGAGGGATCGAAATTTTCGAAATGACTAGATGACGCATCTAAAAGTAACATTATTGGCTTCAAAACCCATTTTGATTCGTCTCAAAATCTTTTTTAACTTTGGGATATCGCGTGTACCACTCAAAGTAGTGAGTGTTATTAAATTTTTGAAAAATGATCGAGAACTGAACCTACGATTTTTATAACGACTTTACATGGAGTTTTTACTCTCTGAGGTTTGCCATTGTCTGCAGAGAGGTGACGGCCGAGCAGAATATTAATTCAATTGTAAACCTTCTGAATAAGCTGGTGATTGAACACACGGGCTACCGCAATTTTTTGCATACTGGCCACGTACTCTACCCAGTAGGCTACGGCCACAATTGCATATAATATTGCATAATATTTTATTTTATTTATTTTATTAAGTTCTTTATAACACATTTTTTATATTTTAGTTACAACAGAAAAAATTGGTGAAAATAATAAATTAAATGCAAAAATAAAGTTCTGACAGTAAATAAATAAATAAAATAATAAATAAATGAATAAAAATATAATTAATAAATAAATAAAAAAAAATTAAAATTTAAAGATTTACTAAATTAATTTTTTGCAGAGCATAAAAGATACTTTAAAATTTGTACACTACTTTTAAGTTTTTTTGCACATGTTTTAGATAAATTCATACTCTATTTTTTGGATTGTCATTATACACGTATTAAATTATGTATTAAATGCACTCATTCAAGCTCATAAAACAAACTTTACAAATCGTCGCTTCAGAAAATAAATGTCGTATGAGAAAATTTTCACATTTGAGATTATTGAGAAAAAGGGGCTATAATTCAAAATCTAGCGGAGCAATATTCTTCAGAATTTCAGGTTTATTTGCAGACACATTTCACAATAGATTTCTAATTTTTTGTGGACTTATGCTATTTCTTTAGAATTTATAGCCCCTTTTTCTCAATAATCTCAAAAGTGAAAATTTTCACATACTACATTTATTTTCTGAAGCGACGAAATGTTTCTCCACTTCATTTAATTAACGAGACTCGTAATTTCTACATAGTTTGTATATCACGTGTTAAATACGCCAACAAATTTTTAAAATTTATTTAATATGCTTGAATGATGAGTGTATTTGATACACCAAAAATATGAATGGTGTTAAATAAATAAATAATTTATTGGACACTTTTCAATCTCATTACAGGAGCTTCAAAACTTTTGAAACTAAACAATCGAATGTGGCTAGTTTTGATTTAATAAAAAATTAACTTGATAATCAATTATTACACTATCAAACCGGTTGTACTTCATTAATTTTTTAATTAAAATGGTGTAAAAATGTACTGTTTTTTATGGATAAATAGGAATCTATTTTTTTTTTCTACAATATAGTAGTATTAAAAAACGTCGAGAAAAGTCATCGATTTAACTAAGTCGAAGACATGTCTTCGATTATTCGAAATTGGCTATATTTATAAAGGCAATTGAAAGATCACAGAACCCTCTTTTTGCCTTCTAGCCTTAGGTGTCTTTTATAAAATAAAAACATCAGCAGAATTGATTTATTGGTATAAATATTTGCCAAAAACTATTTTACTTTATAAGTGACTGATGTCAGGCTGTCTCAATGATAAAAATATATTTAATTTTTTTCATATACCATATCCATAGGAGAATATTAAAATTTCGGTCATAAACAACTTTATTTTCCACAAAAACCTTTGTTTTCTTGATTTTCTATATTTTAATAACAAGTTGCTTTCGTTGTCTGCAAAGTTATCAATCACTTAAAAAAAATTATTCATTAAAAAATCATTCTGAAAGTATCACGTTCGATCACAAAAGCAGTGCAAAATATTTGCAATATTTAGGTAAAGTATCAGCTGAGCATCTGCAACAGAGCTGCCAATGAGTAACAGTGTTGCAGTATTGCTGCAATTATTGAGTGTCTCGAACAAGCCCTTTCTTTATTCTTGATTAATTAAGGTAAGCCATCAATCAAGGTCATTTAAAATTGTATTAAAATTTTCAACACAGTTTAGCAAAAAACTTGTCCGGTTTAAAACAGAATCTGTGATCTATAAAAATCACAAAATACTACAACAGTACAGTATCACAACATATTCGAATAGTAAAGGATGATTTTGGAGACGATATCAGTCCAAATAAAAAGAGCTTAATAATTGTTTGAGTTTAGAAATATGACCTTAAAGAGATACACATCTTCTCCATACGCGATGAGTATATTAAATTGTATTTAACATTTTTTTAATTATTGGAATCGGCTGCGATAAGATATATTTTACAAAACCTACGCACCTAAAAGGTGAAAAATTATACTTGCAATTATTTTTCTGTATGTTCAACAAAGTTTATTTATGAATAATTGTCAATTAATATTTTAAGTTTCGGGATTTTATCTAATAACAATATAAATACACTGAAATTATGATATACATAAATGTTATATATAAATTCTAATAAATTGTTTGCTTTTCCTGCCATTGCCATAATAATTATAGTTATATCAGTTATTCATATAATTTAGTTAAACACTTTTATAATTGATTGATTTTTAAAACAATGCAAATAAATAGCAAAAAATGTTTAAATAACATTTGAATATCGTATCGTATGGTATAACAATTATTGTAATAATAATAAAAGCTAATAATATTAATTTTCAGTTATACTTATTTGAGTTTTTAAATACAACATACTTGTTTTCTGTTTTATATATAATACAGTGAATGTGTTTGTTTTGTTAAAATTGTCTATAAATAATGAAAAAAAAAGCACCGAGTTACATAATTTATATATAAATATAATTTAAATCACGCTAAACTTGAGTTTAAACTAGAGTCTCGAGAATACTAATTAAATAAATAACACAGAACAACGTTTTAATGACAAGAAAACAAAAAACTATAAATTCTTTTAAATACTTTACGAGACACATTCTATTAGGAAGAACTTGAAAATGTTGATTTTTGTAAAAATTAAATTAATTTTACAAAACTTAAGTTGGTTTATTTTGAGAATTAAAAGATGTTTTATCGTGAAACATATTTGCTGTTTAATGAATACAAAATGTTGAACAACGACATCTATAGCTTCATAATCAATTTCAATTCAATCCAATTTATTGAGACTTTTTTTAATAAAGACAAAAGTGAATGCGGTACAATGTTTTATACTATACATATTCAAGTTTTTAGACTATAGAGTGTTATCTAAAAATGAAATGACTATACAAGCGATACAAGCTTTATGCTTCGATATAAAAGTTGATTTAAACAGGATTGCTGTTAAAATTTGTTTGAGTTAGAATTTAAGAGTTTTGCTCAATACTTAAGATTGACTTTTAGGTAAAATAATCTTTATAATCAATTTAAGGCTTTTATGAGTTTTAAAGAAAAGTATGACAAACATATAAAAAGTATTTAAGAAATTATGTTGACTGTATATGATTTAAATACAAATTCTAAATGTTTGATAGTTTAAATCATACTTGATTTTAAATACAAATTCTAGTTGTTTGATAGTTTAAAATCGTTTTATTGAGCTTAAGGTCAAAGTTAGAACAATTAATTGTTCTAACGAATCTTTCCAAAGAAACAACAACAACAACAACAACAACAACAACAACAACAACAACAAAGTTTTTTCAATATGAAAAGGAAAAAATCAATAGCTGATCTTATTGCACAATTTCTGCCCGGCTAAAGGCGTCATCAGAAATCTTTGTGATACCCGTGCAAGCGCGCACTAACGCACTGCACCACCGGGGCGATGAGATTTGAAGTGTCAATTTCTCAGTTTTTCTCAATTTTCATAATTTCACATTTGTTGTTGTATTTCTGTTTTACTTTAGTCTCTATGCTTATGTTATTATCAAACATTTAGAATTTGTATTTAAATCATATAAAGTCAACATAATAAATATAGAGGTCATTTAGGAAAAAATATTTAAGAAATTATTTTAAAAATTCACATTAGATTGTAGTTCAACATGTCATTTTATATTCACAAAGATGTCGTTGTTATGATCAACATTTGTTCAGCTTTGTTAGTTTTATTTGTGTTTATAAAATTCCTTGATTTTAATACTGCGTTGTTCTTAAGAAATTTTTAATAAGAAAATATCTGAATTTGATGCTTTCGATATAAGTATAACCACTGAAATTAAGTCTACTCAGCATATATTATAAAGAGTTGGAACGGAATATCATAAATATCATTTGCATAAATCTAAACTTAACGTTACAACAAAATCAAACTGAAGAAACGAATTGAACCACCTCAATCAAAAGTCAGTGCTATTGAGGTGAATGGAAGTACAGGGCACGTTGGTTCCAACTGCAAGGCCGTAGCCATGCAATCAGCCGAGGCAGTGTAATCGTTCAAAGTTTCCATAACTTTGCCCAGGCTGAACCTTTTGTTATGAATAAAGAGATTACAAAACAAAATAATCCAAATTAATCAAAATTCAGGAAGTTTACCAGATTTTTGGACAATTGGGATCCAATTTGGCCGCATCTTTGAGCATTTTCTCTGCTAGACGTGGTTCACCAAGTATATGATGCGTTTCGCCAAGAGCACGTAATGCCTCTGTATGATTTGGATTGGCAGCTACGGCATTGATAAAACATTGCTTAGCATCAGTCCACTGTTCCAGATAGATGCAGACAAGACCGCGCTATTTTTAAATAAAAAGAAGTTGTTTAAAACTTTTTTAGAAGTATTACAATTAATCTAATTTACCATAAACATTATCTGGTGTGAGAGTGGATAGATTTGTGAAGCCTCATGTATGCAGTTGAGCGCCTCATTCGGGTGTTCAATGCTCAAGTAAACATCAGCCAAGAGTAACCAGATCTTTAAATTGAGGCAATAAATTTAAATATATTAAAAACTCAAATAATTACGAAATAAATAACGTTGTCTTACTTTTAGTTGTATCATCCATGGCCTTTGCGGTCCTGGCTTTGGACTAAACGAACTGAGCGAGCTCGCAGCTTCGCTGAGCGCCTGTTCGACACGTGACACTGCAGCCAAAGAAGCGGCATAGACAGAATCTAATGGAGAATAAGCATAGGACACGGACACACTTAGTTTAGCATATAATTTTAAGATATTATAAGATTTATTAACTAAAATTTAAGAAAATGTGTTTCTATATTGATAAAGTTTTGATTTTTTGAAGTTTTAAAACTAAATAAGCAAACCATTATAAGTATTTAAAATTATATTGATATTAATATGGCAAATATATATATTTTTTCTGTGAAATAATGGCAACCCAAACAATTTAACAGCAAAATTTTGAAAAATTTAAAGAACTAAAACTATAACAAAGCAACTACAATAACGTTTTCAAAAGAAACTCAAAGAAAAGTTAGAAGTATAAAAGTTCTCCTGTTTTTTTGGAGTTTTAAAGGTGTTTTCTAAAAAAAAGAATCATTAAAACTATTTTGATAAGTTTAAAAGGCGGTGTTAAGTGATGTGAAATTTTTATATATCTAATTTTTTTTATTAGTTATTTTGCATTTTTTAGATGCATTCTTTGATATTGTTGATTTTTGAAACGTTGGAAAGGCAGCTGCTGATCCTGATTTAAATTAATGTTTATGTATAGTTAACTAGCATTAAAGGTTTGAACGCAATCATTTAAATTGTTGTAAAACTTTACGAGCTGAGTTTAATTTACAGTGGTGGCGGTCTTTACAGAGGTCTTGAAACGGGTTTAATATTGTCAAAAATATCAACGAAACTGAAAACCATATGGACAATTAAGAAAAATATTTGTATTTATGGCTAAATCATTAGCTTAAGGTTTCGTCATGAAAAAATTCTACGCTTAAGGCGAATTTTTGAAACAAATGTTTTCAAAATTGTTGAACATGATAATAACTGCATTTTAAAATAATACATTTTGATAAACTACTACACATATTAATTTTATTTAAACTAATGTTAATGGGACTTCCACAATAGTTAATAAGCTGAATTCAATCGTATTTGACAGAACGATCTTGTCAAATACGATCCCGGAGCTGAACTGTCTGCTGAATATATATCTGACTCTGGTGTTGCTCATAGTAGCCACTGTTGTGTTCAGAAACAATTACAATTTAACTTTTTATTGAAATTAATATAATAAAATTAATTACAAAGATTGAGTAATTTTATACACGTGTTAGGTAATTGCTGTATAACGAACAAACGAAGTAAGTATAATAGTAAATTATTGTTCAGTGTCTTGCTAACAAAAAGTAGTTAGCCAGTGTTGCTATAACATCTCCTTTCTTTAAGACTGCTGCGGTGTTCTTGAGACAACATCCACAGGAATATGACGTCTTGCATGCGCCTGGGCATTCCTGAATGAATATTTAATGGTAAAGATGTAAGCACAGCTTCCGTTATCGTATTTCTATTAAAACTGAACTCTTGTAGTAGGATTTGAAGGGGAGTTATAGAAACCTATGAAGAGACTTCTTGATTCTTTGACGATCTTGAACGAAGTTGGTCGGTGTGAGCTGTGATGAGTTTTTGACGATCCTCCAACTGTGATAAAATTATTGTATATGACACTTCCAATTCTTTCGATTTCGACTTCTCCAGGAACCCAAAGCTTTTATTATTTAAAAATTATTTTGCGAAGACGAGATCTCCTATGTTGAAAGACCTATCTTTGGTGCCGTAATTACAATTATATTGTTCTTCCATTTGTTAATTTCTTTAAATCGGCGCAGTGGCAAGCCTTAGAATGATATCAGAGATAGTTCTCATTTTCATACCGATAAAGTGTTCACCTGGTGATTTTCAGCTCGGTGTGTTTGGATTTGGTGATGCACGATATACTTCGAGAAAAGTTTGCAGTGCTTCTGCATGTGTTTCTTCCTCCTCAGACTTTTCAAAAGCTCTTTTTAGAGTGTCTACGAATCTTTCGGCTTGTCCGTTTGAACTAGGATGAAATCGTCTGTTCTAGTATGTTGAATACCGCGATTTGTGCACCATGACTCGAATATTTCAGAACAGAATTGAGTGCCATTGTCAATGACAAGTTGTTCTTTGACCGTTTGGACCATTTGAATGGCGTGTCTTTTTTAACAAATTGTCTAAAGGTTCTCTGAGAGTAAGCATTTGATTAACATAGTTGTTATAATGATTTATGGATCCAAGGAGTGATCTTACCTTAGATATATTTTCTGATATTTTATTGGCTTTTGAAAAAATTTACATTTTTCTTACATCATTGGAAACTTTTTTCCAATCAATCAAAATCTTTGGCTGCATTTTTAGTTTTTAAGTTTATTTTTGTTATTGAAGTGTTATTGAGTACTGGTTTTGATTTTTATTCATTCTATTCTGCAATTTAATTCAGGATACCTCCGTTTTCTCATCATAACTACGGTTATAATTGTTTTGGATACAGGTAAGTTCAGGAAATTTTTAATTCTAGTAAAGAAAATCTAATACAGATACTCTTCATTGTTCCTTAAGATACCGCTCGTGCGGGATATGAGCTAAACCAGCTTTTAACCGACTTTTCACCCCGCCTGAACAATGCTACGATATTTTTTATACACGTTTATATTTATTTTGCTTTGGCCCGCCCCAGCGATTTTATTTATATTTTCTTTCTTGCGTTCTTAACCCATTAACCACGGTTGGGTATTTTTTACCCATGAAAATGCTTCTGCAGAATTGATCATACTAGAAATCGCCAGTGGTCGAAATTCAACCTTTTCACTGTGACTTACACTGTGATTTGAAATAAATTTCGTTCTCAGATGAGCGTAGAAAAGGGTTAAAAACGAATCTATTTCTATTTTCAATTTGCCGCTCAGTGCTAACCAACGACTTTTCATACAATAATACGTTGTACTGAGAAAACCTACAGTTTTCGAGATAGCGAAATAATTTTGATGCCATAATAACGGGAAATTTTTACATATAAATAATACGTTGTACTGAGAAAAGCTAGTTTTCGAGATATCGTCATAATTTTTATGTCAAAATAACGGGAATTTTTCAAAATTTACTGTTTGTAAGCAATTTCACAAACCCAATATATATTCGCACATGTTACATAAAAAAATAATTATTGTAGGGTATCCGTAAGAGATACCAGCAATGTCTAAAATTTCCTCTTACACCGTGTTCTTTCATCTCTTATGGCTTAGCTTTAAATAAAAATTCTGTATTGAACGCTTATATTTCAGGTCAAAGGTCACAAAAAGTATTTTGTGCACTACTTCTCCCTACTCTTATTCATTTGAAGAAAATTATCCAAATCGGTTAAGAAACACGGGAGAAAACGGTACCGAACTCTATTTCCTAGGCCTATTTATATATAGATCTCAGGATTGGTAACAGCTAATTGTTGAATATTTTGTTTGTTGCTTTAAGAAAACGTAGAGCTATAAATTGTTTTTGGAGTGTGTCATGAAATTTTTAAGCTAACATTTTTCAAGTCAAAAGTTTTTTAGTTTAAAAATCAGCACATTTCTGTTATTATCGTTTGTAAAAAATTTTATTATTTATTTATTTATTTTTTTATTGTGAAATACTTTACAAATTAATTTATAAAATATTTGTTGGTGCAGGGCAGCTAGGGCCATGTTGCACCGATTTTAATCTATACTTCGGAGAGCAGGTTGTGTTTTCTTATCGCACTTTTAACAGAATCAAAAGCTTCTTTTCTACTACAGTCCAAGAGTAATTCCAATTGTAGATTACATTTAGATAAAGGGCATTCTACCAAAATATGATAAACAGTCATAGTTGAAACGCAAAGATTACATTGCATAGGCTCAGTTTTTGTGAATATATGTTTGGTGCTGAATATTGTTTTGCCGAGTCTTATTCTAGCCAGTGTGATACAGTCCTGACGCGTCAAGTTGATGTCGTAATTAGGCCTTGATGGCTTACTGTTGTGACTTCTTAAAAATGAGTTTGATGATTCCCAGAATAGGCGAGATTCAAGATTTTGAGTTGTACTGAAATAGTTCGTAATAATTAAATCCAAGCAAGGAACTTCGAAAATAAGAGGAAGCAAGAATGCTTCCTTCGCCGCAGCATCGGCTACTTCGTTTCCGACAATTCCGATGTGCCCGGGAATCCATATGATGGGATATAAGCACTTTACGTTGTTAAAGATAAATTTAAATGCATTGCTTTTTCTGTTATTAAGAGCTTTTAGTACACTTAGGCTATCGGAGCATATCAAAGTTTTTTTTTGTACATCAATTGTACAGCATATTTGACCGCGAAGTGTGTTGCAGTGAGTTCAGCAGCAAATATACCTGAGTACATAGGCAAAAGAGATTGTTGAATTTTGTTAAAATTATTTGGAATTTGCCTGCAGACTGCATAAGAGGTTGCACCTTTCTGGAAAGATCCGTCCGTATAAAGTGTCATTTCGGGCCGAAATACATTACAGGTATCATAAAAAATTTGTTTAAAAATCAATGGATTAGTATGTTTTTTGAAATATTTACATAATGAAGTATCAATAAAAATGTTATGCTCAAATGTGTTATTTGAACTTATAGTTGGCTGTTTTGGAATAGGTAAATTATATTTAAGCATTAAATCTGTAATATTTCTTACTCCACACAAATCTCTAACATTGAAACCTTGGTCCAATGATTCGTCCAGCTTTTCCCAAAAGAGGTGATGTAGACTTGCCATGGTTGATGTTAATGATTTTGAAGCCAGCTTTATGCTTCGATTGTTTTTTATTGTTTGAAAATTTTGGTAACGAGCTTCAATCCTTAAAGCATCTAACGGTGTTGGTGTTAGTAATCCAGTAGCTGTTCTAAAGCACTTGTTAAGCGCAGCATTTATTTTTCTTATATTTGTTTTGCTGGTCCAGCTGTATATGGTGATGCAGTGTTGAATAACACCAACAGATAGAGACCTGCATATTCCAATTGCAGTATCAATGTGGGGACCTTTTTTCCTTGAGCAAATTACTTTAAGTAAATTGTTTATTTTACTTAATTTACTGATTAAAAAGCTGGTTTGTTCATTCCATAATAATGTTTTTGTAAAGGTCAAACCTAGAATTCTCATTTTTGTTTTGATTTGAATTCTCTCCTCCCGTAATATTAGTGTCGTACAGCGGCAGTTGTGTTTTCGGCAGACATGAAGGATTTCCGCTTTGCTAGCGGGTATAATAGCACCTTTTTTAATAGCCCACTGATTGAGTTTATCGTCAAAAGCATTTAGGTTACGAGCAACCATATCCATTGATCCCGTGGCAACCGCGAAAATATTATCTGCGTATATTCCAATGTAGTCTATGCCTACTACATTCTTTAAACATTTCAATAAAGAGTTTGCATATGCATTGTACAAAAAAACTGACAATGGTGACCCTTGGGGTAGACCATTATCAAGCTCATACCTTTTTGATAGATAACCATCAACCCTAACTGTTATTTGCCTGTGAGTTAAGAAATTCAGTATAATTTTAAGCATTGATTTTGGGATTCCCCATTCATGTAATTCGTTTATGACAAAACATGATACAACTCGGTCGAAAGCTTTCTCAAGATCTTCAGATAAAACGATGCTATGCTTTTTATTTCTAAGATTTTCTTTAAGCTTTGTTTCCAATGAATGACATAGAGTATGAACACCGTGATTGGGTAAAAAAGCATGCTGTTCTTTTTGAAGTTTGTCTACTGAGCATTCTAAAAGTCGTTTTGAAATAATTTTTTCAAACGTTTTCGATAGCACAGGGAGTAACGATATAGGCCGGTATCCTTCCAGGAGATTAGGATTTTTACCTGGCTTTGGAATTGGTGATAGAATACTATGTTTCCAATCATGGGGATAAATTCCGGAGACCAAGATGTTGTTGTATAGCTTGCAGATTCTCGCTTTAAGCTTAATGGAGGCATTTTTTAACATGGAATATGTTATTTTGTCTGCACCTGGACTTGTTCCTTTAGTGGTCTGAAGTGTCAAATCTAATTCCGAAATTGTTACTTCCTGAACAGTGGTGATTAAAGATGGTGTGACGTCTGGTAGAGTATCAATATTTAGTGACATTTTTTTGTTTATTATATTTGAGTCAAAAGAACTATTTGACCCAATCGAGCACCAGAATTTTGCAAACTTATCAGCTATATCTATAGGATGAGAAAAAACTGCGCCTTGGACAAGAATAGAAGGGAAATTTTCAATTCTGGTGGTTCTAATGTTGTTTACTTTCTTCCAAAGAAACCGTATATCCATCATCGGGTTTAGCGAGTTCAGAAAATGTTGCCATGTGTATCGTTTAGCTGTTTTGCATTCCCATTTTAATTTTGCGCTTATCCTCCTATAATTTATAATGTTCGTAATACTTCTAACCGTTTTACATTTCTTCCATGCTTGGTTTTTTTGGTTAATTAGTTTAGCTATATCTGAATTGAACCATGCTGGGCTATTACGATTTCGAGGTTTACAACTAACTGGCATAGATTCGTTTGCTGATTTCCTTATAATTCTTTTTATTTGAGCTGCCTCTTTATTAATATTATTTGTTTCGACATATTCATCACAGAAAACATAGGAATTAGAGCAAAATTTGTTCCAATCTGCGCTTTTATCTAGAAATCTAGAAACATACCTTTTTGCATTATTAGCAACACGATTAAATATTAAAATTGGGAAATGGTCACTCGCCTCGGGTTGCGAAAGGCAAGACCAAGTGAGGATCGGTGCTAAGTCAACAGAAGCCATTGTAACATCAACTGCAGTTAGAGTATTTCTGGTACTAAACAAAGTAGGGGAACCATCATTTAAAATTGTTAAGTTCCTATCATCGGCTAATTTTTCCCAAATCACACCACTTGGAGATGTTCTTTGAGATCCCCATAATATGTTTTGGGAATTTAAGTCTCCAATTATAAGATGATGCCCAGAATTAAATTTAGGTATGTCACTTACCAGCTCAGGTGTTAAATAAACATCATATTCTTTGTAGATATTTGTTATGTGTAGATCAGAACAACCATTGGTTGTTATGGTATGAAAAAGAAGATTTCCTTGCGATACTCTATGTTGAGATACACGTATGTTATTTTTAATGAGCATAGCTACGCCAGATTTAGCGTACGAGAAGTCTTTATTGTGGTTGTAAATGTTGTAACTGGGAAGATGTAGCAAGTGCAAATTTTTGTCTATTATATGTGTTTCTTGAATCGCTATTATATCCGGTCGATGTTTAGTAACTAAATTTTCAAGTGCAAACTTATTGTTAATATATCCCTGCATATTCCATTGAAGTATTCTTATATCCAATCGAAAATCCATATAGAGTTAAATATGATAAAAAAGAAAGGAAATAAAGCTTTATTGAATAAGTAATTGGTAGATAGCTTTAATTTTTGTTGTTAAGTTGGGATGGCATTGTACTTTTGAGTTTGTTAGGTGTAATAATTACGCTTAGATTTGGGAATTTTTGGTATAATTGTGAGCATGGTGTCAGTTCGATATCGCTGTTGATTTTTTGACTCGGTATTGGCGATGACTCATTTTCAAATGTGTCCATTGCATTATCAATAGTTTTGTCATTCGATGGTAGATTTGTTACCGTTTGTTTTTTGCTATTGCTACTAGGTGAATGTTTTGGAATGTTTCTCTGAGTATCGTTTTTGTATGTATAATTGTTTATTTGAGTTGTTTTGGTAGTGGGTGATTTGATTTGTGTATTTTTTTGTGTGTTTTTGGGTAATGTGTTTGTTGTTATAGAACTGGTTGAATTCGCGGCTTCGTGACTGGGAGCCTCTATATTACTTTGTTGTTTTGTAGTAGTTTGTGTTTTTGTTATATGTGTTGATGATGCAGTTGAGGGGATGTTTGCTTGTGTAGTAGACATTTTCTGTTGAATATGTTGTGTATTTGCTGTTTTAGTGGCGTCTTTGATGACCTCTGCCATTGTGGGTTTTGATACGATTTTTCTAAAAGGTTGAAGCGTATGAGCAGTAGGGTTACTGTTAAATATTCTCCATGCCTCTCTTACCGTACATCTGTGATCAGTCTTAACTTTATTTACAGCTTTGTGCTTTAAAAATGTGGGGCATGATGCTTCATAGGAAGAATGATCTTCGTTGTTACAGTTAACGCAGTATTTTCTAATGCAAGTCTCATGTGGCGGTTGTAGAGCGCATTCTTTGCAGAGTTCGACATTGCGACACCTTTTTTTTTGTGTGTCCGAGTTTTTGGCAATTTACGCACCGCATGGGATTCGAAATATGTTCCTGAACCTTAACCATTTCCCAGCCCAATTTAAGAGTCTCGGGGCGACGAATCAGGTCAAAAGTAATGATAGCAGCACCGGTAGGGATTAGATCATCTTTTTCTTTTTTTAAAATTTTTTTAACGCTTATGACTTTTTGATCGGACAAACTTTCCTAGAAAAGATTCGGCCTTGAGTTGTGTTAAGATTTGCATGGGTTGTAATTTTAACAGGAACCAAGTTGACTAGTTTTGCCTTTAAAAACTTTTGCGCAGCTTTCAAATCTTTGGTTTTTAATAGCAAATCTCCCGAACGTAATTCAGTTGATTCGCTATAATCCCGTGATATAAACTTGAATCCCTTTTCAATTTGGAAAACGTTGTAAGATGCTATAGGACGGACGTTTTCTTCATTTGTTTTTCCTATGGCAGATATTACCAAGTAACGAGGTATGTGATCATCATTTTGTCTAACATCTGGAAGTGGAACGAAATCTTCGGATCGCATACGCTTTTTTTTTGTTGTTGTAGGATTTGGGTAAGGATCAGGATCCAAAATACTGAACCTATTGTAAAAGGGGGGCTCAACCCCGTTCATTTTGGGTATTTTTAACTCCGATTTGTATAAGAGTGTTTTTCTAATAGATACTCTATTTAAAGTTTGATCTTTTTTTTTTTTTTATTTTTGTTACCAAAACAGAAACTAGTTTTAATAACTGCTTTGGAAACTAAAAAATTTTATATTTTTAAAAAAATTTAAAAGCTCTCTTAGCCAATTAACTAACGATACCTACTATTGATAGAAAATTTTTGATATTAAACTGTACTGTTGCAGAAGAAATTCGTGCCCATTTAGAACACATTAATGACAGTTGGATATTTTTATACCCAACTCATATCTCGACTACGGTGAAAGATACAAAGTTGAAATTTGATGTGGTAGTTCCTGTAATCAATACAAGAAAGCACAAAAAATGTTTAAAAATCGTACGTTAATGGGTTAAGAACGGCAATCTTGTAACAGGTACGGTTTGACAGAAGAGTAATTAATTATTTTTTAACGTTACGAGTCCGCCACCGCTGCTTAGATTTTTTTAAAAACTTTTTTAAACTTCAAATTAGGTTAGATATATTTTAAAATGCATTTTCAATTTGGCTAATTTCAAACGAATAAAATACTTTACTGAATGAATGCTTGAGCAAATTTGTATGCTTAAAAAAACCTTAGTTTATGACTTACTATTCATTTAGTCCACGTATCGTAAAGAATGAATATTCATATTTTCAAATATATTATCAGAGATTAGTGTTGAGATAATTTTGAAATGAAATTAAAATTATAAAACAAATTAGATGTGGCGATTATGAAGCTATTGACGTTATAAAATATTTTTGTAACATATCTTTGTATTTGTAAAGATCTAAAAATAGCTACATGATGAATCACCGCGAACAAAATGACTGCTGATGAGCGCTCAACTTACTTGAATCTTTGTCGGACATCTGTGATGAGTGCACGTGTAGAACAATGCTCTTTGTATCCGATTGCTTTTCTTCTTCGGCAATGATTTGCGTCTCGTACAAATCACGCCAAATATATAGCATTTTCTGTACGGTGACTAATGCTATTTCAGCATCCTGTAAATGTAGCTGTAGGTGGGCCTTAACATGAAGTAGATTGAGGTTATCGGGAAATTCATCGAGTGCATCCTCGACAACGGCTAACGCTTCGCGCGGTCGTCTTGATGCTGTTAGCAGTAGGCTAAATAAATGCAAACTAGGCGCATGCTCAGTGCGCAAAGCTAAGGCAAACCGTATGTGCGTTAAAGCCTCGCTTATGTTGTTGAGCAGCGCATACTGCAAAGCCAAATAGTATTCGCAGAGATGATCGTTGCCATCATTTTGCACAGCCTTTTCCAAGGCTTCAACAGCCAATTTATTGTAACTGTCGCGCTCGAATTTTAGATTGGTTATTATGGCCAACTGTTGATAGCCAATGCCAATATAGAGTTGACTGCGCGAGAATCGGTGAGCTAAAGTGATAGATACACAAAACTATGATAAATAGTAGAAAAACAAATATTTTTATTTATTATTTCTTACGTTTTGTTTCACGCTTCTGTGCTTGCTGTGCAAAGTCCAGACCCTTCTTTATCAGACCCAATGACTCGTAGCACAAACGAGAGGCCAGCAAGCAGGGCAGCGGATCGTCAGGCGTCATTTTAGCTGATTCCTGCAACACTTTGAGCGCATGCATATGCTTGCCGGCAGCCATCAAACTGATGCCGTACTGACGCCACACATGCTGCTCGCCAAAGGAAAACTTAAGAGCCTTTTCGAAAGACTCATTGAGTAGATTAACAAGACCCCAGCGCACTGTGGCTAGCGTCATAAGATCATAGACTGCGGTAGCATTGCCCATGGCATGCTGACGTGCAACACGAAATTCTGGACTCTGTGAGAGCACGGTATCGCGCACTGCCAACGCCTCGGCTATAAGCAGCAGCAGAATCGTTTCCTCGTGCTGATTGCGTGGCGTGAATTGATTGCGTGCCGCATACTTGCGTGGTTTCCATAACTTCTTCGCTGCTGCTGAGCGACCACCTAGTGTGCCGGTGGAACCAGCAGCACCACCAATTTTCTTCTGAAATGGTGGCGAGTAGATTGTGCCAGAAACACCGCGAAGCAGCACTTCGGCCAGTTGACGCGCAAGTGTCAGTCTAAGCGATTGTGTGGTCTTCGTTTCGATGGCATTCAACATGGTGCGATAACGTTCTATGGCATCATGCAGCTTGCCCGCCTTGATGAGCACAATCGGCGCATGCTGCAGCGCTGTCTCGAGAATGGTGCCCATGCGGCGATTAAATTCCAGCGTTGTTGAAGGTATGGTGGAACTGATGGCCATATTGCTGGCCGACTGTTGCACTGTTGAGGTATTGACAGTGAGCGTGGAGCCGATGGCATTGTTGCTGGCCGAGTATGAGGCGATATCCTGTTCCTGCAGATAGAGTAGACCGAGATGGGTGGCTCGTTCGAAGCACGCGACCTAGAGGAAGAGAAGAAAGGTAAGGAAAATATGAATAAGAAATAGACATGAAATTGACGGCACGAAAGTGAATCAAAAAGATTACATACACCAAATGTCTATAAAAAATAAGAGTTTTATTTAACAAAAAATTCATATTAGTTAATTAGTTTTATGATCTATTAAATTATTACATGAATTAAAATGCGAGCTTTGGATCAAGTCAGTTTTTAAGAAGGCAACAAACAACAACTCTGTATAGAGTCAATCAGTTAGCTGACTAGACAGTCTGTTTCGGAAATCGCTACATTTTCCTCTTCAGTAGTCTTTGAGTGATTAAGCTGTGATCAACTTCCTTCTTTAAATTTGTATATGACTTTACACATTTAGGAATTCATTAATTTGAAATATATGGCAACTAATCATAAGACATTTTAAAGTAGTAGGCTATTTATAGATTACCGCCATCAACTCTACCAAGGTTGCCATCTTTTTCTAGCAATAACAAAAGTAAATTATTAAATATAACGCTCAAATGTTTTGTTATGAATTAGTGAAATGTGGCATAGGCATCATTATGAATTGTATTGAATGCAACGAGCATTACTTTTTAGTAATAAACTATGTAGCTTTGTTAACAAATTTGTAGTGCTAAGAGATCGGCAAAGTAGTAACGGTGGTGAATGGTTCAAACAAAACCTTTTTAGAATGAAATATACAAAAATAAATCTCTATAAAAAGGCGGTGACAACAAAGAATATAAATGACTGCAAAAATTATAAAAAGTACAGAAATTTTTACAGAAATTAATTGAGAAATGCAAAAATAATTACATATCAAAAAGCAATGTGGAATACAATAAAAATATATGTGTTAAATGAAAAAAGAAGAGAGATAGAAAAGGTAAATTTTAACGATACGGTGACTTTTTATAAGCGAATAATTGCGAATAAAACCAATATATACTTTATTGAGAGTGTGAAGAAAATTAATAGCAACATAACTTATCAACGTTAACTTAGCGCAAAATAAACCATGAACAATAAAAAATATGTTAATTTACTGTCAGCATTTGACATAATCGGCCCTAGTCTTTTACAAATTGTGAACGAGTAACTTCGCAGTGGATCATTCCCGGATAGTTGGAAGTGTGTCAATAATTATTCCAATAGAGAAAATTAAAAACACAACGCCCAGAAGAGTTTCGAACTGTTAACATGCTAACAGAAAGTAAAATATTAGAAAGAGGGGTCCACAAACAGTTGCAGAAATATATGGAAAACAATAATCTAATTTCCGAATATCAGTCCGGATTCAGGAGGCAACACAGCTGCAAGTCAATACTCAACTTTGTTATTACGCAGTGGAAAACGGAAGTACAAATGGGCAAGAGAGTGGTATCGGTTTTCCTGGATTTGCAGAGAGCGTTTGAAACAATTGATAGAGAAATTCTAATAAACAGGTTAGAAAAATATGGAATGAAAGGAGCAGAATGAGAGTGGTTTCGAAACTATCTCACAAACAGAAGGCAGCGAACCAAAGTAGCGGAATATGTGTCAGATGCTTTGCCAATTGTGTTAGGAGTACAAGGAGCTGTACTCGGCACATTGCAGTTTCTTATAAATATTAATGACTTTGGTTGCAAATAAAGTGAACGCCGATTCAGACAGGCAGGCAGACAGGTGCAGGCAGTAACCTGCGAAGAAACGAAATAGAAATAAAGCCAAGCTGACTTTTATCTCGCTTGTTCACACAGTTTACCTGCGCCTATCGGCCTGCTTGTCTGAATCGGCGTTCACTCTGTCCGCAACCTTAGAGAAAGTTCTAGAATTTTCAAAGATTTTATGTTTGCAGATGACACTTTGTTGTATGTAGCCGGAGATTCGATAGATGAATCTATTGATAAGATAAATGTTAAGTTGAAAAATGTAGAAAAAAATTTAAAAATTAACTAACTAAAATTTAACACTAGTAAAACCAAGGCTTTGACTATTAATGATGATTCCAGTAAAAATATTGTTGTGGATGTAGAAGTAATCGAAAAATGACGGAAATTAAGTATCTTGGAGTCGTGATGGACAGAGAATTAAAATTAGAGGCTCACTTAAATTATATTTGTAATAAAATATCAAGGAAAATACGATTTTTTTAAGAGATTTAGACGTAAGGTATCAATAAACAGTGCAATCAAAAGATATAATAAAATAATTAAACCACATTTTGATTACTGTTCAACAATATTATTTTTTAGGATCTAATGAGATGATGAATAGGCTTCAAAAATTGCAAAATAGAGGAATGAGGTCTATACTTATAAGTAGTTAAGTAAGTAGTTAAGTATAAGTAGTTTCCAAAGTAGTACTCATATCAGAGAGTATAAGTTATATAGAGATTTCAGTTTGAAGGTCACTCAAGTTTCGTTGTACAAGCGTCCGGAAAATAGAAAAGCAAAACAAAAATAATTATGCTTTTACCTCAGCAGTTGTTTCATGTTCACCTATAGAAAAGTATAGGCAGCATAAAAACGAACGCTGAGGCAAAGCATAATTATTTTCGTTTTGTTTTTTTATTCTCCGGACGCTTGTACAACGAAACTTGAGTGAAATAGCATTCGAAGTCGAACTGGGACCTCTATATAATTTATACTCTCTGCTCATATGTGATTGATATGAGTGACAAAGTGAATTAAATAAATATATAATAATTAAATATTCATATGATTTAGAATTGTTTGAGGTCAAGCTCATTAATATTCGATTTGTTGACGTTTTGATTTAGAGTATTCGTAATATAATGAAGTACTTAGAGTATTGGAACCACAATTTTCTAATTTTAATATTTTTTGATATTGGGGTGGACCCGAATGTTTTCACAGTATAAGTGGGTAGTTTGTTTCGAGTCTAGTGTGAAAATATAAAAAAGGGTGATGGCTCGAGGAAACTACCGACCCATTGTGATATGCATTGTGATATGATTCGTGCCGTAGTTGACGGTATTTCGTTTGAGGAGCACTACCTTTATTTTTTGGTTTTTATTAACGACTTTTTGTTGTTGACGAATAACACTGCATTCGTTGCCGGAAGACAGCAGCATTTGTCATTCAAACTCATTGAAAAAACTTCCAAGCTCTATGGAGGTTGAGAGGAATAGGCAAAATATGAATGACACACTCATTAATGATTTATAAAAAATATCCGAGTGGGGTCTTAGATAGAGTAGAGTTCAATGCAGGCAAGACCCAGTGCTATCTGTTAACCCACAAGGGGTTGGATTTCCCTTAGCTCCCTTCATTATGAATGGTGTGGATCTTGTGGAATCAGCGCTCTTGAAGTTCTGGACATATCGATCCAATCTGATCTTCGTTGGGATGATCATATTTTCGATGTGGCGAAAGTAGGGGGCAAGTGGCCAGGCTTTTAAAAACGGTTCAAAAATATTTCACTTCAGCTGATTTTTGCCACGCGCTCAGAGCAAACGTACCAGTACTTGACGTTGAATTCGATCCAGAAGCTCCAAATAAGATCTTGAAGACTCTTATAAGGCCGGAAATGGAGTACATTTCGCACATTTAGGCAGGAGCTTCAAGATCTTATTTGGAGCTTCTGGATCGAATTCAATGTCAAGCGATATATTTGATAGGGGATGAAAGTATTTCATCATTATCTGAATCATCTTTGTATCATCTTTATATTAAAAAATTTTCACAATATAAATTGATTTATCGCTTTCATGGCTCAGTTGCAGTGCCTATAAATTTCAATAAAGTGAATATTTCATTAGCCAATTAGGAAAAACAACAAAAAAAGTAATAATAAAAACTTAAAATAAGAATGGTTTTAACTACGAGTTACATGTCGTCACCTAAAATGCAAGAAGACGTAACAACACTTATGATTTTACAGGAGAAGCGAACAAAAAAATAAACTGGCCATTTCAGTCCTTGGAAGGACTTTGACCTAGCTTCTAATGATCAATTGTATTGTGCGTGTTATTAAATGTTTGATCACTAATGACCGAGAACTGGACCTACGTGTTTTATGCCGACTCCGAACGGCTTATGTTCTCAAGAAGCTTTACATGGTTTGTTTATAAAAATAAGGTTTGCTATTGTCTGCAGAGAGGTGATGACCAAACAGGAAAATTAAATCAATTGAAAAAAAACTTTCTGTCTGAGCTGGAATTGAACCCGGGCTACCGCAGTTTTTTAGCTTAGGGGCCACGCACTCTACCCACTAGGTTACGGGCGCCACAGTGAAGCAAAAAACTTTCTAAATTTCTCAAACGCTTACACTGAGTGCTTTTAGAATTTTGTTAGTAAAAACGTTTGGAGTAGAAGAATTGTACAATTTTTCGGAGACATGTATTTTGATACGGTGCATCATAATCAATCAAAAAGTCGATTTTGAATTTTTTGTTGTTACGCCTTTTTACATTTTAGCGGACGATGTGTATGTTAACTTTTTTCATTGACTGTATGGGACGCACCATTTCTGATTCCTTTTCGGATTTTTTAAACTTCGATGACGGCTTTCCTGCTTGATTCTCCAAGCATAGACCTTTGATGGCATACGACTCGGCGAGAATTTTTAAACTGCGTCTACAAGTTTAAAGTTTCAATAAGCTTAAACATTTTATCTAACTTTCTAAAAACTTACAATGTTAGCTCTTTTTCTGCCAAAGTGTTGAGCTCAGCTTTGACAAAATTCTCCAAACTTTTTTCATACTCGCCACAGGCGTAACATAATTTGGCCAATAGTAGATAGGCATCTAGAGCAATGCCCGCTTTTTGTCCATTTTCACCGGTCACAAGAAGCAGTGCTCGCCTGGCATCTTGAAGACCAGTTTTTGCTTTGGCAAAATTGCTTTCGATGGGAGCGTTTTCCTCGAGGTAGTTTTCAAGGCGCGCCTCGCCCAACAAGAAGTTTGCAAGACATTCTGAAAAATTAAAAATAACGATTAGGCAAGGAGTTTGTAAAGTTTTTTTAATTGGTTGATAAACATTTTAATTAATTCAAATTTAATTATAAATTTTATCTGCTGCAGTGCATTACGTCCAATGTTCTCATTATCGCTTCCCTCACCACCGTACGTTATTCAGTCAGATAATAAGTCATGGCAGCTTCCCGCAACAACAAATACAATTGTTGTCAGTGTTTTGGTATTGATGACATAATAAGGTGTTTATTGTGTCATTGTTGTTTTTGGGGTCGCAGTTGTACTACTACTGGAGGTCATGCATGCACGCCCACAATGTTTTACTATCCGCCCTAATTGAATTAAATTCATTAACGTTTTAAGCTATGCTCTGTGCAACCACTTAACACTACTATAACAAATACTAGCTAGATATTACCATTATTTGGTGAACCCGTCTTTAGCTCTTCCGTCAGCTCGATGACTCGCTGCCATTTGCCTTCGCTGCGGCAGCTTTCAATTAGTGCTTCCACTTTTGTTGTATTACGCATTCTGTTTGCCATTCTATGTTTGAAGCGGGCGAGAATTAAGAAACACTGAAATGTTCCCGACCTATGTCTCGCTGACTAAACTTTCTGCTGGGTGTTCCTTTAATTTTATTGCAGCACCGACTGGCTACACACAAAAATGCACTTTGAACTCTCCGAGGCTTTGACACGAGGCACAACTACAAATATTGCATCTGTTCAATTCACTTTACATTTAGTTGATTTGTTTGGTGGCTTTTTTCAGTGAAATTTGTTATTAATTTGTGAATATTTTTGCAATTAAAGTAATTTTTCGCAAACTTGCAGTTTTTCACTATTTTCAGCTGGAACTGTCACTTTCTTGACAGCTGATTTTTGTTCTTTTTTTATGCCACTATTTTGCTATAGTTTTGTAGCCGTGAGCTAATCATAATATGAAGAATGCGGTGTAAAACTAGTCAGGCATTCATTGCATTCAAAATATTGCCCGGTTGCCAAAAGTTGCAACAAATTGAGTAAAGTTAGGCCTTTTCCACACTTGGTCAACGCAATTCCAACGAAACATCAACGCAACAGCGATAAAGTTGAAAATGCAACTATAAACCGAATACTTTCAGACTTGCTTCAAAAGTCATGCAACATATAATAATTGTTATTATATAATAACTCATGTTTTTCGACTTCTTGCACTAATTTAATATTTAGCATTTGCTCATTCATCTTGCAAACTATTTCTTTTTTTTTATATTCTAATAGGAACTAATTTATAAGCTTATTCGCCTTGATTAATATAAAGCCTACTGCACTACAAATACTTGAATTCATAAAACAAACGAACAGATGCAACACGTCGCCGATGAAAATTTCGGAAAGCCACGTTGCGTTGAACAGATTGAGAACGTGTCGAGAACTTGTTGCGAGTAAGTTGCTTAATCTGAAGGTTCCGGTATAAATACACAGGCTAGCAACTTGAGTTGGAGTTGCGTTGACCAAGTGTGGAAAAGGCCTAACACTAGCTCATTCATCCTGCAAAACTATTTCTTCTTCTTTAAGATTATATTAATGAAAATAATAACTACTTAATTAAGTTATTCACCTTGATTAATACTGCACTAGAAACAATTCACAAAACAAACAATTTGATGCAAAAAGTCGCTGATGAAAATTGCGGAAAGCCGCGTTGCGTTGAACAGGTTGAGAACGTGTCGAGAACTTGTTGCGTGCAAGTTGCTTAATCTGAAGGTTCCGGTATAAATACACAGGCTAGCAACTTGAGTTGGAGTTGCGTATCGGTCATTGTGCGTGCCACTTTCATAGAAAATGACAGCTTTCGCTAACTAACGATATAGAAAATTGTCGTGAACGCGTTTGGGAATTCTACTACTGATATAGCTTGTCTCAAATCTTGTGTTGTGCCACAAAATAAACTTTTAAGCTCTTAACCTGCATTAAAAACTTGGTCAGTTGGCAAAAAAATACAACTCTTTTAAACACTTCACAAGCACCGAAAAAATAGAAACTCAATGACGACTGATTTAGGACAAGCTTTTAATTTGAATAAGAAAAACTATGAATTTTGACAGATTTTTACTCGTGACTGCATAAAAACAAATGAACATCACTCCCTGCAGTCCGTGGCATCGTGCAAAAATTTGTCATGATGATTTCTTAAAAAAACTGACTGCATGAGATACACTTTGTTGATAATTCTTTAACAAACCTGCCATCTTTTCGTTCATAAAAAAAATTTCAAACTTTTATATGAGATTTTCGTCAGTGAAATGTATAACCGAATCAGCATGCTTCATCAAAAATGTAAAAAAATCGGGCATGATTCATTCAAGATTTTTTTTTAAACTTGAACTACTGGTTTATAATGAATATTTTCAAAACAAAGAATCGACTGTAATCGATAGGAGAGAATAATTATAAGCATTTTTTAATTACCTAAAAAGTATTTATTTGTGCCTTTTGCCGAAAATGCGTCAAACAAGTTTTAACGTGTAATGAGTCATAGTTAATAAGAAATTGTTTTCATGTTGATTTATTTTTAATATAGAAATGCCTTACCAGCGTACTTCTAAAACAATTACTTAAAAGTTAGATAAGTGAGAATTGTCTAATTTTTAAATCTCAGCACAAGCCATAATTTTATGCTATTTTCTAGAGCTTATTTGCTAAATATGCTTAATCGAATAATGACCTTATCACTATTATTCAATAAATTCTGATAAATAGTATAATAATATGTAAATAATAAGAGAAATAAATTTTAATTTTTTAATTTATTGATAATTGGAATTAGTGCAGTAAGAACTATGTTCTTTTTAAGTACAAAGGTTTAATAATAATGAAATTATATAATTTGAGATTTAAAATTTTAACTTAAAAATAAGTGAGAAATAATATAACAATTAAAATAGACATTTAAAATATTTTAAAGCTAATCATATAAATTAGCATAAGTAAATATTATAGAGAATTAAAAAACAAATGTTTAATAAAAAAAATTATGTAATTTAAGATTTAACACTGTAACGCAAAAATAAGTGTGAAATTTATAAAATACATATAATGAATGACATATAAAATTGACATTCCAAATAAGCAAAAACTAAGTGTTTAAATTATCACACATAAAATTTATATCGAATTAGATTTAAAAGTCTGATTTAGTTGTAAAAGTTAGAGCGCATCACTAAGAAAGAAGTAAAGAAAAGATTTACTAAAGAGATAGATATATTATATATATCTAGCAAGTAAACTGATAACTCATGTTCTGCGAGAAATAAGCGAATAATTAAATATTGTTCATTACTTTTTTTAAAAATAATTTTACAAACACCAAATATTTTAAATTTTTAGTGGACCAGAACTAGTGGTGCTAAATTGATCTTAAGTTCTTGGCTAAAACAAATCTTAAAATAAAGCCTTTAATTTAACATTGAAACCCAAAATTGGCTGCGGATATCTGCTGATCTTCTTCTAACGAAAAAAGAGAGCATTTTCATTCAAAATCAGTCTAAAAAATGAACATTTCAAGTTAAAAAAATGAAAATTATTCAAATATGATTAAAATCAGTGCTAATAAAAACCTTTATCTACCAAATACTACAATCCTTGACTCCTTCTTTTTATAATAAAACTTTTAAATACCAAAGAAGATGAACATTTGTTTGCCAGAAAATATTTGTTTTTTCATTTTAAAAATTAGCCTTTCCGCCTAATAGCCTGAACACATTGACGACGACAAGCAACGAGCGGCATGTCTTCATTCTGTCGTTGTAGACAAATGTTGAGCGACTTGATTTTAATAAACGCGACAGCAGCAAATTTTTTTGACATTTGATATTTACAATCAATTAGTTTTGTGAATTTGAGCTCACTTAATATACATATGTACGTAATTCTATAAATTTAATATGTAACATTTGTAGCACGAAACAATGGCAAATGTAAGCAATGGAAGAAATTTCCTTTTGTCGAGTTTCAAATTAGAACTAAACTGAAGCCGGCGACAACGACATTCGATGCCACACGAAAATGTTGTCGCAGAAGTCTCCAAGAATTCTTTCCATAGGAAATACGTGTAAATTAAAAGTGACATTTTGCGCACGTTGCTTATTGTCGTCAATGTGTTCAGGCTATAAATAAAAATTTTTGGTAAATTATTTTAGTTTTTTTGGTATTAAATCCAGACCATACATAATTGAAAGCTAAAAACCTCCTGATCCTTCTGAAATATATGCATATTATAAAAATAATATTTTTCTTTATTTTACTATTAATTTTTTAGTATAAAAAAAATTTCAGGTTGCAAATTTAGAAAATTTAGTATACAGAATAATAAAGAAGAAGCCAGCTATTTTGAATATAAAAAGACTAAGCAATATCTTATCATTTGTGAATATGCCACGCCTCCGAAATTCGACTTGGAAAATCCATAAAATTTCATTTTCTAAATTTAGTACCGTACATTTTAAAACAGGGCATAAGTTATACTAAAACTTATAATTTACTATTCGTAAGAAGTTTCACCATCACAATATATATTCACACGTGTTACATAAAAAATTCTTATTGTAGGGTATCCGAAAATGAGAAATAAAGGGAATTTTTCAAAATTTACTATATGTAAAAAATTTTACCATCACAATATATATTTAACAATTTACATAAAAAATTCTTATTGTAGGATATCCATAAATGATAAATAAAAATTTTTTTTGAGAATTTACTATTTGTAAGAAATTCCACCATCACAATATATATTCACACATGTAACATACAAAAATGCTTATTGTAGAGTATCCGTAAAAGATACATAAATTTTCAGAATTTTCAGAATTTACTGTTTGTAAGAAATTTCAATCACAATATATATTTAACAATTTACATAAAAAAATGCTTATTGTAAGATATCCATAAATCATAAATAAAGGAAATTTTTGAGAATTTACTATTTGTAAGAAATTCCACTATCACAATATATATTCACACATGTTACAAACAAAAATACTTATTGTAGAGTATCCGTAAAAGATACATCAAGGGAATTTTTCAGATTTTACTTTTTGTCAGAAATTTCACCATCACAATATATACTCACACATGTTCCATAAAAAATTCTTATTGTAGGGTATCTGAAAATGAAAAATAAAAGAAATTTTTCAGAATTTCCTATTTGTAAGAAATTTCACCATCACACTATATTTTTTCAGAAGAAATTTCACCACCACACATGTTATGTCAAAAATGCTTATTGTAGGGTATCAGTAAATGATAAATAATGGGAATTTTTCAGAATTTACTTTTTGTAAGAAATTTTACCATCACAATATATATTCACACATGTTACATACAAAAATGCTTATTGTAGAGTATCCGTAAAAGATACATAAAGGGAGTTTTTCAGAATTTACTATTTGTAAAAAATTTCACCATCACAATATATATTCACACAAGTTACGTCAAAAATGCTTATTGTAGGGTATCAGTAAATGATAAATAATGGGAATTTTTCAGAATTTACTATTTGTTAGAAATTTCACCATCACAATATATATTCAACAATTTACATAAAAAAATGTTTATGTAGTGTATCCATAAATGATAAATAAAGGGAATTTTTCAGAATTTACTATTTGTAAGAAATTTCACCATCACACTATATATTCACAGATATTACATACAAAAATTCTTAATGTAGGGAATCCGTAAAAGATACATAAATGGAATTTTTCAGAATTTACTATTTGTAAGAAATTTCACCATCACAATATATATTCACACTTTTAACATAAAAAAATGCTTATTGTAGGGTATCCGTAAGAGATGGCTCAAAATGTCGGAAGTATTTTTTTCACACCTTATCAATGTCTAAAATTCCCTCTAACATTGTATTCTTCGATCTGTTACAGTTAAGCTTTTATTTAATAAATGCTCTTTTTACGCTCATATTTCAGGTCGAAGGTCACTAATATAAAATGAAATCATACTGTGCAGCCAGACCTTTCATCTAATACCTTCTTCACTATTTTACCTCTTCTTAGCCCTGAATTCCTTACTAAAACTAATATAAAATTTCAATATTAATATTTCGGGTCAGAGGTCATTAATTTAAAATCTAACATGATTCGGCACATTTATGGTTCAGTACCTTTCGAATGATAAACGTTTCATTGTCCTTATTCTAAAATAAATATCAAAAAAGTGTACAACATTTGATTTTTGCGTATTAAAATATAAGATACACATTGGTGGCAAAAGTAATAGAAACGGCTAAGAAATGTTTATTTCAATAATATTCCAAAAAATTCTTATAACATTCCAATAACACTCAAATAACATTCAATACATTTAATAACACAAGATTAACATTTTAATAAAATTAAAATAAAACACTAATTATAATTCAAAAGCAAAAAAAAAAATGTTTCAATAATACGCTAATAAAAAATACTTAAGCATTAATTAGTTTGACAGTTTTTGACGACATCACTTATTTTTCTGTATGAAATTTTTGTGCATTTTAGTCAAAACATACTCCAGAAAATTTCCCATAACTTCTTTCTTTTAAGTTGTGTAGTTAAATTTTTTGGTCAACTCTTAAGAAGGCTTTCAGTAATGTTATTTATGTTGGAATATAACATTTAAATTTTTGGAAATTTTTGCAATTTTCCCCATAAAAATGAACGGATTTTTGCAAAATGATGCTTTAGAATACTGCTCATAACTTCCTTATTATTAGGTTGTGCAGTCAAACTTTTTGAAAAAATAGTAAAAAAGCTTTCATTAAAGACATACTAACAAATAAAAAATATTAAAAATACGACTTTTTTGTTTGGCGTTTTGAACTTTTTGCAATTTTCCAATACACATTTTCAAAGTTGTGCAAAAACAAGCACTGTAAAATTGTCTATAACTTGTGTTTGAGAACTGCTGCAAGCCAAACCTTAGAAACATGTGAAGAAAGCATTGTTTTAAGAAGATATTAATGAATAAGAAAAATAGCAAAAATTTAGATTAGTTTTTTACGAATCTAAAATTTGGGTTTTTATTTAGTTTTTAGGATATTTTTTGGTTAACATATTTTATTTCTGCTTAAAGATTTTAATAAAAAAATGTGCAGCACTTTGTGATATATGATATATGTGTTGAAATTGTTTTTCATAGTCATAATACTAAACTTATATCCTGTTTTAAAATGTACGGTACTAAACTTTCGGTGTATTGTGTCGGTGATTGTGTTTCAAATTTCGGTGGCGTGGCATATTCACAAATGATAAGATGATATTGCTTAGTCTTTTTATATTCAAAATAGCTGGCTTCTTCTCTTTTATTCTGTTTACTAAATTTCCAACCTGAAATACTTTTTATATTAAAAAATAAATAGTACCTTTTATAAAGAAAAATATCATTTTTATAATATGCATATTTTTTAAAAGGTCCTTAATTTGGATCAACATTTTTTTGTCAAAAACGACCCTAGATATCAATAAAATAAGCTTAATTTTTTACCAAAATAAGATTTTCAGCATTAAACGATGTATGGTTTGAATTGCATAGCAAAAAAACCAAAATAATTTACCACAAATTTTCTATCAAAAAGGTATTGATTTAGGCGGAAAGGCTAATTTTTAAAATGAAAAAACAAATATTTTTTGGCAAAAAAGTGTTCATCTACTCTGTTTTAAAAAGTGGTATTATAAAAGGAAGGAGTCGAGGATTATAGTATTTGGTAGATAAAGGTAGATTTTAGCAGCGCCGTTTTTAATTGTTTTTGAACAATTTTAATATTTTTAACTTGATATGTTCATTTTTTTAGACTTATTTTGGACGAAAATGCTTTCCTTTTTGCTCGTTAAAAGAAGATCAGCAGAGATCCGCAGCAAATTTTAGGTTTCAATGTTAAATTATCGGCTTTGTTTTAAGATATTTTAGTCAAAAACTTAAGATCAATGTAGCACTATTAGTTCTGGTCCACTAAAAATTAAAAAAGATTTGGTTTTTGTGCAATTATTTTTAAAAAAAGTTAAAAAAGTGAACAATATTTTATTATTCGTTTACTTATATTATTATTTATATATTATTATACTAGCTGCGTTCCATTCGCTTAAAATAATCCAGATTATTTTTTTTACATGCAAAGCAAAAACAAAAAAAAAAAATCCTATAACAAATAGGATTATTTTTGCTATCCATATAAAATTGTGATATAGCCTTTAAGAAATTTGAAACACAGGTGCCGCACCTGTATATTTTTATGAGATGTCATTTCATTTTTTGAATTATTTGTTTGTTTGAAGGGAGTTTGATAATTTTGTCGTCTGAGTAGGTCGATTTTTTCAAACGTTAAAAAAAAAAAATAGAAAAATTCTATATAAAATTTGAAGACTTTTTGGCTCAAATTTTCCAACTTTAATTCATAGCAGTAATTATTGCTTTTTTGCGACAAAATGCTGTCGGGGCATCATTTGGACCCCGGAAAAACTGCGGTTTCCAAAAATATTGTTTTTTCTCCTGAGAATATATCAGATCCTGAATTTTTTCTGAAGACGCCTGATCCTGTTACTACTCAAAGGATACCCGGCATTTCGACTAATGCTATTAACAATCAAAACTCCTTTTACATTGATGACCATACACAAGTATCAAAATCTTGTGATGAAGACAATTACATTTCAATGCGAAAAAAGGCTAAGCGCTCCAATCATGGAGCTCCCAAAGCGTTGGACATTTCTGAATTCACTCCTAACCGTTCGAATCGTTTTGCTGCGTTAGCGGATATTACAATTGAACCTGCTTCTGCTGTTACTGCTCCTCAACGGAATAAAAATCCGGTAAGTTCTTGTAATATTGATGTGGCTGAACCTTTAAAGGTACAAAATAAATTTTGTCCCCCTATAATTGTATATAATGTCAACATTAAAAAATTAATTGATCAACTTAATACAAAAGTTCCAAAAATTGAATATAAAATAATTAATAAATCGCATTTTAAAAGAAAAATCTACTTTAAAGATCCAAATCATCATTCGGATGTGATGTCCCTTCTAAGAAAACAAAATATTAATTCTTTTTCTTTTACTCCAAAAAACCTAAAACAAGTGAGCTTAGTTCTTCAAGGTCTTCATTATCTTTCAGACGTTGTTGATATCAAATCTGAACTAGACACTATAATTCCTAATACTGTTGATAAAGTCGTGAAATTCACAACTCCTACTTCTTTAAAAAATAATTATGATACGGGTCTTTTCTTGATTACCCTTTTTCCTGGAAAAAAGTTCAATGATGTAGCAAAAACCAGAAGACTGATGCACCAAGTTATTTCTTGGGAGTCCCCAAAATCTAGGACTAGAGAAGTACAGTGCAAGCGTTGCCAGCAGTGGGGACACATTGCTAAAAACTGTAATAGAGCTTATCGCTGCGTTAAGTGCGACACAAAGCACGAACCTGGAGAATGTTCTCTAAATAAAGATCCCAAGCCACAACCTAACTGCATTAATTGCGGTGAATCTGGTCACCCAGCCAATTGGAGAGGCTGTTCTTTTTATAAGGATTATATATAAAAAAAAAAAGTTTAATTTCTGAAGCAAAACAAAAAAAAATCAATGGCTTTTTCTAATGTCCAGAATGCTGTTGCTGGACAATCTTTAATTGTCAAAGATCAATCCTATTCTAGTCTTTTCAAGTCTGATAAACATAATGATTTTATTAAAGTTAATGATTCTGGTCATCCCTCAATTATTGATCAATTCATGAAGATTGCTAAACAAATACTTAATCCAGAGAAACCAACACTCGAGCAAAGAATTGAAATTTTTTTAAGGAATATTAATCATCTTTCAAAAGATGATGTTAAAAAAGAGTGTATGTCACTTTTAAAAGAAGTATCTTACAAATATGGCTGCCAATATTAAAAAACTGTTATTTTTTAATGTAAGGTCTCTGATCAATTCAAGTAGAGTTATCGAACTTGAAAAAATTATCGATTTTAATAAAATAGATATTTCCTTTCTCCAAGAAACACATTTATCTCATGGTGTGCGTCTTAATAATTTTAATTTTTTGAGAGATTATAGCTCACAAGGTGTTGCTATAGCCATCAAAAAGAATTTTAAGTACTCCATTGTTCCTTTCTCTGATATCCTTTTCCCCACATATATTTTTAGATATTTGTGTTTCGTTTAGAGGAGTTTAAAAAAATTACTAATTGGTTCAGTTTATATTCCCTGTAATTTTTCACCTGATGCCTTATCTGATGGCTTAGATTCTATTGCTAATAGATCTTCAAATTATGATGGATTAATAATTGGAGGTGATTTTAACGCTAAACATCAATATTGGAATGATAATACCAATAATTCAAATGGTAACACTTTTTTCAGTTGGCTTCAAAGTCATTCTGCTGAAATCCTTCGTATTTGTGATATTTCTCCTTCGTATCCTAATGGATCGTCTTATCTTGATCATTTTATTTTCTCCACAAACTTAATAGATACTTCAAATCAAAATTATTTAGTAAAAAGTCTATCTTCGTTCTCTGATCATTTTCCTCATTATATAGAAGTAGATTTGAAAGATATTTCATTCGAATTATATCATCCAAAAAAACAAATTGGGATGATTTTCGTAAGGATTTGTCAACTTCTATTGAAAATAATTTGCCACCCAATAATAGAAATTTGCAAAATTCCGAAATCGATTCTCATATAAATTTGTTAACCTCCTCTATTAATTCCATTACAGATTCACATAGTGAATTAGTTCAATATAGAAATTTTAATAATAATTCGTTACCGGATTCTATTAAAAATCTATATAAAATTAAAAACCAATGGCAACGAAGATTAAAAAGAATATTTCATTCCAATTTCAACAGAACTTCTCAAGAATACAAACTTCTTGCCGTTCAAACTTCTCTTCTAAAAAACATAATTAAACAACAAGTTGAAATTCATAAAGCTCGAGAATTTGGTGAGAGACTGAAGCTCATAAAACCTGGTCCTACGGCTTATAAAGAAATTTATAATATTATTAGAAAGAATAAAGGAAATTTTTGCTCCAAAATTATTTTTGAAAACAATTTGTTTACCGAAAATTCTGATAAAGTTGAAATTTTGAAATCTCATTTTGAAAAAATTTATGAAAAAACAGTTCCTGATAGATCGGATATTTTTGAATTAGAATCCGAAGTACTTAACACTCTTAATTCTTATCCATTATCTATTTATCACTTTGGTCCTTCTTTTACTTCTTCTTTTCCTCCTGATAGCTCACATTTTATAAATTCGGACAAAATTTGCCTTTATGTTAAAAATCTTAACGCTAAAAAGTCTACTGGGCCAGATAACATTTCAAATTTTTTAATTAAAAAAATGCCTATTATTGTTTTCGAATTTCTTACTATTATTTTTAATAACTGCATTAATAACGGTTATTTTCCTGATTCTTGGAAGATTGCTAAAATTATTCCTATTCAAAAAAAAACCAAACTGTTTTGAAGTGAATAATTTTAGACCTATTTCTTTGCTTTCTAATCTTGGGAAAATTCTTGAAAGAATTATTCAAGACAAACTAGATAATAATGTTAATGTTCAATATATTTCTGATTTTCAGTTTGGCTTCAAAAAACAACATTCAACGGTTCATGCTTTATTAAAATTCCAAAATGATATTATTCTAAATCTCCGTAATCGAAAATGTACAGTAGCAGTTTCTCTGGACATAGAAAAGGCCTTTGATAAAGCTTACCATATTGGCATTATTTCCAAATTAATGAGGATTGGTTTTAATCCTTCTTTCATAAAAATTCTTAGTAGTTTTTTGAATAATCGTAAATTTTTTATTAACATTGATAATATACCTTCAGACCTTGGTAAAATTGAAAGTGGTGTTCCCCAGGGTTCTATTATGGCTCCTCATTTATACAGTATCTTTATTCATGATTTCCCCCATACTTTCAATGAATCTACTGGTATTTTATACGCTGATGACTCGCTTGCATATGCTCATGGCTCTACTCCTAATGAGGCTCTTGCCTTAGTTCACGCCCATTTGGAAAAAATTAAAAATTTTTACAAAGATTGGGGCATAAAAATAAATACATCCAAATCGGAAGCTATTTGTATTAGAAATCCGTCGGGCAAGTGTCATAGAGACACTGTACCTCAGAGTAAAAATTTGAAATTATCTCTTTGTGGATCAAACATTCCATTTAAAAATGTTATTAAATACTTAGGAGTTTCCTTTAATTATCTCCTAAGATTTAATATCCATGCAAACTTAATTCTTAAAAAAGCAAGAAAAATTTTGGGTATGTTTACTAATTTACTAAGAAATAAATTTTTGTCAATAAATACTAAATTACTTATATATAAAATTAGTATACGATCAGTTTTAATGTATGCGTTTCCGATTTGGTTTACAATCTCCCCTACAGTTGCACAGACTCTTGAAAAATTTGAGCGTAAAGTTTTGAGATATTGTATCGATAAAAATTTTGAATCCTGTACTAAACGTTTTTCCAATTTTTATGTCTATAATAAAGCCCGTATCATTCCTTTATGTAAATATTTACTGTTTCATATGGATAAATGTATAAATAAATTGAGTCTATTAGATAATGATTTAATAAATCATGTTTTTAATTCACAAAAAGATTATAACTGGTCTAACGTAAATTATATTTCAGCTATTGGAGTAATCAATGAAAATATAGATTTTACTTTAAACTCGAATTTAAATTCAGCCACGTCCTTATTACCAGAACTTTACCGTAGAGCTAGCCCTAATATATATAGAGGCTGAACTTATATCTTAATATTATGGTTGCATTAAGTGTATATATGTTAATATTATTTAACCTTTAATTTAATTTTGTTATTTATTTTCATTTAGTTTTTAAGTTTTATTAGATTTAACATCAACGTAATTTAAAAATGTCATGAGCATACATTTGATCACTTTTTTTGTCTGTCATTTACTTTGCCTTTGCATACTTTCATTTTATTGTAAAAGAATAATTTTTGCTGTTCTTTGTTTCTCATTCGCTGTCATTCTGCTTATTTCCTTGTTATTGTTCAGAAGACTCAATAAAAATTACTTAGACCCCTTTTATATTGGTCAAGACTTGAAGTCAAGTTTCAGAGTTTGTAGGCAATTCGCCGCACATCGGAAGCGACGGAAGGGAAAATGAAACTTGAAGCTGTACCGGCAATTTTTCGTGTTTTTTCGTGTTCCTTTTGCTATTTTCGCGTTGTTGACAGTGCTTTTTATTTTATTTTTCGCATATCAATGTGAGTTTGCTAGACTTCAGTTGCATTAAAATTGTTTTGCATTTAATATAATTTAATTTTGCATTACATTTTTAAACAAAAACGTTTTGTTAACTTCCATCGTGGTAAAAAAATAAAATTCAGTTTGCAAATTTCTATAAACTATAATTCATTTGCTTGCTACCTATCTCGTTTTATTTTTAGAAAACAAGGAAAGAAGACAAGAACTTGAATTCAAGTCTTGAACAATGTGAAAGCTTTCGTCAAGTTCAAAAGAGAACGTCAAAAAAACTTGACTTCAAGTCTTGATCAATGTAAAAGGGGTCTTACTTACTTACTTGTTTGTTTGAAACAATGACTAATAGGTAGCCATGATAGCTACCTATTTTCTCACGAGCTGCGACCATCGAATGTTATACAAAAGAAAACAAAACAAACCGCGTGTGTCACACACATTGGACGCATTCAGCGGAGCCAACAATTGCACTTAAATTATTTATATAATTGCATAATATTAATAGTTAAATTAAATAATTTACAAATTTTCTGACTTTTAGAGTAAAACACATTCAAAGAAAAACATCGTCCACTAAGGTATCGCTACCATAACAGTTCACAACAGTTTTGAACGACACACGTTCTCATGACACCTACTAGTTATTGTATCATGATTGCTTGTTTGAATTTAATTTTGACTGTAACGGTAGTGCCTTCTACGAGTCGTTTTTCTTGCCGTTCCTTTGAGAAAATTTGTTATCGCGATTATATGAAGGCGAAAGGAACGCAGCTACTATTTATCAGAATTTATTGAATAACAGTGGTAAAGTTACTATTCGATTAAGCATATTTAGCTAATATACACTAGAAAATAGCTTAAAATTATGACTTGTGCTGAGAGTTAAAAATTAGACAATTTTCAATGACTCATTACACGTTGAAACTTTTTTGACGCATTTTCGGAACAAAGCACAAATAAATACTTTTTAGGAAATTAAGAAAATGCTTATAGCTATTGGCCCATTATCATAAACAAAATAAAAGTCGACTCTAAATTTAGTGCAAGCTTTCTGACTACATATTGTATTGAAAAACTGTCACAAATGCTTATACTGAATTTAGAGTCGACTTTTATTTTGTTTATGATAATGGGTCATTCTCTTATATCGATTACAATCGATTCTTTGTTTTGGAAATATTTATTACAACCCAAAAAGTCTCAAAAAAAATCTTGAATGTACGATTTTTCTTCATTTTTGACGAAATGTTTATGTTTTGTAAGGTACACAAACTTCAATCGAATTCAATCGAATTTCGACCACCGTAGGCGATTCTAGTTGTATTAATAAGCCAAAAACACAACATTGTACAACTTTTCATTGAAATCTATTGATGTTTGAATGTTTTTCAGTTTTGGGTTGTACGGCAAGGGAAGGGGAAGGGGGTTAGTGAATTGATGTCATTATGTTAAAAAACTGTGCTAATGAGCCCAAAAAACGACATCGTATTAAATTTCAGGGGAGGGAGGGGTTGTATTTGTCCGATATGAAAAATTTTCTTAATAGGACTAAAAACGACTCTGTACCAAATTTTCCGTACCAACATCTGTCAATGTTTACTGTTTTTGGCACAAAAATACTATTTTTGGCACATGTATGAAAACAAAACACTGTGCGACGTCTTTTGAACGTTCAGCGTCACTTATGCTTTTGCGACCATAACGGAATTCAGTATACCACTTCTTAACCATTGAAATTGATGGTGCAGAGTCGCCATAATATTTATCAAGCCGTTTTTTGGTTTCGGTGATTTGGTTTTTTTATCAAAAAATAGTGCTTGATGTGTACACGAAATTAAATTTATTCTATTTTCGTCGAAGTTCACGATGTTGTCTGCTTTCAATGGCTGTCAAACGCAAACTAAATGACGTAGCTTGTTTAAAATTTGATATTAACACTATATAAACAGATGGTTGTTGACTATACCAATATTGCATTTAAAGCTACTACGCGGGAAACTCAAAAAGTCACTGACTTCTCAAACGTTTTTTGTTTGAAGACTAAGTACAATAATAAACGTAATTTCGTTTAAATAGGTTGTGCAGAACTATAAAACTAAGCTAAATTAATTTGTATATAAGTATTATGTCCATTTTTACTAAGGTAGGTGTGTAGCTCAAATTTTCTAAAGAGTCATTTTCATGCTCATATTTAAATTGTTATATTTTTAGTATCGATATAACTCCTATCATACCGTTTTTTAGTTACAATTCCGGTTGATTTTGATGTACTTCCGAAACTATTTTTTTTTGTATAAAATATTGACATCTATCAAAATATGATTCTTTTGAGGCTGTTCAGACTTGCCTCAAATGAGGCGACTCACTTGCCTCATTTTGACATCTACAGGCAAAGCGGGAAGCGGGAAGGTGACATGTTACGTGAGGCAAGAATTTTAAAAATTCTAAAAATTTTGCGACTCATTTCGACGTACGTCAGAGTGAAGTTTGTTCTGTTGATTTATTTTCCTGTTTTTGATGCTATTCAGGCGCAGTATTGGCGCGAATTAATTTTTTTTATTCATAGTTGTTCGCAAATTAATATTGTTTAAATTATGAACGTTTCTGTGTTTAATAATTCAAAAGAAAACAACAGGAAAAAAAACAATAAACGTCGAAATAAGGCTGCCTCAAAGTGAGGCAATAATTTGTGTGTGAACACCTGATAGCAAGCTTATGCCAAAATGAGGCCATTGAGTCGCCTCTTTTGAGGCAAGTCTGAACAGCCTCTTAAAAATATCACCACGAGTTTTTCTTTCCAGATCTGTTTGGGAATCAAATTTACTCACTGCAACAACCTTCCTTTATATATTATACTATTTCAATGGCCTCCGAAGATGTTGCACCTTTTCAAAGAACCAATCACAATTGAGCATTTTATACCGATACCGAATGTTTGGCCTCTAATAATATATAGCCTTGAATCTTCAAGTTGAATCAAGTTCATTAGTTTGAATTGGCATCGGATAAGATTTATCGCTAATTGGTGATTGTGCCTGGAAAATGTATGCCGAAATGATGCTTATCGCAGTTGTAAAAATTATATAATCCATCCTCAGTTGAAGTTTAGTATCAGGGAAAAATGTAATAATATGAGGAAAAAAAAAGTATTATTCCAGAAGTCAGAGGCAACGCTGTCTTATCAGTTCTTAGAGAAAGAAAACAAGAATCTACTCTTTGAATCAATTAGCAAATGAAAACGAATAACGAATGAATGCATCCACAAAGTGAAATCAACAAATTCGAATTCTATATCAAACAAAGATCAAGGGCTATCTTAAGACAGTGTGGCAATCGGACGGTAGGCAGAGCCGGCAGCCTATCAGTCAGCGGAAAAGTGCTGATTAGCTTCCGACTCTTATCTGTTGCGTTGCGTCTCCACAGATTGAGCCAACTATTGGATGAATCCAGCTAGCATCTTACCTAGACACATATGATTCACTAAGATTGGCTTCTCAACTTTAGTATTCATTTGCAATTCACGGTTCGAACGTGTTGCCGGCTAAACCATGAATCAGATTTGTCGCTGCTGTTTAGCGGATAATCCTAAGTTCAGTTATAACATTTTTCACGAAAATCTGCTCGCCGAGTTGCTGTTGTGCGTGCCTAGTGTAAGCATTGAACCGGATGATGGGTTGCCGGAAGTGATCTGCGATCTATGCTGGCTGCGTTTGCGCGAAGCTTTAGAGTTCCGGCGGCGATGCGAGGAAAACGATCGCGAGCTGCGAAAGCGTTACCAAGAAACGAGCCAGGCTATCGATGAAGCCTTAGGACTGAATATACTGCAGCAGTTGTGTGTGCCAGATGATCAAACAGAAGCGGGTGACATACCTGAGCCTGTAAGTGGATTTGGAGATATGGGCGTCGTTCAGCTATTGGAGGAGTACTGTAAGTGAGACGAGTATCTTTTGAGTTCCAATTTAAAACGAAAGTATCTTATAGCCGCGTTAGAAATGACCATGCTGGATGAGTTAATGCTGGAGGATGCTAGTTTGGGTGATTTTCAGGAAGTAGGCTCCAAATGTAGCGATCATCTTAAGAATGTCGAAGAAGATCCGGTTATAAGTGAGCTGCTGGCAAAGTTCTTGAATGATCCAGCCATCAATTCCATTACAGACTCGACGACCCACATCTTGCCCACGACGTTAGAGTCATACTGCCGCGAAAGTAAACCCACCGTAACCAACCGTTTGCCAACAGACTTGGAGCTTGGCATTAACTCCTCCCTGTCAACACCAGCTCCGCCAACTCCAGAAAACATTGTGTCCCCCAGAAAAACACCAAAATCCCCAACCAAATCTCAAAGTCATTGCTGTCCGCATTGCGAGAAAAAGTTTACACGCAACTTTCAGTTAAAACTTCATCTCATTTCGGTGCATGGTGTAGGCAATGGTATGCAGTACCCCTGCCCAGAATGCAACAAAACCTTTTCTTCACGACACAGCCTCAACTATCATCAGAAGGCATTGCATAGCTTGGAACGTCCATACAACTGTCCACATTGCGAGCGTCGCTTTGTACTGAGTACCCAGCTGAACTCACATATGCGAACACACACCGGCGAGGCAAAGCCGCGCATTTTGCAATGTACCCAATGTGAAAAAACCTGGCCCACAAAATCCGATCTGAAGAAGCACATGCGTTTGCATGATCCGAATTTGGAGCGTCCATACAAGTGCCTGCGTTGTCCGAAATCTTTTTTTACGTTGGGTCATTTGAATTCGCATGAGTTAGTTCACACCGGCCAGAAGCCCTATCCGTGCGCTCTATGCGAGAAGACCTATCAAAATATTGGTAACCTAAACAATCATATATTTACTAGTCACGGAAAGGTATTAATGGGAAAGCAATTGTCGCCATTTTCATTCGGCAGCAATGCAACACAATGTGACGCATGAAAGTATCATTTACATTGATATTGATTGAAGTACTTTTAAGACAGGTTTATTGTTATAACTAAAAGTATGGTTTCGATAATAAGTTAAAATTTTTTGAGAACAAAGTCTTGAAAAATTAAGTTAATGCCCTCTTTTCTTTATTTTTATTCGGTATTCGAGTGCTCTTACTAACTGGTGAGATAAAGTAAAATAAAAATGTCGTCTTTTAGGCGTTCATTCCATAGAAAATGGGAGCAAAAATAGAAGGAGTGCTCCTACACTGAGGGAAATATGTGTTAAAATTAAATGAAATTGTGTTTATATTAAACGAATTTGTTTTTGAAATAAAGCTTGAAACAATTTCATTTACAAATGTTTTTAAAGTTTAATTTAAAACAAAAGTTTTTGTTTTCAAAACAATATTTTTAGATATACTTTCATTGTAAAAATTTTAAGTTTAAACACATTTATTTAAACGAAAAATTTAATGCAAAAACTTTAATATTTAAAACAAATGTTTTAAATTAAAAACAAATAAATTAACCCGCCATTTTTTTAATTTTTTTGAGTTTTCGAAGTCAGATTCGTGATTAGCGACCCCTGGGACCCCCCGAATAACAACTTTTTTTGACTTCATTTGATGAAGGTTGCGTTTTATTGCGGCTTGAAATATTTCAAAGTCAAAATAAGTAATTACTTTTTATTTGATCTTATGTTCAATATTTGTAAGACTAATTCAAAAATATTTTCAATCAATCAAATGTAAAATCGGGGTCTCAGTTGTCTGGCAATAATTTTCAATGATTCTACTGCACATCATTTTTTAATCCAATCTCTGATAGCGACGTATTTTTTGTTATTGAAAGCAAATAAGAGAAAATTATGCAACAAAACAGAAATAATTTTATAGTTGAAAATTAAACACGCTTGTTTTAAATTTTGTTTTGAAAAAACGCTAATGAGTTAAATTTCTATTTTAAAATTTTTTGTTTAATTTTAAAGTATGTTTTTTTTCTCAGTGTATGATTATGAAATTTTGTGTGCTTATTTGATTAGGGCTACCTAAGAACAAAATTGATTGAAATCGGTCAACTCTTAGGGGTATAACCCTTAGTTAATTTATAGTGGGCCCATGTGCACCGCGACCCATGGGATCTACTGAGCATGCCCTATTAACACTCCAGATTTAGGCTTTTTATATATTTTAGCACTGTCTCTGGCTTGGTGTTCCAAATTGTTGACGGGGGCACTACTTCCCCACCAAAATGGAGGCGTCTTAGGCTGTGGATTGCCGGACATTCACATAGAATGTGTTCAGGGGTTTCTTCTTCCTCCTCGCATAGTCTGCAGACGTCTGATTCAGAAAGACCCATCTTTTTAAGATGGTATCTGAGTGAGCAGTGACCTGTGAAGAAACTGGTGAGAATTCTAAGATCTGCTTTAGTGATCTTGAGTAAATCTTTGGATTTTGCTTTACTTGGAGTTAAAAATTTCTTAGATTGCCTTTGTCCATTAGTGTTGTTCCAGTGGCACTGAAATTTCTTATCTTCCCATATTCTAATTTTTTCTAGAATGTAGCCTTTTGCTAAGCTACAGAATGGTTGAGGTCCTATAAGAGTTCGAGACGCTCCTCTTTTGGCAAGGCAGTCCGCCCTTTCGTTGCCCTCGAATCCTTCGTGACCTGGAACCCACCATAATTCTATTTTGTTGTTTTGTCCCAGCGTATTTAATAGTTCTACGCAGTTGGAGACTAGTCTTGATTCAAGTTCGTAGGCTTGAAGTGCTTTTTAAGCCGCTTGACTATCTGAAAGAATGTAGATGTGAGCCCCCTTTGATTTCCTGCAGAGACATTCTCTGACACAAACTTCAATGGCATATACCTCCGCCTGGAATATTGTCGGCGTGTATCCTATTGGAAGAGCTTTTTGGAACTTAGGACTATATATCCCCGCTCCCGTTACTCCATTTTCGAGTTTTGACCCATCAGTGTACCATATCTGTGAGCCAGGATCAACTGTGAAGCTATCATTCCTCCATAGTTGCCTATTGGGTATAACGACCCTGTAGCGTTTTGTGAAGTTTACTTTCGGCAGCATCCTGTCGGGGATTTTTAAAAAGGGGTATTTAAAAAGGGGTTTTTTCGAGGGTTTTTAGTATCTTTATGTGACCCGTAAAATTATCTGCTTTGTAATCAACGATTTCCTCCATTTTTAGTGCACTTTGACATGCCTTCTTTTTCAATAATGAGGGGGGTAGCCCTATTATTCAGAGCTTCAGATGGGCACGTTCTCATTGCCCCAGTGATACTAATGCACGCCATTCTTTGCAGCTCTGTCAGTTGATTAGCTGCTGTGCACTGTTGGACCTTGGGCCACCATGCAAATGCTGCATACGTAACCATAGGTCTCACAATTGTTGTAAACGTCCAATAAATAATTTTTGGTTTGAGGCCCCACATTTTTTTGCCCACAGGCAAAAAGGGCACGTGTTGCTCTGTCTGTAATTGAATCTAAGTGAGTGTTCCAACGAAGCTGCTTGTCATAATTCACTCCTAAGTAGGATCTTTTTCCTGGAGAAGGGTACCAGAATTGTTTTGTCAGGATTTATGCTTAACCCTTTTTTTTTTAGTGGTATACACTTTAAAGTTATACGGAGGGCACTCTGCATTCTGTCCGATATCGTCGGTTCATGAAGCCCAGACTTGAACTAAGCAGATCAGCCGCATATCGTCTGGTGTCAAAACCCTGGTTGTTGAGACTTGCAATAAGTTCGTCCACGACTAGGGTCCACAGAAGAGGTGAAAGTACCCCTCTTTGAGGGAATCCTCTAGTGCCAGTAATCGTGTTATGAATTCCACCAAGCTCAAACGATATGATTCTGCTTTTCAGCATGATTAGAATCCAGTGTATGATTAAAGATGGTATATTTTTAATCTGCATCGCTGCTTAGATCGCATTGAATGACGTGTTGTCAAAAGCCCCTTGAATATCAATGAAGGGACATAGCGCGGTATAAACCTTGGACCTCAATTAATTTTTTTGCATGATTTTGTATGGGAGGTACATACAAAAGAAAGCTAATCTAAACGAAACTCGCTCAGAAGGCTATGCAAATAGAGTTATAGATGCGTTCTGACTTTGGCCATAACCGTAAAGATCCTAATGGTACCACCCTAGGACCTATACTAGTTTTTTTTCAAGATTTTGTATGAGAGGTACATCTGTTGTCCCATAAATATTCCACTTGTATTAATTAAAAACTCCACTTTCAGGCACAATAGAATTGGTATTTATTTTCAAAAAAATCAAAAACCCATAACGCTATTGACTTCTTCGTCGGAATCACTACAAGCAATATAAGTATGTAAGGTTCGTAAAAATCAAGGCATCTATTTTTGTTTAAATTTCTTTTCGAACTTTGCTAAATTTTTAATATTTTTTAATACAAAATTGATAGTTTTTCACAAAAATTCACTTTTTTAAAACCTTCATAACTTCGTTGTTTATGAAAAGGTGTAAAAATGTTTTAGAAATCAAAAGTAAATACTTCAAATAAAATTACAAAAAAGTGTCGTTAAAATCAAAGAATCTGTTTTTGTAATTCCTTTTCAAATTTTGTTAATTTTTTAATATTTTTCCATACAAAATTGACAATTTTTCGCAAAAAATCCCTTTTTGAAACCTTCATAACTTTCTTGTTTACAAAAAGCTGCACCTTTTTATTTAATATTTGAGAAAATTAATTTTATTTTATTTGAGAAATCAAAAGTTAGTTCTTCAAATAAAAGTATAAAAAAGTTTCGTCAAAATCAAAGAATACTTGCAGAGCTGTAAAAGAATGCATTCAATTTGATTTAAATCACAAAAAAATGAATCAATGAATAACGAAAAAAGAATGCATTCAATGAATGCAAAATTGATTTATAAATAAAATTATTAATTCACACTCAATTTAAAAAAATGATTAATTATTCATTTCAATTATTCATTTTCGTTATTCAGAATAATGAATCAAATTTTTTATTCATTTGAATGCTATTCACAAAGAATGCCATTCACAAAGAATTACAGAATTTTCAATTATTCTATTTTCAATCATTATTCATTTTTTATTCGTTATTCATTTTTTATTCTTTATTCATTTGTTATTCATTATTCATTTTTTATTCATTACTCATTTTTTATTCATTATTCATTTGTTATTCATTATTCATATTTTATTCATTATTCATTTTTTATTCATTATTCATTTTATATTCATTATTCATTTTTTATTCATTATTCATTTTTTATTCATTATTAATTTATTATTCATTATTCATTTGTTATTCATTATTCATTTTTTATTCATTATTCCTTTGTTATTCATTATTCATTTTTTTTTCTTTATTCATTTGTTATTCATTTTTTTGTCATTGCTTATCAATTTGACGATATTGACAAGAACAGAAAAAAAATTTAAAAAGTTAATAAACATAAGTATATACAGAGTTGTTGTTGCCTTCTTCAAACTTATTTGATCTAAATAGCTCACAATTAAAGTATTTTCATTTAATAATTGGTTTAAGAAATCCAACATAAAACTTGATATAAAACGCGTCGTTCTCTAAATTCAGGAACAGAAAAATATCTGTTAATAAAAGTATGTACAATTTAAGTTACCAAAAACTGGTGAGAACTTCAAAATAATTTTTTGTACTTTTATATCGATGGCTTAATATAGAAAATTATATAAAACACAAACTAGGTTAACACTAAACTGACCGCAATCGGTAAATCTGACCTGCTATTATTGTTTTTCGAATCTATACATGGTTTTTCATTCTATACCATTATAAATACATTAAATACATTTAATAATAAATAAACCGTTATCTGCGTTTAATAATAAAAATGATGGATATAATAATTACCAGTAATTTGATGATGAGGTTCAGGAAAAGGTATAGAAGAAATATCGGTAGGTTGAGTGTTAATAAAATTCAGAGTAAGCTAAGGGGCATGTCACACGTAGCGGACACGGACAAATTTGTTGTTGTTTTCGCGGGTAAAAGGAAAAACTGGAAATTGAGAGAGCTTCTCAGTCATCCAAAAATTTCCAGGCAACCGACAAAAATGTTCACGGCCCAAAGCTGAAAACAATTTGGAAAACGGTTGCATTTCTTGATGTTTTACGTTTAGTAGTAATAAAACTGCACTGCAGTAGGAAATGTACTATTTGAATTCATCAGTAATGCAATCGATGTTTGTTGTTTGGTATTGAATTGTACGCTGCTAGTGCTATACACTGCTTGAATGGTATTTATTTATAAAAAGAAGAAGAATACTTGACGATTATGCAAAATGCAGCCCGGCTAGCTGCAGCAAATGGATTCAGCTGAACAGCTGAATATTATTAGTGATTATTGTAAATGTAATATTAATGATTTAATATATTGTTTTTTAGTGATTGTGTATTTTTTATAATTAAAAATATTAACGTAACATGTGTATATGATGTTATTTATAAAAATGTATACATTTTTTAACTATATTTTTAATTTATGAACAATTCTATTGCATATATGAAAGTAACACATCATTGTATATAGTACTTTTAGTGCTTGTATGTACAGCTGCAGTTGTCTCTTTCACCCTTGTATTTTAGGACAATCGTTAAGAGAAAATGTGAGCAGTAGATTTACTGATAGTATAACAAATCAAGCTAGTCGTACATTACAGCCGCGTAGTTGACAAATAAACTGTTTATATATACATATATCTTGTAATATCGTTTAAATCGTTAAAATTAACAATATTCTTAGAAATAAGGTTATGGCTATTAATTGGAGTAAAAATATTACTGAAATGTTCATAAATGAATTTTAAAGCCAACCGGCTTTGTGAGATATTCTTAAAAAAATTTTAAATGCTTTATCATCAGTGAATCTTAGCTCCTTTGATAAATTTATCATCCCTTTCTTATGTTCAGCAGGATCTTTTTTCACTTTTTTAACTCCATCCAGAGTTTCATCAACTAAACAATTGTTTTTATTGTGACCATATCGTTGTCATATATACATATATGTGGATACACTTCCTGCATACATATTGGCCAATGAAATTAATTTTAAGCCCCGGAGATCAGAATCTCACCCATCAATTTTAAATGCAAATAAAACCACTTATAAACAACCTATAGAGGGTAGCCGTATTATTGAATCGATTGCATAAAGGAGCATTACCTGCACGAAATGGTAGCAAAAACGTAGTAAATTTAGCTTCCGTCATTATCAAACAGAAAACTACGAGTAGCATGCCGTGGACAAAACAATGAGAGAGAGGAAAAACAATGGCGAAAATTCCAATGTTTGACGGACAAGCAGACAACGTGTGACATGCCCCTAAGCACGCAATCATAAATATTTCCAGCGAATTAATGGCGAGCTTGCTTCTTCGTCCCAGTGGTAAATGGATAAGCGAAGTAACCAACTACATACTCTTAAATTTGATGTCATAACTGATAAACTTATTCCAGCGGGGTGTGAGGAATTAGTTCTTCATAAGTTAAGACAACAGAGATCAAGCGTACGTTTAGAAACTAGTGAGGCCTAAGGCTGCCCGCAGAGTAAACACCGAAGCAGGCAGACAGGTAGACAGGCGCAAGAAAACTATGTGAACCGGCGCTTACTATGCGGGCAGCCTAAATGAAACATGCTTTTTACTGTCACCGAATTCTCTCACCAATTTCCTAAAATTTTTTTGTTGGGTTTTTTTTAACAGATTGTAGACGACCCGATTAAGGCTTGTCTGTTATGTTATTTTTGATTTCTTAAGATATTTATAAAAAATTTTTTGCTGTTGTTATCTATATCGTCAAATTAATAAAAGAAAAACACAGCCCGAGTCCTAAGCAATGACAAAAAAATGAATAACAAATGAATAAAGAATAAAAAATGAATAACAAATGAATAATGAATAAAAAATGAATAGTGAATAACAAATGAATAATGAATAAAAAATGAATAATGAATAAAAAATGAATAATGAATAAAAAATTAATAATGAATAAAAAAAGAATAATGAATAAAAAATGAGTAATGAAAAAAACATGAATAATGAATAAAAAAAGAATAATGAATAAAAAATGAATAATGAATAAAAAATGAATAATGAATAAAAAATGAATAATGAATAAAAAATGAATAATGAATAAAAAATGAATACTGAATAAAAAATGAATAATGAATAACAAATGAATAAAGAATAAAAAATTAATAACGAATAAAAAATGAATAATGAATAAAAATAGAATAATTGAAAATTCTGTAATTCTTTGTGAATGGCATTCTTTGTGAATAGCATTCAAATGAATATAAACATTGATTCATTAATCTGAATAACGAAAATGAATAATTGAAATGATTAATTAATCATTTTTTTAAAATTGAATGTGAATTAAAAATTTTATGTATAAATCAATTTTGCATTCATTGAATGCATTCTTATGTCGTTATTCAGTTGTACTTAAAATTCTGAATATGAATACAGACTTTACAGCTCTGAATACTTGTTGCGTCTTTATGTATAATGAAACGTAGGCTCGTTGATATGGAAAAATGTATTGCTTACCAGGGATGGAAATGTAGGCACAATTGTGCTTTTTTGGCACTTTAGGCACGTACCTTTTCATTTCGGCACTATTTTAATATCTCAGATTTAAAAATTTTAAAGTTTTAAGATTACTAATTTCAAAGTTTTTGTATAAAATAAGCGCGATTAAAAATTAACTCTATATATTTTTATATAAAAATATATATATAATTATCAAAGGCGTGCTGTCGTTGCTACACTTATGCGTAGGGCGAATATTTTTTATTCAAAACCTATTAAAACAAAGTGTCGCAATAAACATAATTTGAATACATGCTCTGCTCTTGTTCAAACTAAAAGTTTGTTAAAATCAAGTTCATGCAGTTGTTTTAATTATAATATAACTTCATTTAGTAAAGAAAGTCTGCCAATAGAGGATCTGGAAGATGGTGAATTACTTGAATAATATTGTAATTATCTTGTTTTCTTCGTTTTCTTTAGTGACCAGCGGGACATAGGGTCTCAACTTATTGGTTATAGTTTTATACTTTTATTAAAATTTGGTCATTGAATCATCTGCATTCACTTTAAATATTTATTTTCTAGTTTTCGAGATCAAATTCTAGATTTTTGAATTCGACTTAAACGCCAATTTTCTGACTAATAACTACTTTTCGTTTCACCAAATACGCCACGTTGTGAATAGTATTATTTATTTATTTTTGTTTAAAACCATGATCTCATATATGGGCATTTTCACCAAAAGATCTACCACGACTAAAACAAATTAAATGTAACTGAGAGCTGATCTCAATTTGGATTTTTAAAAAATGGCAACAAACGTGATGAATGGCAGCAAAATTTGAAAAATATTGACAAAAGTTAAAAAATTTTTGCGAATGTTGAAATTGTACAAGTTAAATAAATACTCGTATATTACAAAATTTAATAAAATTTTTTACAGTTTTTGAAATTGACGGTCCTGAACGACATTTTATATGTTTTTTTAGTTCAATTAAATAAATCAAACTATAAAAAATGTGCACTTCTTTGATGGGAAAAATCTCTGTAGTAACGTATCATATAATGGTTTGCATAAAAATAATTAAAATATATTTTTCAACGAAACAATTATGAATATATAGTAGCATTACTCCAGATAATAATAAAAGAGCTTTGAAATAAAAAACCGTGCACATTTTGCATATTTTTTCGTTTGTATTGATGCAGACAAAAACCACTTCTATTTTTCGTATCGTAACGCGACTTTTTTTGTTTGCTTATATCTTTGAATATAGCACAACTAGAGTGCTATTCAAAAATCAAACTTTTGTTTAGGGGTTACAATTTTCTTAAATATGCTATCAAAGATACGTGGCCGAAAAAAGTTTGGGAACCGCTGATCTAATTGACTCAGTTTTGCAATGTTCATATAAAACAAAAAAATGAAAATATATAAAACATTTTATTGTTTTTAAAATTAAAAAAGCACTGATCTCATTTTAACAATTAAATAATGTTACGTGTTCATCCCATTGAATTAGTATTTCGTTGTTTATATATAATTATATCGCTCATTTCGAGCAAGATTCATGTAAAAATCAAAATTTTAAATTTTTAAGGAGACCATTTTGAACTTTTTAAATTACTCTAGCTTCCATGGAGACAGTGCGACAAAAGAAAGAATAGCGATTCTTTCTGTGTACTTATCTTAAAATTTGCCTTATTTTGAGTTGTGACAGTTTTGCACGCAATGAGCGCGATATGTCAAAATAAAATTTTAGACACAAAAAAAGACGGCACTATTTTTTCAAAACGGCACAATATCAAAAGGTCCAATTCCATCCCTGTTGCTTAAGCCCGTATGATACTTCATTGTTTTGTCCAAAGAAGTAAAATATAAGGAAGTGGTGTAATAGCAGAAAAGTGTGGTATTTTCTATATTGGTGTTGGTTTACACAAATACAGAAACAATCACAAAGGGCCGTATTCGGTTGTATCGTAAAAGAAGGCCCATACTGTTAAAGTTTGTTCTTAGGCATTAAAATTTAAGAAACATTTCAAGAATAGCAACAACTCTAATTATTTAAAAAAATTTTGATCCACGCAATTGGCTTAGAAGTTATAGACATCCAACGTTGGAAAAAGTGGACTAAAAATGTAGCTGATTTTTTAAGTTTTCCAACAAAACTAAACTTTATGGGTATCAAAAGAGAGATAATACAAGTATCTATTCAACAAGATATCAAACATAAAAATACATGCGCTTAAGATACAACCCTTTTTTTACTTAAAATCGCGAGGTTTTTCCAAATTTAATAAAAAAAAAAATAAATGTATCAAAAGGAGGCCTTCGGATGCTGCTTAGGGTTTACAAACCTCAGTAAGTACCACACAGGCTTCTTTGTCTACAACAGTTCTGAATGTAGTTATCTTTTTAATAATTATCTTTTTAATGTATTGCTTTCGTAAAAGAGAAACCACTAGTCTTTCAGACAAATTCTAATTAAAAAAAATTATATCTTAATAAATTCTTATGGAATTCTAAATTTGACACCTCGTTGAATAGATACGCACATTACCTTTGTTTGAATACCCATAAAGCCTAGTTTTGATGAAAAACTAGAAAAACTGCAAGATTTTTAGGTAATTTTTCTATATATGAAGACCTATAAATTCTAAACTTCAACTTTAATTACAAATTAAATTAGGTTAATTTTTTAAAATCCTTATTTTTTTGTGTGTTTCTGCTTAGTTGTTGTGTAAAAATCAGAAAAATTTAACGAACAGGTACTAAATCTGATTCACTATGCTGAAAACAAGAGCGCCCCAAACATGTATTCAACTGCGAAAAATGACTGCGCCCCTGAAGCAGTGTTTGTGTTTTGACAGATGTGGTTTGATCAAACTGGCGGAAAATCAACGGGGTCTAAATTGCATTTTTAAACCATTTTTAATAAGAAATATATACATTTCTAACACAAATAAGTTAAAAAAATATCGTTAGAAACTAAATAAAGCACTTTTGTTAAAAGAATTTAAACCGTATGGACATATTTACCTGTGGAACGAATGCGCATTGTTTTTAAGTTTTCTGGAACTTTTACAGTTCTTAACCGCACAACTCATATTGCATTTGTTTTAGTGGTTTTTTTTCTTTAATTTTGTTGCTTTTTAAGCAGTGAAAAATGCTTAAAATTGAATTATTTTCAACTATTTTGCTGAGGAGTCTTCCAATCAGATGCCAGGGTTCTCAAAAATGTCAAAAAACACTCTCTTTCTCGCTCGCACAATTTACGAATGGTGCGACAGTTCACGTACAGTGTGTGTGTTAGCAACACCATTTCCTTATATTTTACTTCTTTGGTTTTGTCCAATTTCATCTGAAATCTGAAAATAAAGGCGAATTTACACGATTCACTATCATCGTTCACTTTGGATGAATCATCTGATTTGTAAAATGTAAATTGAGTTTCATCTTTAAAATGAAGATTATTGTCATCCGTAGGGGCATGTCACACGTAGCGGACACGGACAAATTTGTTGTTGTTTTCGCGGGTAAAAGGAAAAACTGGAAATTGAGAGAGCTTCTCAGTCATCCAAAAATTTCCAGGCAACCGACAAAAATGTTCACGGCCCAAAGCTGAAAACAATTTGGAAAACGGTTGCATTTTCTTGATGTTTTACGTTTAGTAGTAATAAAAATGCACTGCAGTAGGAAATGTACTATTTGAATTCATCAGTAATGCAATCGATGTTTGTTGTTTGGTATTGAATTGTACGCTGCTAGTGCTATACACTGCTTGAATGGTATTTATTTATAAAAAGAAGAAGAATACTTGACGATTATGCAAAATGCAGCCCGGCTAGCTGCAGCAAATGGATTCAGCTGAACAGCTGAATATTATTAGTGATTATTGTAAATGTAATATTAATGATTTAATATATTGTTTTTTAGTGATTGTGTATTTTTTATAATTAAAAATATTAACGTAACATGTGTATATGATGTTATTTATAAAAATGTATACATTTTTTAACTATATTTTTAATTTATGAACAATTCTATTGCATATATGAAAGTAACACGTCATTGTATATAGTACTTTTAGTGCTTGTATGTACAGCTGCAGTTGTCTCTTTCACCCTTGTATTTTAGGACAATCGTTAAGAGAAAATGTGAGCAGTAGATTTACTGATAGTATAACAGATCAAGCTAGTCGTACATTACAGCCGCGTAGTTGACAAATAAACTGTTTATATATACATATATCTTGTAATATCGTTTAAATCGTTAAAATTAACAATATTCTTAGAAATAAGGTTATGGCTATTAATTGGAGTAAAAATATTACTGAAATGTTCATAAATGAATTTTAAAGCCAACCGGCCTTGTGAGATATTCTTAAAAAAATTTTAAATGCTTTATCATCAGTGAATCTTAGCTCCTTTGATAAATTTATCATCCCTTTCTTATGTTCAGCAGGATCTTTTTTCACTTTTTTAACTCCATCCAGAGTTTCATCAACTCAACAATTGTTTTTATTGTGACCATATCGTTGTCATATATATATGTGGATACACTTCCTGCATACATATTGGCCAATGAAATTAATTTTAAGCCCCGGAGATCAGAATCTCACCCATCAATTTTAAATGCAAATAAAACCACTTATAAACAACCTATAGAGGGTAGCCGTATTATTGAATCGATTGCATAAAGGAGCATTACCTGCACGAAATGGTAGCAAAAACGTAGTAAATTTAGCTTCCGTCATTATCAAACAGAAAACTACGAGTAGCATGCCGTGGACAAAACAATGAGAGAGAGGAAAAACAATGGCGAAAATTCCAATGTTTGACGGACAAGCAGACAACGTGTGACATGCCCCTAAGCACGCAATCATAAATATTTCCAGCGAATTAATGGCGAGCTTGCTTCTTCGTCCCAGTGGTAAATGGATAAGCGAAGTAACCAACTACATACTCTTAAATTTGATGTCATAACTGATAAACTTATTCCAGCGGGGTGTGAGGAATTAGTTCTTCATAAGTTAAGACAACAGAGATCAAGCGTACGTTTAGAAACTAGTGAGGCCTAAGGCTGCCCGCAGAGTAAACACCGAAGCAGGCAGACAGGTAGACAGGCGCAAGAAAACTATGTGAACCGGCGCTTACTATGCGGGCAGCCTAAATGAAACATGCTTTTTACTGTCACCGAATTCTCTCACCAATTTCCTAAAATTTTTTTGTTGGGTTTTTTTTAACAGATTGTAGACGACCCGATTAAGGCTTGTCTGTTATGTTATTTTTGATTTCTTAAGATATTTATAAAAAATTTTTTGCTGTTGTTATCTATATCGTCAAATTAATAAAAGAAAAACACAGCCCGAGTCCTAAGCAATGACAAAAAAATGAATAACAAATGAATAAAGAATAAAAAATGAATAACAAATGAATAATGAATAAAAAATGAATAGTGAATAACAAATGAATAATGAATAAAAAATGAATAATGAATAAAAAATGAATAATGAATAAAAAATTAATAATGAATAAAAAAAGAATAATGAATAAAAAATGAGTAATGAAAAAAACATGAATAATGAATAAAAAAAGAATAATGAATAAAAAATGAATAATGAATAAAAAATGAATAATGAATAAAAAATGAATAATGAATAAAAAATGAATAATGAATAAAAAATGAATACTGAATAAAAAATGAATAATGAATAACAAATGAATAAAGAATAAAAAATTAATAACGAATAAAAAATGAATAATGAATAAAAATAGAATAATTGAAAATTCTGTAATTCTTTGTGAATGGCATTGTTTGTGAATAGCATTCAAATGAATATAAACATTGATTCATTAATCTGAATAACGAAAATGAATAATTGAAATGATTAATTAATCATTTTTTTAAAATTGAATGTGAATTAAAAATTTTATGTATAAATCAATTTTGCATTCATTGAATGCATTCTTATGTCGTTATTCAGTTGTACTTAAAATTCTGAATATGAATACAGACTTTACAGCTCTGAATACTTGTTGCGTCTTTATGTATAATGAAACGTAGGCTCGTTGATATGGAAAAATGTATTGCTTACCAGGGATGGAAATGTAGGCACAATTGTGCTTTTTTGGCACTTTAGGCACGTACCTTTTCATTTCGGCACTATTTTAATATCTCAGATTTAAAAAATTTTAAAGTTTTAAGATTACTAATTTCAAAGTTTTTGTATAAAATAAGCGCAATTAAAAATTAACTCTATATATTTTTATATAAAAATATATATATAATTATCAAAGGCGTGCTGTCGTTGCTACACTTATGCGTAGGGCGAATATTTTTTATTCAAAACCTATTAAAACAAAGTGTCGCAATAAACATAATTTGAATACATGCTCTGCTCTTGTTCAAACTAAAAGTTTGTTATAATATAACTTCATTTAGTAAAGAAAGTCTGCCAATAGAGGATCTGGAAGATGGTGAATTACTTGAATAATATTGTAATTATCTTGTTTTCTTTAGTGACCAGCGTGACATAGGGTCTCAACTTATTGGTTATAGTTTTATACTTTTATTAAAATTTGGTCGTTGAATCATCTGCATTCACTTTAAATATTTATTTTCTAGTTTTCGAGATCAAATTCTAGATTTTCGAATTCGACTTAAACGCCAATTTTCTGACTAATAACTACTTTTCGTTTCACCAAATACGCCACGTTGTGAATAGTATTATTTATTTATTTTTGTTTAAAAACATGATCTCATATATGGGCATTTTCACTAAAAGATCTACCACGACTAAAACAAATTAAATGTAACTGAGAGCTGATCTCAATTTGAATTTTTTAAAAATGGCAACAAACGTGATGAATGGCAGCAAAATTTGAAAAATGTTGACAAAAGTTAAAAATTTTTTGCGAATGTTGAAATTGTATAAGTTAAATAAATACTCGTATATTACAAAGTTTAATAAAATTTTTTACAGTTTTCGAAATTGACGGTCCTGAATGACACTTTATATGTTTTTTTAGTTCAATTAAATAAATCAAACTATAAAAAATGTGCACTTCTTTGATGGGAAAAATCTCTGTAGTAACGTATCATATAATGGTTTGCATAAAAATAATTAAAAAATATTTTTCAACGAAACAATTATGAATATATAGCAATATATATTAAATAGAATATATAGAAAATATATATTTGAAATAAAAAACCGTGCACATTTTGCATATTTTTTCGTTTGTATTGATGCAGACAAAAACCACTTCTATTTTTCGTATCGTAACGCGACTTTTTTTGTTTGCTTATATCTTTGAATATAGCACAACTAGAGTGCTATTCAAAAATCAAACTTTTGTTTAGGGGTTACAATTTTCTTAAATATGCTATCAAAGATACGTGGCCGAAAAAAGTTTGGGAACCGCTGATCTAATTGACTCAGTTTTGCAATGTTCATATAAAACAAAAAAATGAAAATATATAAAACATTTTATTGTTTTTAAAATTAAAAAAGCACTGATCTCATTTTAACAATTAAATAATGTTACGTGTTCATCCCATTGAATTAGTATTTCGTTGTTTATATATAATTATATCGCTCATTTCGAGCAAGATTCATGTAAAAATCAAAATTTTAAATTTTTAAGGAGACCATTTTGAACTTTTTAAATTACTCTAGCTTCCATGGAGACAGTGCGACAAAAGAAAGAATAGCGATTCTTTCTGTGTACTTATCTTAAAATTTGCCTTATTTTGAGTTGTGACAGTTTTGCATTAAAATTTAAGAAACATTTCAAGAATAGCAACAACTCTAATTATTTAAAAAAATTTTGATCCACGCAATTGGCTTAGAAGTTATAGACATCCAACGTTGGAAAAAGTGGACTAAAAATGTAGCTGATTTTTTAAGTTTTCCAACAAAACTAAACTTTATGGGTATCAAAAGAGAGATAATACAAGTATCTATTCAACAAGATATCAAACATAAAAATACATGCGCTTAAGATACAACCCTTTTTTTACTTAAAATCGTGAGGTTTTTCCAAATTTAATAAAAAAAAAAATAAATGTATCAAAAGGAGGCCTTCGGATGCTGCTTAGGGTTTACAAACCTCAGTAAGTACCACACAGGCTTCTTTGTCTACAACAGTTCTGAATGTAGTTATCTTTTTAATAATTATCTTTTTAATGTATTGCTTTCGTAAAAGAGAAACCACTAGTCTTTCAGACAAATTCTAATTATAAAAAAATTATATCTTAATAAATTCTTATGGAATTCTAAATTTGACACCTCGTTGAATAGATACGCACATTACCTTTGTTTGAATACCCATAAAGCCTAGTTTTGATGAAAAACTAGAAAAACTGCAAGATTTTTAGGTAATTTTTCTATATATGAAGACCTATAAATTCTAAACTTCAACTTTAATTACAAATTAAATTAGGTTAATTTTTTAAAATCCTTATTTTTTTGGGTGTTTCTGCTTAGTTGTTGTGTAAAAATCAGAAAAATTTAACGAACAGGTACTAAATCTGATTCACTATGCTGAAAACAAGAGCGCCCCAAACATGTATTCAACTGCGAAAAATGACTGCGCCCCTGAAGCAGTGTTTGTGTTTTGACAGATGTGGTTTGATCAAACTGGCGGAAAATCAACGGGGTCTAAATTGCATTTTTAAACCATTTTTAATAAGAAATATATACATTTCTAACACAAATAAGTTAAAAAAATATCGTTAGAAACTAAATAAAGCACTTTTGTTAAAAGAATTTAAACCGTATGGACATATTTACCTGTGGAACGAATGCGCATTGTTTTTAGGTTTTCTGGAACTTTTACAGTTCTTAACCGCACAACTCATATTGCATTTGTTTTAGTGGTTTTTTTCTTTAATTTTGTTGCTTTTTAAGCAGTGAAAAATACTTAAAATTTAATTATTTTCAACTATTTTGCTGAGGAGTCTTCCAATCAGATGCCAGGGTTCTCAAAAATGTCAAAAAACACTCTTTCTCGCTCGCACAATTTACGAATGGTGCGACAGTTCACGTACAGTGTGTGTGTTAGCAACACCATTTCCTTATATTTTACTTCTTTGGTTTTGTCCAATTTCATCTGAAATCTGAAAATAAGTGGCGAGTGAGTTAGACAGATATATACTGTTGGAAAAGGATGAAAACATGCATCGTGCCACTTTTTTACATCTCCGCAACGTAACTATTTTATCTCTCTGTTCTTCTTGGCTGCGAAAGAAAGAGCTCAAGCTTGTTTTTGACACTTAATATTTGATCGAAACTGATCGAAACTTAACGACGAACGAATTGAGAGAAACGTGAAAAACAATGCATTGAAAATGCTGTCCGTCGCACATTTTTTGTCCAATTCGTACTATATGCGTATACACTCACACTTCTTGAATTTTAGCTGTAGCACTATTTCAACTACTCTAGTTTCATTGGACAAAACAATGAAGTATCATACGGGCTTTACCGTGCCTCGCAACACGTCCAGCCACTGTTTCGTTAAGCCTGGTTTTCACTAGGTCAGTTTTCAATAACAAATATTGTCAATATAATGGAAACGTATTGTCATTTACATTTGTTGTCATATATGACCACTGATTGTCATATAAAATCACAAACAAGTGAAAACAGATAGAATTTTGCTAGTCAATCAATATATCGTTGTATGACAAGAAAAATTGAAATGTCAACATGTTGGCATTTTGTGTCAGTTGTTGCCTACAAAAAAAAATTTTGTTTTAATTTTTTTTTTCACTGCTGGCAAAGTTTTTTAAGGGCCGCTTTCTCAATGTCCAGTTAAGCACTAATCAGAACTTTAACCAGATTTGATTTCGACCTTAAATTCGGAATCAGCAACCCCTTAACACTGATAAATGACGTTTAAAACTACTGAAAAGACATATAATTAGGTGGCAACCCTATTATTTCAAAATTTTATAATTTTGAAATTCTGACAACGGATTCGGATTCAGTGACCCATATTTGGTGTAGCATTTTTTTGCCGGACCCGAATTTATAAAACTAAAAAAATTAAGGTGGCAACCCTATACACCATCTTGAATTTTAAAATTGGGACTTTAGATTCAAAATCAGCGACCCCTTAACACTGATAAATGATGTTTAAAACTCTTAAAAATACATATTATTAGGTGGCAATACTGTGGTAAAAATTTAGGTGGCAGCCCTTACCTCCATCTTAAATTTTAAAACTGTGACATTATATTCGAAATCAAATCCGTTGTCAGAATTTCAAAATTACAAGAATTCGCAAAAATAAAAAAAATCTAGGTGGCAACTCTATCCGTCATCTTAAATTTTAAAGTTTGACAGCATCTTCGAAATCATTTACCCTAAAATGGCGCTAACCGAAACCACAACTTGCCGTTAACTTAATCAGCACTTAACTGACAGTTCAACCTTAACCGAACATTGAGAAAGGGCTTTTTTCTAAGTCCTGGTTAAAGTTCTGATTAGTGCTTAACTGGACATTGAGAAAGCGGCCCTTAATCTAATAAAATTAACAGTATTTTATAAATTTCACCAAAAAGAAACATTTTCTAACAATCTCAAATATAAAACATCAGCTGTTGATGAAAAAAGCTCAACTGAACAAACCGATGGCATTTCACAAATAGCATCGAAAGTGAAAACAGTATGGCAATCAATTGACACATAAATTCAACGTCAGTCTTTGACATTCGATTTTATGTCAGTTTTTGGGTTTCAATGAAAACGCATTTGACGTCATATGGTCAAGATGAATACTGACATCAGTGATTGTTGTCATTGAAATTGACTTAGTGAAAATCAGGCTTTATACCATGGCAGAATTAGAGAAGGTATATGCATTTCAGACTGCGCTCTCTTTCTCATAGCCAGAATTGTCAAACTCAAGCATTTTGCTATTCTTGCCTATTTTCGCTTTCTTATCGCATTCTCATCGTTTTCATATTTTGTATGAGCTGTCAACTTCGTTTTGACAGCTGCGGCAGTCTCCCTCTCAAAAATGCATATACCTTCTCTAATTCTGCCATGCTTTATACATAAAGATGCAGTTAGTTTCGTTAAGTTCCGTTTGCTCATTTTGAGCAACCACACTGACATGCTTTTTACAGAACACTTCCGTTTTTACTCTTTAAGTAGCAAATAGTCTATTATGGTTGGGCCTTACTCGAACTGTACTTGAACTTTACTCGAAGATAATTTGGAAACAGACCTAATATGGCACGTTTTTGGCGCATCCCTCCCCCTTGTCACACGTTGTCAAAAAGTTGTAGAGGTTTTTTGAAAACAATATATAACATTATACGAAGAAAATCTTTAGTTTTCTAGATATCGCAATGGTTTTAATGTCAAAATAATGTAAGTTTTTACTTACTATTCGTGAGAAGTATTATCAAAAATGCTTTTGTATACCGTTATATTTCTCAACCAACGGATTTTCACACAAAAATACGTTGAACTTAGAAAGTCTACAGTTTTCGAGACATCGCAATAGGTTTGATGTCAAAATAACAGGAATTTTCCCTAATTCTCTATTTGTGAGAAATTTCACCATCAGAGTAAACATTAGAGTGTATCGACTTGTATGGGATAAATCTGACCCCCAATTCCGGTACCAAAATTAAATAGTATATAAAAAATTCTTTCGATTAGTATACTTTTTTTGGTCTGAACCAACTTTGGAGTCCCCCGAAATGCATTTTTGTGCATTTTAAAGGAATTTTTGTACTGGAGAACCACTTGTTGTTGATTTAAAAAGAAAATTAAGCTATCAATCAATTCCTTACTTACAAAAACATAAAACTGCGAAGTTTCATCCCATTTGACCAATGCTGTATCAAAATTTGACAGTTTTTCAAATTGAATCTACTTCTTATTTTATTTTTTATTATATTTTTGTTTTTTATAAGAAAGTACTTGAACACTTTTAGGTTTATTTTTGTTTAATGCAAAAGTAAAGTATATTTTAGAACTGTTACTGTTAACAGAATAAGAACAAATAATTTTTTCTAGATCCTGTAAAGGACTAAAAATCGAAAATTTTTATTTCAAATTTCCTCTAACATAGAAAATATTATTCCTTTTCTTCGTTCTGCAGAAGCCACTGACGCCTCCGTGACGAGCTTAACATGCCTCTCAATATCCTGAATGTGGCAAGGTATCTGTCGAATTTCGACATCGTCTATCATGCCACCAAAAATGGCTGAGTTGTCAATTGTTTCTTTTGGTAACGAACAAGTGTGGTTCCGTGAAATCGTCTCTGCTGTTGCTATATTGATCAAATATTTTTGATCTGTACTTGTGGCAATAGTATCGATGTTTGGTGGCATGCTATTTTCAACAAACGGAATTGGTTCATATCTTACTATCTATTTTACAACAAAGGAAAATTACAATTAAAGACGAAAAATCTTTCGCCACCTCACGCACTTTCATTCTTCGATCGTCCAATACCATGCCATGGATTTTATCGACGATTAATTTATCCCATCACAACCTCTTTTGGGCGATCTCAACGTTAAGCATCACTAGTGCTGGTACGACCACAACGGAATTCAGTAAACCACTTCTAAACCATGTCTTAACCATTGAAATTGATAGTGCATAGTTGCCATAGTATTTATCAAGTCTTTCCTTGGTTTCGGTGATGGTTTTTTTACTTAAAAAATAATGCCTGATTAGTACACAAAATACACTTTTTTTTCATTTTCGTCGAAATTCACGAAGTTGTCTGCTTTCAGTGGTTGTCAAACACAATCTAAATGACGCAGCTTGCTCAAAATTTGACAGTGGTCTATTAACAGATAGTAGTTGAAAGAACCAGTGTTGCCTTAAACATTACTACGCAGTAAATTCAACAAATCACTGATTTCCCAAACGACTCTCGTAATGCAATACAGCATAAAGCCCATCGAATTTTTATTGAGTTATTTCTTTCCTTGATAAATCAAATTATCAATGTTTGGAGTTGCGTCATCTTTTGAGTGTCGTGCAAACGACTAAGATGGCTATTCAACCATTCGGCATGGGTGCAGTGGATCTATATAATGATTCATAGTTACTGCTTCGAGGCAATGTTGTAGTACCTTTTGGAACAAAGACATGATCAGAACTTCATGACATTGATTTCAATAATACAAAAAAATATCCTCATGCAGCTTTGCTGTTTACTTTATTCATATTCAAATATTACTCATCTGTTGTTTACTTTTACGTTAAAAGTATAAGATAAAAAGAAAAGAATTTCACATTTATTGTTTATAGTATGTTTCTGCTTGAATTGAGCTGGGCACAATAAATTTCTCAACAACTCATACGTCTAGAGTAGTTTTATGTAGGCACGTGTTAAGAGTCATTATTTTTTTTTTTACATTAATTAAATAATAACATGCCTTAAAATATACTAGCTTCCTTAACATTTTGTTTAAGCAGAGCGGTCAAGAATGAGGAAATAAACTTTATGGTTTTTTCCTCAGAAACTATTTAAGAAAGTGTTGCCTCTGTTAATTTCAAGTGTCTGGAGCGTATAGTAAAATTACCAAGTACGCGTTAGCGTAAGATGCGTGGGTTTTGTTGACAGTAAAAATAAACTCGACTAAACTGATGAACTTTGAATAAGATGACTTGGCAAAAATACGTCTAATTAGAGTAACATTGCTCGAATGCGTAAATGAGCCTGTTCTCACGCGCCTTACGTTAGGCGGAGCATCGGATTAATTTTGACGTCTACAGGTAAGGTGGGAAGTGGGAAGGTGACAAGTTACGTGAGGCAGCATTTTCAAAAATTTTAAAAATTTTGCGATTCATTTTGACGTCTGTTACTTTGAAGTTTCATTGTGCCTCATTTTCCTCGTGGTTCTCTTATGTTTTAGCGCAAATACATTTTGTTTTGCATTGGTTGGGTTTTCTGTTTGCGTTGCTGTTTAATTTAAGACTTACAAAGTAATGAATTCTCCGAAATTTAACACCACATTTATGGACTGTTCTCGGAATGCAAAATAAGGCGGGCTTAAAAAAGTCGGTAGTAAGAACACCTGACAGATGCAGTGTCAAAATAACGCCATTACTCTGCCTTTTTTAAGGCGAGTGAGAACAGGGTCAATTACAGCGAAGGGCAAAGAAATCACTACTTTTGCTGAATTATCTTTACTTTTTTTAGCGATAACTTACGTTAACATTTGACATATATGTATACTAAAAAAAATCACAATAGCTATTATTAGATATACTTAGGCGCGGTTTAAACTTTTTTGCTAATTAAAAAATTGCTAAGATATTTTGGGGAACTTAAGATCAAAGTTGTACTCTAAAACATAAGCAATCCAATTATGAATAATTTAATTTTTCAGATAACAGATTAAAAATATATCAATTTTTTGTTTACACTCATGAATTTTGATGGTTGATGAAAAATTTGCATTAAATATTCATAGCTTGTTTTATGCTATGTTCACATATTTACGCATTTACGCATTTACGAAATCCACATTTACGAACGGCCCTTTACTCTTTGTAGGAGTAACAAGGACACATATATATAGTAAATGCTCTAAATGCGCATTTAGCTTTCAGTGTGAACATAGCATTAGAAGTTTATCTTAATAATGAAACTCCCTTTTCCGATTCCCCGGGAATAAGTATTCATAATAGGGCTGAAAATGTTATGTTGCAATCTTGATATATTACAAATAGGTACAAAAAACACCCGCATGTTGAGCATAAAAAGTAAACTGTGACCTTGAGCTCTTTTTTATTTAAATAAATAATAGTAAAACATTTAACGAACTGTTGTTGCTCATAAAAGTTATTCACTCATAAAAATTATGTAATGACACACATACCATCAAAATGGAGGGAGGTAAAGGTATTATATATCCCTAAGGTGAGTACGATATAGCAAACGAGTCCGAAGCACTTTAGACCAATTATCTATCATCTTTTCTGCTAAAAACACTCGAAAGATTGATTGAACATAACATTTTTTTTAATTATTGATTATTATTGATTATTATATTGATTATTTTAATTATTGATTAATTGAACGTAACATCGACACAAATTTGCTTTCAGCTTCACAACATGCTTACAGGAAAGGTAGGTCTAAGGAAACGGCCCTGCATTCCCTGGTAGGATTTATAGAAAATTCCTTTCTTCACAAGGATATCGTTTTCTAGATATCGAAGATGCCTTTAAGAATGTTATGTTATGTTATGTTATATTATATTATATTATATTATGTTTTGTTATGTTATGTTATGTTATGTTATGTTATGTTATGTTATGTTATGTTATGTTTTGTTGTTATGTTATGTTATGTTATGTTATGTTATGTTATCTTATGTTATGTTATGTTATGTTATGTTATGTTATGTTATGTTATGTTATGTTATGCTATGTTATGTTATGTTATGTTATGTTATGTTATGTTATGTTATGTTATGTTATGTTATGTTATGTTATGTTATGTTATGTTATGTTATGTTATGTTATGTTATGTTATGTTATGTTATGTTATGTTATGTTATGTTATGTTATGTTATGTTATGTTATGTTATGTTATGTTATGTTATGTTATGTTATGTTATGTTATGTTATGTTATGTTATGTTATGTTATGTTATGTTATGTTATGTTATGTTATGTTATGTTATGTTATGTTATGTTATGTTATGTTATGTTATGTTATGTTATGTTATGTTATGTTATGTTATGTTATGTTATGTTATGTTATGTTATGTTATGTTATGTTATGTTATGTTATGTTATGTTATGTTATGTTATGTTATGTTATGTTATGTTATGTTATGTTATGTTATGTTATGTTATGTTATGTTATGTTATGTTATGTTATGTTATGTTATGTTATGTTATGTTATGTTATGTTATGTTATGTTATGTTATGTTATGTTATGTTATGTTATGTTATGTTATGTTAATATCGGCGCACTCATGAAGCTTTGGGTGGATAAGTCACTCTATGCACTGATAAGAAACCAGCTGACCAGCAGAGTCGTCAGTGCATCTCTAGGTGACTCAAAGGCCAAGAGATTTGTGAGTAGATGCACTCCTCGGGAGGGGTTCTCTCACATTTATTATGGAACTTGGCACTTAATGAACTACTGAGGAAATTAGAAAAGGTGGGCTGCAAGGTGATTGCCTATGCGGATGACGTAGCTATTGCTGCACAGGGAAAGTTTCCTAACACTCTCTCGGAGCTGCTTGGGTCGGCGCTCTCCTATCTCAATAGTTGGGCCAAAAGATGTGGGCTGGGGTTAAGTATACAAAAACTGAACTGGTTCTTTTTATGAGGAAATACAAAACTCCGCGCATACTTCCACCTCGTCTTGATAGCACTCAGCTACACTTCGTGGAAGAGGCAAAATACTTGGCAAAACCGTATATAACTTATTTTATAAATAGTAGTAGAAAATATTATCACTACTGGGAAAGTACAAAGAACTGCGCCTGTATGTAAATGCGGCGCGCTTAGGTTCACTTCATCTGAAGTGCTAAATGCAATTCTTTGTCTAATACCCCTCGATATTATGAGAAAAAATATGGCACAGGAAATAGCCATATGCCTTAGAGCAACCTCGCTGTGGACTATCACTCGTACAGGTCACTCCTCTATTATGGATCTTGTAGGAGAAAATCCTAGCTACATCGACTACACTATTGCCACTCCCTCATTCGAGAATGGCTTTCACACAGTAATACCTACCAGAGTAGAATGGGACTAAGCCAAATTGGCACGCATTTTCTTAGTGTCAGGGGAGGCGTCTTTTCAACGGATCTGGGTTAAGAACCTCATTTAAACTGCCAGATAATTGCAGCGTCTTCCAGGCTAAAATATGATTTTAAGAGTTTTTGATTAGATAATCAAAAAATTTCAAATTAATTTATAAGTTTTGAGAAAATTTACACGTATTTTAGTTTTTATCAACTGAGAAACTTCAAAATATTTGCAAGCTATTTTTTATGTGTAAGTATCTTTGTCTACATTTAAAAAATAAATTGTACATTATTTATCGCTTAGTTAATTATTTATTAATAAAAAAGCAAAGTTTTCGTTATAAATATATTATCTATATATATAAAATGGAATGTGTGTTTGTTTATTTGTTTGTTTGTACCTTATAGGAGACCAAACCTCTGGACCGATCTTCCTGAAATTTTCACAGCATTTAACTGGGACTCTGGCATGATTAATAGGGTACTTTTTCGACCAAGCCCACTTTTACGCCCACTTTTTTAAAATTATGTAATTGCTCCCATATAGTTTTTTACAGATTTACTTCAAATTGTATACACATTATACTCCAGGCGAGGTAGAAATAAACATTTCTTACGCCACGCCCCCTTTCACGCCAAATTTAAGTTTTAAACTTTTTGTTCTCTGTACAAATTTGTTCCTTCCAACGGATTATTTTTTATTTGGTAGTATATTGCTCTTAATACTGTTAACGTCGCCATATTACTATGAACCACGCTCACTTCACCGCCCCCTTTTTTAATTCAGATACTTACTTATACCACTAACAATGTTTGCTATACAAAATACTTTTTTTGTAATATGTATTTACCTAAAGCTTTATATACTTTTTATCTACAGGTAAGGTAGCCATAGATTTTTTTATTACCAAATCCCCCTTTTTCACCCCATTTTACTTTAATTATAATTAATCTGCTTTCAATCTATATATATAAAAATGAATGTCTGTCTGTCTGTTTGTTTGTTTGTACTTTATAGGATGCCAAACCTTTAGACCAATCTTCCTGAAACTTTCACAGCATGTTACTATGACTCTGGAAGGAATAATAGGCTATATGAAGTTTTATTGGACAAAGGGGCGTGGCACCGCCCATATAACCCAAAAATTTAAATCGCCATATTATGGGCATTTTTTGACCTAAGTCGATGATATTTGGTACATATGGTATTGGCATAATTAGGAATACGTACCAAGAGAAAAGTGGGTGGACCACGCCCCTTTTCAGGAAAACTAAAAATCGTAATATAGTCTTAACTACTGGACCGATCGCCATTTAATTTTCACAATAGGATATTCTTACGAAATAATTATTTCTTGACTATATAAAGTTGTGAGTGGACAAAGGGGCGTGGCCTTGCCCATATAATCCAAAATTTAAAATCGTCATATCTTGGGCATTTTTTTAAGAACGGCGGCAGCTGATTGTATAATTGCTGCTTTTTGATTGGTCTAAAAATAAAAAGGGGGAGCATGAAGCAAATTACATGCGGTTCAGTGCTGAATTATAATTGGATTACAACAAAAAAAGGGGAGAAGCATTGCAATAATTAAATTAAAATTAAATAAATAAAGTTTTGTAAATATATAAATATTTTTAATATTATATTATAACGAGGGGGGTAGCGAAGCACACCGGGTTTAGCTAGTGTCAAATAAAAATCAAATAATACTTATATTAATAACAAAAACTGAAATTTGTATGAAATTCATAAATTAAATTGAAATTTTTCAATTATCGAATCAAAAACTCCTTAAATCAGTGCACATAACAGTTTGATGATGAATATCTTTTAAACGCTTAATTTAATCGACAAAACATGTAATACCATTTTTATAGAGTGGTTAATTTACTACAAAAATTTGGGTACCTTTTTTGCAGACCATAAAAATTCTGTACAATCAATTAATGATGAGGTATGAATTTTTTTCTATTAGACTGAGAAAAAAAACTGCGATGCGGAGCATCTTCCTATTAAAATTAAGAGCTCCTATTTGGTGAGAATTTTTTAACGTGTCTAGCAACCCATTTTTATATTTCACTTGTAAAAAAATTGATTTTTTTGACCCACTCCAATGTACATAATAAAGACAACCGTTGCTAAGACCGATCTCTTACTTACTTACTTACTTAGTTGGCGCTACAACCGTATGTCGGTCTTGGCCTCATCTAAGAATTTGCGCCAGCCATTTCTGTCTTTCGCTTGCTGGCGCCAGTTGGAAATTCCAAGCTTCGTCAGGTTGTCCTCTACTTGGTCTTTCCAACGAAGATGCGGTCGAAGCCGCTCGATTTTCGATGTCGATGTCAGCGTACAGCTCATACAGTTCATCATTCCACCGTATTCGGTACTCGCCATTGACGCAGATTGGTCCGTAGATCTTACGAAGAATCTTTCTCTCGAATGCTCCTAAATTATTTTCATCTAAACTGCTCAGTGTCCAGGTTTGTGATGCGTAAAGTAGGACGGGCATGATGAGCGATTTGTAGAGCGTGATTTTCGTTCGTCGAGAGAGGACTCTGCTTCTCAATTGCCTACTGAGCCCAAAGTAACACCTGTTGGCAAGAGTTATTCTTCGTTTGATCTCAATGCTGATGTCGTTGGTTGAATTAATGCTGGATCCCAGATAAACGAAGTTCTTCACAACCTCGAAGGAGGTATTGTCAACGGTAACGTGGGTTCCAAGACGCTGGGACTGTTTGTTTGTTGACACCAAGTATTTCGTCTTATCTGCATTCACTGACAGATCCATTCGACTTGACTCTCTTTCTAATCTGGAAAATGCTGCACTGACTTCGCGCGTATTATGGCCAATGATATCGATGTCATCAGCATACGCAAGCAGCATAACACTCTTGTAGAATATTGTACCACTACGTCTCAGATCAGCAGCTCGGATGATCTTTTCCATCATTAGGTTGAAAAAGTCGCACGATAAGGAATCACCTTGTCTGAAACCTCGTTTGGTAATAAATGGTGGGGAGAGGTCCTTCCCGATTTTAACTGCGCTGCTGGTGTTGCTCAGTGTCATCCTGCAAAGTCGTATTAGTTTTGCAGGAATACCAAATTCAGACATGGTGGAGTACAGGTGCTTCCTTATTGGGCTGTCGAAGGCGGCTTTGTAGTCGACAAAAAGATGGTGGGTGTCGACTTGTTTTTCTTGAGTCTTCTCCAAGATTTGTCGTAGCGTGAAAATCTGGTCGATGGTGGACTTTCCAGGTCTGAAGCCACACTGATAAGGTCCGATCAGTTTGTTTACAATGGGCTTCAATCTTTCACATAAAACGCTCGACAGGACCTTATATGCGATATTAAGAAGGCTTATCCCACGGTAATTTGCACAAATAGTGGGATCGCCTTTCTTGTGGATTGGGCAGAGCACACTGAGATTCCAATCGTTCGGAATGCATTCTTCCGACCATATTCTGCATAGAAGCTCGTGAATGCATTTAAGTAGAGCTTCCCCTCCGTTCTTAAACAGCTCAGCAGGTAAGCCATCAGCTCCCGCGGCTTTGTTATTTTTAAGCCGAGCTATAGCTGTCAGAACTTCATCATAGTCGGGCAGCGGAACCTCGACGCTGTCATCCGCAATTGGGGTTTCCGGAATATCATCTCTATTGGCGGGATTGTTGTCAGCGTCACCATTTAGAAGCTTAGAGAAGTGTTCCCTCCATAACGTCAGTGTACTCTGGACATCTGTCACTAGATTCCCGTTTTCATCCTTGCAGGAAGAGGCCCCGGTTTTAAAACCATCGGCAAGGCGTCTTATTTTTTCGAAAAATTTTCGGGCCTCATTCCTGTCACCGTACATCTCAATCTTCTCTTGCTCGCGCTTTTCTGCCTCTCTTTTTTTTCCGCCTGAAAATATGTCTCTCTTCCCTCCTCTTTTCTTTGTATCGCTCCTTAGCAGCGCACGTTACAACCGACTGCAGGGTGGCTTTGTAGGCGGCGTCTTTCTCTGCAGTGGCGTTGCGACACTCCTGGTCGTACCACTGGTTTCGGCGAAGGCGTTGGTAGCCAATCACCTCTTCTGCAGACGCACGCATGGAGTTGGACATGTGTGTCCACTGCGCACATATATCATCGATTGGAGGAGTGCTTTGAAGCAGGAGTGAGAGTCGAGTGGCGAAAGCATCGGCTGTCCGTACCGATCTCTAGGCAGGCCAATTTCAACAGGTACTTCTTCTGACAATGCTGTATCTACTACTGTACGCTTCTGGCGATTTGTTAGAAAGCTACTACACCATTTCAGCTAATTCCAATTTGATTGAGTTTTTAAAGGAGTACAATTTCACAATCTATTGTTTCGAAAGCTCTTTAAAGAAGACAATTATTGATTTTTTCCAGCGACCGAAAATAGCTGTTATTTTACAATTTTCAGATGTGAAAGACATAACGAAAAAGTTTCTGGTTGATCTTTTTAAATATACCATTATTATTGTAATGGCAGCAGATTCGCGAATATTAAACGCCTTTTAAATTTGTGACTGCTATTGTGAAAGTGAAAGTTAACTATTATTTTTTAACTATTAACCTATTAAAATAAAATAACTTTTACTTTTGACTTCTATTTTTCAGGTCAAAAATAACAGTTATTTTGTGCCTTTTATTTTTTTCGATCAAAAACATCAGGCAATTTGTATTTTTCCAAGAGCCGCTTGACCGAATAAAAAACTATTAAAACTAAGAAAAGTTTTATAGCTCAAAATGTGCGCTCTGATGAGACGATAAAAATTGCATAAAACTTTTTTGCCGTTCAATCGACGTTTAAAAAAACTCAAATTGCCTGATATTTTTGACTGAAAAAATAAACGGCACAAAATAACTGCTATTTTTGACCTAAAATATAAAAGTAAAAAGTAACAGTTATTTTTGCCCGAAAAAATAAAAGGCATTAAATAACTAGTATTTTTGTCGGAAAAAATAAAAGTTAAATGATAACTGTTAATATCTAACTCTTTTGATAAAAACCATAACAGGTACAATTCCCGATTTTTTCTTATTTAACTTATCTTTTCATTGAGCCATCATCATATTAATTGCTGTTTGGCTGGATTGATTTTTCTGAATCCGAACTTATTATTCCTTAATTATTGTATTATTACTATCTTAATATTGCAGGATTTGACTTTTTATCGCAGCTTCTAAAATTTTTTTCCATATTTGGTAACGTATTGGTCTCAGTTCATCAGCTTTTAACGTAAGCATAGTAGACATTTTTCATAAATTCGCAACTGCTCTAGTTTTTGAGCTTTTATTTAAATAATTATTGCACAGATATGTCCTAAATATTACACTAAGTTCCTTATTGCACCTTCTGACAGTAGAATTTTACCTACAACAATACCTATATTTCAAACTGTTGACTATCTTATTAAACTATCTGTCGTTATTTATCTCTGTAAATGTTAGTCTTGAATTTATCTGACTTTTTATTAAGTTATTTGTTGGAAATCTTTGAATATTATTGTCCATTATGCTTTCGACAAAGTATTTGTTTAAAATTTCTGCGATTTCAGTTATGCTTTTGTAAAATTTATTATTTATGTTAATTTTATTTAAAGTAACTTTTTCATCAGCTATGTTGACATTTTTTTTTTAAATATTTCTACATTAGTTTACTATCTTTACTCTAAATTTCGACTTTGTGTTCCATATACTTTGTTTTTTTTAAACTTTTGTATGCTTTTTGTAGTAATTATTTTATGCCATAGTATTCACTCCAGACTTTAGTATTTGGACATTTTTTCGTATTTATATCTGCTCAATACAAAGCCAAATTTATCATATTTCTTTTTCACATGTTTATTGCTGCATGGAGTTTATTATGTTGTTTGTTAAAAAGCGAACTTTCTCATTTGTGTTAAAGTCAGTTGAGACATTTTAGTCATATGAGCATCGCAATAAATTCAATAATGCTTCACTGTTGCAATTTTCGCATTATATTATCTTACGTTTAGTTTGCATTTCTATTATTGTTGTGTGATCTGATATTTTGTATTGTTCTAACCGTTTACTATTTATGTTATTCGCATATGTGTTTAGAGAATTGATCATTGTTTTATATGATTCTGCAATTCGTGTATTTAAATTAATTATTTGGCGTTTTAATTGTAAATTAAAATCTTTGTTAATGCAAAGTTAAATTGAGGTAAATATTAAAGTAAAGACACCTTAATACAAATTTTTACAATTTCTTTAATTGCTTTTTAAAATCATCATTTTGCGCTTTTAATAGTCTTATTTGTATTAATTTTGTTTTATACCTTCGGTCTTTATGGGGAGGTTTGAACCCCAAAAATCCCCACTTAACTACGCGGTTAAATCTAACTAATAGTGAGGATATTGACCCATGTGTTTAGCACTCCTGACTTGACATTGTTACTGTGTGCAGTCATTGCCATCTAGTCATCACGATTTCATATTAAGATAATCATAATTTTTTTAAATACTCTCGGTCATAAGGTTACAGCTAGTGTGTTCGTACTAAGATGTATGTCTTAATGTATGGCAAATTTTTATTATATCTTTTTTCCCTTTAATTTTTGCTTTAAATTTTTTCTTTATGACTTCATAATTTAAATTCTACAGTAAAAAATAAAATAAACCAAGTCGAGTAGCAATGTCACTTTATCCACTTAATTGGATTAAGACATAATCCACAACATGGCTGCCCCGGTAAGGTTTTTCACACCAACAAACAATACAATGTTTGTTGTCTTTGTAATGTGTTTCCTAATTGTACGGAAATTTGTTGTCATTAAATGACATTAAGTTTCATTTGGTGTAATTTAAGGCAATTTCTGAGAAGTGAAAAACAAACGATAAATTACTAAGTACCAACTTTTGTGATTTTTTGCTCGGATTTCCATGTGCAACTATAAAAGAACTTAAATGATAACAAAATTTTAAAATATTGAATAAAGTCAAAAGCAATTGCAAAACGATATTTTATTCTTCAGTCATTATTAATGTTACCATCTATACTTACTTTGTAAGTATCATACTTATTTTCAGCTTCATATACTTTCTAAAATTACATGCTTATAAGTATACTTATTATTAAGATTTATACTTATTCATGCTTACTTTCAGCTCTGGTTGAACTTTTGCTTGCAAAAGCATAAAAAGTTTGGAAATTGGAGTCAACAGCGTTAAAAATACACACACTGGAGTCAATTTTATTTGTAAAAAATAATATTGAATACAGCTGTATCGAATTTTACAAATTTTTAAAGACAAGACTTGACATATTAAACAACATTTCCAGACAAGACAAATACGATTCCAGGCAAAAATAAAACAAACCAGTTAATGTAGCACGTCAATTCAGTAATAGTGAGGGCGAATAATGATAACTTTGCTTTGATTTCTGTATACATTTTAGGCTGGGTCGATTTGTTTGGAGGTAAAAAAAAATTGATGTTGCTTGGGCGATAGGGGCCATAGGGGTGCAATTTACCCTATCACGTCTTCAATTTTGTGAATTTTTTCTTTAGGAATTTTTTTCCAAAAATGTTTGTATATAAACGTGCACAGATAGAACAATAATGATGCCAGAAATGAAATCCTCGTACCCGATTCAACCTAAAGCGGTCTAACATTTATACGTTTTTAAACAAAAATTGATCGTAAAAAATTCCTAAAGAAAAAAATTCACAAGTCAAGGTTTTTGACCATCACGGCTGAACCACAAAAGCTATCCACCTTATATTCACATGTGTTTGTGTGGTCCTCCGAAATTTTTTTTGTTTTTAGATCCCCTAGGTGGCGCTGTGGTCGATTTTAATCGGTTTCTAAATGGATTTAAAAAAATTGTATTTATAAAAAAATTGTATTTATAAACCGATAAAAATCGAACACAGCGCCACCTAGGGGGATCTAAAAAACAAAAAACGATAACTTTTTGTATTAAAACGTAGCAATGTGAGACCATTTGTTCTAGCTTTGCACGTTTATATACAAATATTTTTGGAAAAATATTCATAAAGAAAATATCCACAAAACAGAAGATGTGATAGGGTAAAGTGCACCTCTATCGCCCTTTTTTTAATAACTTTTCATGCCCGATCCGAAAATCGCCCAGGCAACATAGGCTTGCAAATCGACCCAGCCTAATTCATTTGAATCTGGTTTTTTTTATTTTATTTTTATTTCACTACTTTGAAAGTACGTATTACTTTTAACTTTTTGTTATGCTTTTGTTTGTTTTCAAACTATTTTATATATATGAAATAGACCCACGGAACCATATGCGAATGTTTTGCGTAAAGTGATAGTTTTGAGTACGTTTTCGGAAAGAATTTTCTTTTGTAAATTTTTGTTTTTGATTTGTATGATCAATGTTCTTGCTAGAGAAGATTAAATTCGTAATAATTTATTCCATAACAAAATGTTAATTATAAAAATGTGCTTTTCTATAGTTAGTTTTTTACTTCGTTTTCGAAAAAAAGGTGCGTTTTTGAGAGGCAATTCAGTCCGGCGAATGAGTTAAAGTTAAAAATTGTTAATGTATGAGTGCCGAAAAAAACTTTTCAAAAGTTTTTTTCAACTCGCTTCCAAACAAAAAAAATAGACAGTTGATGATTCTTTTATTAACTCACTTCTGAAGAAAAAAAGGTTCGCTTTTGAGAGACATTTTAGTCCGACGAATGAGTCCAAAAAGGTTCATTTATGAGTGTCGAAAATAAATTTTTCTACCCGAAAAAGTTCCTAAATGAATTAAAAAAAAGAAAGTTTTGGTTCACTGGGTATATGAACTGCAAACATATAAAACTAATTTTTTTTATCTGAAGAATTTTGGTTTTAGTTAGATTGCCTACACAAAACTTTTCGAGAAGAAATATTGTGGGTTCTATTGGTTCTTATATTAGAAAATAGTACCAAGAAAATATTACATTTTTTTTTACTTACTTCCTTATACTTATTTTTAAAATTTATACTTACAAATACTTACTTTTCAGTGTTCTAAGTAGCAAATATACTTATTTTTTAATATCATGAGTTGGTAGCATTAGTCATTATATATGTTTTATTCATTGAATAAAGAAAAGGATAAAACCTCGGGCAAAACTTCTGCTATAAAAAGATACCATAAGGATAAGATTCCATAAGGATAAGCAATTATTGTTAATATAGTATAGCCTGCGGAATAAAGAAAAGGATAAAGTCTCGGGCAAAACTTCTGCTATAAAAAGATACCATAAGGATAAGAAATTATTGTTACTATAGTATAGCCTGCGATCGAAAGTCGTCCAACTGTGTGTTAAAGCAGTGAACAAAAATGAACACTAACTTAGCGTATGGCAAAAATTTAACTGCTTGGCAAAAATGTGTGCAACAGAGCTTATATCTCTAACAAATAGCCCTCTACCCAGCAAAATTTTTGATACAAATGTGACATGCATTCTTAGGACCGCTGCTTTCAGAAGACATTCTGGAAGTGATTCTTCTTAGCTTTATCAAGAAGCGCTTTCAAAAAACATTCTTGTAAACTACTTCTGGAATACATTCAAATAGCATTTAAATTCAAAGTAAAAAATTTTATTTAATTGTAATCAATGTTTAAGATAATTTTCGTGGGATTTTTTGGAAAACGCAACCACTTCCTACTTCCAATATCAAAATGCCGTGAAAAGATGAAAGGGATATTTTACACCCCAACAAAACCCTAAGGTTAGGGACAGAGTGAACGCCGATTCAGACAAGCATTCAGGCAGGCGCAGGCAGTAACATGCAAAGAAGCGAGATAGAAATAACTTTTGTCTTGCTTGTTCACGACAAATTGCGACAAAATGTGGAAAAGGGATATATTCCGTGGGATTTTTAAACCCCCCCTAACCACAAAATCCATTCCATTCCATAGAATGCCTTTTTAAAGTTCTCCTAGAAAACACCTACTAGAACACTTTCAATAAAGGGCTCAAAGAAATCTTCCATTGACAAAATTCTGGAATCACTTCTAGAGAAGACTTAGGAAAGCATTCCTTCCAATGACATGCATAACTATGTTAAAAGAATGCCTTCTGGGTATGAAAGTGGAAGGGATGGAATTCAAGACTTTCCATTCCACTTTAGCTTCTTTAGGAAGCACTTTTTTGCTGGGTAGAGGAGTAAAATGTATGAGCTGGTTCTATTATTGACCCTACTAACATTTGTTCCAAACATATCTACCCATTTTCAGTAAGCCCCCTTTTGCAACACCCTACAAAAAAAGAAGAAAATTGCCGAAAAAAGTTTATAGCTATCCTGAGGTGATTCTAAGAGGACTCAAATGTAGAAGAAGGTCCTAATATTTGTTCATCCTCAACATTTTTTTTAACACCTCATTGTTTCTCTCATTTTCGTATAGCGTTTTTTCGGAAAGCAAAAGCGAATTTTTTTTAACGCTCATATTTCGGATTAAAGGTCACCACTCCAACTTTGTCTCTGCACATTTGTGTATTCATCTATTTATAATAAATATTAAAAAATGTACGAAAGCTTTCGTTCTTAGCGTACGTACATTAATTAATTATTATTATTATAAACAGTTTATTTACAAAAGAAATTAAGTGAATAAATTAAAAAAGCTAGGCCCTAGCTACAATGGTCTTCAGCCTTAATAATAAATATTAATTAAATAAACATATGTATGCAGATTAAGGCGCTGGACGAAAAAAAGTGTTTCGGGCCGGTTCTTCAAAATAAGCCTTGTTTTATGTTATTACTCAAATAAAAAAATTATCAAAAATACACATTATCTTTAATCCGATTGCAAACAATTACAATTTTTTTATTTAGGTTGAAAGATATATTTTCGGTCTATAATTTCTGGCGATTTATTTATTTACAACTATTACACCAGCCAATATATTTAAAAAAACCTCGATTTTTAGAAGTTATTTCAAACTATTCCAGCTCACGGATGGTTTTCTCTAGAGTCGAAATATTAGGGGAATCATCATAATATAAGCCGATAATTATTTTGAGGAACCGACCCAAACATCTTTTTTTTTATTGAGCATAAGGCGCCTTAATGTAGATGTAGTGAAATATTATGAAAATGTATACATTTATTTATGGTAAAAGATATTTCGGAAATTTGTCCAACAGAATTATTTTAGAATTAGTATTACTTTATAAAAAAACATGTATACAACATTTTGAAAGCATTAATTTTTGCCAAAAAAATCCAGGCCATATGTCCAAGAATATTTATAATAGAAACTTTTTATTGAGTTTTGTTTCAAAACGAATTAATTTTTGTATACCAATGATATGTCATATGAAGGGGTGTTAGAAATTTTAAATTAAAAAACAAATAAAAATATGATAAAAGCCACTTTTGACCTATTTTTTGAGCAAACATTGAATATATAAGATGTTTTTTAAAAACAATATTAAACATATAATTGGTAAGTAACGGTAAATATTCCATTTTCTATAAAAATTTGATTGAACTTTTAGTCAAAGAAAGTTTGAGGAAAATCGATTGGAAAATGGCGGAGATATTTGCTTGCAAAATCAAATCTTCAAATTTCAATAATTTTTTCCTCATTCTGAGGTAATCATCTTGCCTTATTAACATGCGTTATAGTAAGAAAATCTTTGTAGTATACAAAGAGTATAAGACAGAAACACATTTTTAGGGTTCACCCTAGTGTTAACAATTTTTTTAAATTCTAACATAAGACTTAGCGACCCCTTAATACTGCCAGCACATACACAAGGAGTATTAAAAAAAAACACATTTTTAGGGTCCACCCTATTGTCTAAAAACTTTTTGGAATTCTTACATCAGGTTCCAAATCAGCGAGCCCTTAATACTGCTCGCACATATTGAAAGAGTAGAAAAAAACATTTTCAAGGTCCACCCTAGTGCCAAAAAACTTTTTTAAATTTTAAAATCAGAATTGAAGTCAGCGACCCTTATACTGCTTGCACATATACAAAGAGAATAATACAAATAACACATTTTTAGGGTCCACCCTAGTGTAAACAAATTTTTCTAAAATCTAATATAAGATTAGAAATCAGCGATAAGCGTATATACAAAGAGTATAAACAATAAAAAACTTATTTAGGGTCCATCCTAGTAACAAAAAGACTTATTTGAAACTCTACATCAGATTCGAAACCAGCCACCAACGCATTTACAAAGAGTATAAAGCCAACAAAATATTTTTGGGTCCACCCTAGTGGAACATTTTTTATTAAATTTAAACATACGATTCGAAATCAGTGTAGGATTCCACCCTAGTGTCAAAAAATATTTTTGAAACTCTAACATGAGATTCGAAATCAGCGACCGTTTAATACTGCCAGCACATGCACAAAGAGTATAAAACATTAAACATATTGTTAGGGTCCACCCTAGTGTAAAAAAACTTTTTGAAATTCTTACAAAAAGTCAGGTTCCAAATCAGTGACCCCTTAATACTGCTTGCTAGCACATATTGAAGAGTATAAAACAAAAAACACTTTTTCAGAGCCCACCCTAGGGACAAAAAACTTTTTTAAATTTTAACATCAGATTCGAAATCAGCGACCCCTTATACTGCTAGCACATATACAAAGAGTATAAAATAAAAACACATTTTCAGGGTTCACCTTAGTGCTAAAAACTTTTTAAATTTTAAAATCATATTCGAAATCAGTGATTAGCGCATCTACAAAGAGTATAAAGCCAACAAAACAATTTTAGGGTGCACTATACTAGTATAAAAGTATTCTTTTAATTCTAACACAAGATTCGAAATCAGCGCATCTGCAAAGAGTATACTAATATAAAACACAAATTTAGGGTCCACCCTAGTGACAAAAGAAATTTTTTGAAATTCTAATATCAGATTCGAAATCAGCGACCCCTTAATACTGTCAGCACATACACAAAGAGTATAAAAAAAGAACACATTTTAAGGGTCCACCCTAGTGTCAAATAACTTTCAATACTGTCAGCAATTATGTAAATAGTATAAAACAAAAAACACATTTTCAAGGTTACCCTAGTGCCAAAAAACTTTTTTAAATTTTAACATCAGGTTTGAAGTCTGCGACCCTAAAGTATAAAAAAACATATTTTTAGGGTCCACCCTAGTGTAAACCAATTTTCTTAAATTTTAACATAAGATTCATAAGATGAAATCAGCGATCAAAAAGTATAAACAATATACAGTGGTGGCCATAACATATGCAACTAGTGTTCATGTTATCGAAAAATCTCCCAAACAGAAATATCTTAGAAGTATTACGATAAGTACTAAGATATCAATGAATATCATTGTTTATTGATATTAAAAAATTAGTTTTATTACACATTTATTTATATTTAAATAAAAAAGAAAACAATATTATTTTATATTCTTAAATTCCATTGGCCAAAACAAATGCAACAAAAAATTGCAAGAAACATTTTATTTCATTAGTTCAATATTTAGTTGCGAAACCCTTATTTTCAATGACGCATTGACACCTACGAGGCATTGATGCTATTAAAGTGTTGATAACGGTCATAGGAATAGTCTTCCAAGCTTGTTCGAGACTTTTGAAGAGATCGGCTGAGTTCTACAATTTTCCCTCTTAATCCTTTGGTTAACGATCTCCCAAAGGTTCTCTAAAGGGTTTAGATCTGGTGATTGGGGTGGCCATTCCATTACAGTAATTTTCTTTTCTGAAAACCACGATTTAACAGTTCTTGACGTATGCTTCGGGTCGTTGTCTTGTTGGAAAGTCCAACGAAGAGGTAACGTCTTCAGCATACGGAAGCATAACCCTTTCCAAGATATTTTTGTAGACATATTGGTCCATAATACCATTAATTTTATGCAAAGGACCACACCCAGCGGCAGAAAAGTATCCCCACACCATTGCACTCCCTCCTCCGTGCTTAACCGATTTCTTGCAGTACCGTGATTGGAGCCGTTTATTAATTGGTCTTCTTACATAACACATGCCATCGCTACCAATAATGTTAAATTTAGACTCGTCGCTAAATAAAACTGTTTTCCACTTTTCTGCCTACCAATTTAAATGCTGCTTAGCAAACTTCAGTCGCTTCAATCGGTTGCGCTTAGAAATAAGTGGTTTCTTGGCAGGGCGGCGTGCCCGCAAGGAGGCATCTACAAGGCGTCTGCGTACACTTCTAGCAGCAATTGGAGATCTTCAAAAATTTTTGACGAGCTTGAAAAAGGTTCTTTTTTTACGTACCGGATAATGGTATTGTCTGTGCGCTCACTTGTTTTACGCGGTCTTCCTCCTCGATGGACTACCGAAATGTTTTTCGTTGCTTGAAAACGAGAAATTATGCGGGAAATCGAGCTTTTATGCACATTATATCTAATTGAAATGTCTTTTGAGGTATTCCATTGGAAAAGTCGGCTATAATTCGTTTTCGAAGCTCAATACCGAATTTATCACGAGCCATTTTGATATAAATTATTATTTGAGATAATAAAACGCGATGCTGTTACACGAAAGATTTTTCAACTCTGTGCAAGCTGAATTTCATCACAATGCAGAAACAACCAGAAAAATAACGGCAAAGATCCCGTTATTTTAAGAACTTAGTGATGTTGCATTTGTTTTGGCCAAGCAAATTTTAAGGTTTTCGAAGCAAGTGTCGATTGTAGCGAAATAAAACAAAAATATCGATTATTTTTATGTGATACCTTATTGCTTAAGCCCACAGATAAGTAAAACTACATTTTTAGTATGTGGTTAAAATAAGTTACCAAGCTGCAAAGACTTTTTAATCCGATATGTTTCGGTTGCATATGTTTTGGCCACCACTGTACTTTTACTAAACAATATACTAGGGTCCACCCTAGAGTTTTTCTGAAACTCTAACATCAGATTCGAAATCAGTGACCCCTTAATACTGTCAGCACATTTACAAAAACTATATAAAATAACAAACACTTTTTTAGGGTCCACTTAAGTGTCAAAAAAACTTTTTTAAATTCTAACATCAGATTGCATTTAGGGATTTCACAAGCTCACGTATTGTCGTATGTCGTATGGAGTTTTCGTTTTTGAGTTTTAAAAAAATACAACAACTGTAAACAAACAACTGTGAGTGTTCCTGCGAGGTTTGGTAACGTTTGGACGAGGGGGCGTGGTACCTCCCATACAAGCCAAATTTGCGCTATCGACCACAAACCAAATAAAGGATATATATCAGACGGTTTCGATCGTAAAAAACTAAGATTTAGTAATTTTGTTCAGATGGTTATTGTCAGTAACTGTACAAAAAATGTGCGTGGTCGCAATATATATACGCCCACTTTTTCGAAATCATGGCAATTCCGGAGTTCTACACATTTTTATAGTGAAACTTGCTGTGTAGGTGCTCCAAGAGGCAGTCACGATACATTCATGTTTTCAAGCCAACTTTTACCGCCCAAAAATCAATATATGTATATATAAAAATGAATCGTGATTTGTTCGGATGCTTAAAACTTGAAAACGACTGAACCAAATTGGATACTTCTTTCTACTGGCTTAGGAAAAATATAATGCCACACCCCCTTTTGTCGCCCACAAATCAATAAAAATGCTGTATTTAAGACGGTTTTGGTCGTATTAAATTAAAATTTGGTAAATAAGTTCGTATAATAACTATCATTAACTTTGATAAAAATGGGCGTGGTCACACTTCATCTACGCTTACTTTTAAGAAAATATCAAAATACTTCGAAACTATTGGTCCGATTGAGCTCAAATTTTGTAAGTACGCTTTGCTTTGAGTACGAGATGGTTTAAGAGAAAAAACCACACCCCTTTTACCTCCCACATATATATAAAAAATTGTTGTTATCGAATAGCTTTAGAGTTAGGGGTCGCACAGCTTAGAAATTCGGTATTCGACCACAATTTAGACGTACCGTTTCAGTGATGAAATGTTATGGGAGTGGACAAGGGGGAGGGGGACCTCCCATACAACCCAAATTTGTGATATCGAATAGCTTTGAAGTTATAGGAAATCAGCTTTGGAATTCAGTTTTTGACCTCAATTTACACATGCAGTTTCAATGGTTTTATTTTATGGGCGTTGGACAGGGAGGCGTGACATCTCCCTTACAACCCAAATTTGCGATATCGAATTGCTTTGAAGTTATAGGTTGACAGCGTGAGAATTCGGTATTCGACCTACATTTATGCATGCACTTTCATTCCTCTACATTTTATGAGCGTAGGGCAAAGGGGAGTGGCACTTCCCATGCAACCCAACTTTGTGCTATCAAATAGCTTTGGAGTTGTAGGTCGCACAACGCCGGAATTCAGTATTCGATTTCAATGTACACATGCAGTTTCATTGATTCAATTTTATGTTCATTGGTAAGAGAGGCGTGGCACCTCCCATATAACGTAAATTTGCGATATCAAATATCAACGTCAGAATTCAGTATTCGGTCCCAATTTATGCATGCAGTTTCATTAATTACATTTTATGAGCGTTGATCAAGGGGGAGTGGCACCTCCCATACAACGAAAATTTGTGATATCGAAAAGGGGGAATGAAACCTCCTATTTAACCCAAATTAGAGATATCAAATAGCTTTGAGGATATAGGTCTCACAGCTTTGGAATTCAGTATTGGACCTCAATGTACACATGCAGTTTCATTGATTACATTTTATGAGCGTTTATCAAGGGGGAGTAGCACCTCCCATGCAACGAAAATTTGTGATATCGAATAGCTTTGGAGTTCAAGGTCTCACAGCGTCGGAACTCAGTATTCGACCAAAATTTACGCTTGCAGATTTTACTGATAAAATTTTTTAGAGTTTGTTGGGGGGGCGTGACACCTCCAATTTAACCCAAATTTGCGATATCGAATAGCTTTGGAGTTATAGGTAACTCAGCCTCGGAACTCAGTATTCGACCTCAATTTACACATGCAGTTTCATTGGTAAAAGGGCGTAAGGAAAAGGGCAGTGGTACCTCCCATACAACCCAAATAGTTTTGTAGTTATATGTCGCACAGTTTTGGAATTCGATATTCAACCTCCATGTACACATGAAGTTTAATTGATTACATTCTATGAGCGGTGATCAAGAAGGCGTGGCACTTCCTATACAACCCAAATTTGTTATATCGAATAGCTTTGTGGATATAGGTCGCACAGTCTCGGAATTCAGTATTCTACCTGAATTTAGATATGCTGTTTAACTGATAACATTTTATGGGCGTTTGACAAGGGAGAGAGGTAGCAACGCGCCGGGTTTCAGCTAGTTACTTATAAGACGTACGCGGTAATAACAAACTCGTTACAAGAACAGCACATGCATGAAATACAACCCAACGGGGAAAAAAGCTCTCCGAAAGGCCTTTTTGAGTGCTTGCAAGTTAGCTGAAAGCGCTGACTCCATGTATGACACACCATTATATTTTTAACATTGCGTGTCATTGGAAAAGAGCACTTTAATTTAGCTGACTATGAATTGCTTCAAAAGGCCTCCCGTGCAAAGCTTTGGGTCAGCAGTTCATCGAATTCTTTTTGATTTTGCCCACCTAAAAAAGAGACTTGCTGAGAAGGAGAGAGCAATATTTTATTTCATCAAAATAAGCGTTAGAATTTGCAACCGTCGATACTGCTTCAAAAAGCCTCCAATGGAAAGCTTTGGGTCAGCAGTTCGTTTTTATTTTTAATACATTACCGAAAAATCTACATTTTGACTGAAACAATTACTACAGCAATGGTTTCAATTGAATTTTGCGATACCTCACACGCGCAATTGTATCAAACAACTGATTATTTGCATGCGTTTGTTTTTCTTTGGTCGGTTTTTTTATTCGTTTTTTCTTTTGTTCGTTTTTTCTTGTGTCCGTTACTGAGCACTCTCAATATACTATTCATTTGCACAACAACAAAAATAAGTGCTGACGTTTTGTTCCTGTAGGAAGCTGCTGACATGCCGGCCCGTTGGGAACATACAGAAAACACACCAAACGCAAATGTATTGTCGTAAATAAGTTTTATGTGGAAGGCAACAACAAAACTGTTACATCTTTTGTGAAAAAAAAACCACAATACAACAATACGACAACTTGTGAAACCCCTAATTGTATTACACACATTTTCTGCAGTTTCCATTTCTTAAAACTTAATTGCGGTAAAGATTCTCACGTATGATTTAAAACGCACTCTCCTGCTAGTTTGTAGTCTGCTCGATTCTCGCACGAATACACACTAGGGTTTTCAATTCCGAATGGTTTTGGTGAATCCCGGGATTTCGGAATTTGAAATTCGTGATCCCGAAATGCCAAAATTTTAATATCATGGCATTAAGCTATATTAAAAGCAGGGACAGTCAATCACTCTTTCTATTAATTTCAGCGTTTTGACAAAAAGAATTCCGTATTACTTTTAAATATTTTTTTAACCCTCATCCGACCCTCGGGTGAAATTTCACCCATTTTGAAGTTGAAAACGCTAGACCTAGCTCTTTTTTAATGCAAAATTAATGAAATGTATGGTATTTGTATAAAATGCCCCTTTCTTTTAGAATATGATTTCCAGATATGGTTGATAAAATATAACGGTAAATATTTAAAAAGTAACTTAAGCGGCTTTCGGGTGAAATTTTACCCATATGCGAAAAAAGGACCGAAAAGCATATTCCTTCCTGCAACAAATATATATGAGGTTAGCATAAAACTGCTTTCTTTTTTTGCACTAACTGTAAATAATAAACTGTAATAAAGTTAATTAGGCGTACAAAATGGGCTTGGGCATTTTAGTTCACAAAAAAGATCGCTCTTTTTAGTTCAGTTGAGTTTAATGAACTAGTTCGTTCATATAGTTCTTTTAGTTCATTTAGTTCAATTAGTTCGTTCGCTCTTTTAGTTCTTTTCGTGCACTCGTTCATGCTGTTAGTTCATTAGGTCTTATAGTTCGTTTGGTGTTTTAGATCGTTAGGTATGTTAGCTTGTTGTATTTTTTAGTTCAATAGGTCTTTTAGTTTGTTTTGTTTGCTCGTTCATGAACAGATCTAAAAAATGAAACGAACTATATGACCGAATCAATCATTAACTGCGGACATAGAAGAAATTTACATAAAAATACTACATATGGGGCATTCCACACAATATTTACCACAAAAATTTGTTTTTGGAAAAAGTTTTTTTTTTTCCGTTCATTAGTGAAAAACTGTATCAGCACGGAATCAAACCATTGTTGAGTGAAACCAAATTTTTTCTAGTTCATTTCGATCTGACTCTCTGCAAAATCGATTGAACTAAAAAAACTAAAAGAACGAAATCAACGAACTAGTTCACATAGTTCATGAGTGCGAATAGTTCAATTGAACTATTTCGTTCGTGAACTACCCAACCCTAGTACAAAATACTCATGGGCAAAATTTCACCCATTAGGGTTTTATTTGTGACTTTTTTTGAAGGTCAGATGAGGGTTAAAATATAAATCCAAACGTAATCGTTATTCATACATCAAATATTCAAAAACACTAAACAATTTTTAAGACATTTAAAAGACACTAATACTACGTTTCCATGGCGAGTTGAGTCTGAGTTGGGTTTTCGTCAAGTTGACAAAATGGCGTTTCAAGCTCAAAAGTGTTTCCATGTACAACATCGAGTCGAGTTGCAATCGTCAATTTTTTTTAGGTTTTTCCACTTGTGCTCAATATGCGCAATATTTTTATTTACGATGTCCCTTTTCTTAAACTCACTTTCGACAATTTTATATATTTCACTTCTTTTAAATTTTTTTCCATCCATTATATCAAGAATTTTCTTTTCTTTAAATATTTCAATCAACAGCAAAATTACTGCAGCACTCCAAAAAACTCTTCTACTCGCCATTTTTTCTTGTGATAAATGAATTTATTCGCTTTGACAGATAGAATCAGCTAATTCTTACAAGTTTCGTGGAGTTTTGTGGATTTAACGAAGTTCAACTCAACTCGCGTGTCCATGGGGAGTTAATCCCTAGTAATCCCGACTCAACTCGCTATGGAAACGTAGTATAAGACGAAATCTTCATTTGTAATGCAGACAAGAGTTACAAAACAGTTGTAAGGTAAAAAATAAGGAAAACAATTCAAATATAATAGGAAGACATACTCTTATTCTGAAATCGCATTTTGTATTTTAAGGGAAAACACTTGTAAATTTATGATTGAAAAAATCTGATTAAGCCAGATCGAAAAAAAAAATGAAATTAGAAAATAACGATTATATGATGATTTTTTTTAATAAAAATTATAACAGTCTCTAATTAAAGATATTTGCTAAATTTTATATATTTAAATTGTAATTTTAATAAGTTTATTTAATAAAAAGAGTTCTTATTTCTTATGTTTCAGAAAAGTTATACATTTTTTTCAGAATAAAAACCAAATATTTTTAAAAATAACAAATACGGTTTCACTGAATTATAAACATAAAAATATAAACGTAAATAAGTTAAATAAAACAAACAAACATAAATTTATCTTTTAAAAAATTTAAAAAGAAAATAAAACTTCTTATTCAAAGAAATTAGTTAGCTGTTAGTAAAAAGTATGATGTGAATAAAATATTCCTTTTATAGTAAAAAACTGTTGTTTAGTAATCAAAGTATTGCTACTTTCAAAATTGAATGAAAATTAAACAACCTATAAAACAGAGTCTTTTAAAATCACACTAAAAAATAGATTTTCAATATAGAGAGATAAAAAAGAACACGGTGATTTTGATTATGGAAAAAAAGCCATTGTTTACATTGCAGTTGTATTTATAGTTGCTGGAATTTTTATATTTTCTTGTGAATAAAATCCCGTTATTTAGGCTCTTGAATCTCGTGATTCAGGGACTAGATATTGGTTAAGGATCCCAGGATTTTGGGATTCGGGATACCGGAATTGAAAGCCCTTACACACACACATCAATCTCTCTGTTACGTGACGGTTTCTATTAAATCACATCACCGCAAGCCGCGTAAAGGAATTTCGTTCCATAAACAGCACCAAAATGTACAGGCATGCAAATCGTTTGTATGAACGAAAATAAAGGGTGTCCCAATAAGAGTGCACGAATTAAAATTTGGAGAACTCATGACAGAATTAGAGAAGGTATATGCATTTCGGAGAGGGAGACTGCTGCAACTGTCAAAACGAAGTTGACAGCTCATACAAAATCTGAAAACGATGAGAATGCAAGAAGAAAGCGAAAATAGGCAAGAATAGCAAAATGCTTGAGTTTGACAATTCTGGCTATGAGAAAAAGAGAGCAGTCTGAAAAGCATATACCTTTACTAGTTCTACCATGGGAGAACTTTAAAAAATTGTTCTTAAGTTTAACAGCTTTGACATAGTGCACTTTTATACAGACACCCTTTACTTTATTTTGTCTCAGCAACGCTGGTTGAATGTGTCCGAAAAGATAGGAGAGAAAAACCTAAAACCATTGTAGAATTTTTAGGGTAGAATTTTACAGAAACAAATTACACTTACGTCAAAAATCTGCATAGGTGCTTTTATACTGTAGCCTCAAACTTGAGGACTTGAGCAGTTGTGTACTTGTGTACATTGCAAATTTTGAAGGCTTTGAAAAAGTGATAGTAGTGTGTTCACGAAAACTTAACTGCACAACTGCACAAACAAGTGCATAAGATTGAGAATGCCCCTATTATAAAACAGGTGCAATGTGGAGACAAAAAACGAGAGAGCAAAACATTGGCTTAGGTAAAATGCCACTTTCGAAGAAGTAGAGGCAAACAAAAAGTAGCAGAAATATAAGAAAACCTGTAATTTTTATATGTTAGTTTATGCAATTTTTATGCAAGCAAATGAACAATACGAGGTGTAATAGTCTTTGCTTAAAAAAGTTCTCTTTGCTTAAAAATATATGTAAATGTATAAGAGAGCTTTTGTATCAGTGTGTTTTATTTTGAATTGGTGCTAAGCTACTCAACTCTGTTGATATACTTAAAAATAGTATATTCTTAAAACCGCTGTTTTGGTTAAAAAGTTTCGGACCAATTCAAAATAAAACATACTGATGCATTTAGGGTATTCACAAAGTGTGCTATCATGTCATATTGTCATATTATTCTAAAATTTTACAGCTAAAATCAAGAGATAAGGAAGTGGTGTTCTGAAATAAAAGTGCGGCATTTTTCTTACTAGTGTATGTTCACACTAATACAGAAACATTTACTCAGGGCCGCATTCGGTTGTTGCGTACAGCTAGGCCCAGTTTTTTTGAAAAGAATTGCATATTAATAAAAGTGTTCCAATGATGTTTTTAATAGAACCCATTAATTTAATTTCTTTTATTTAAACAATTATATATGGGCATTTCCGCCAAAAGGTCTACCACGACTGAAAAATTAAATGTTACTTAAAATTCGTTAAAACCGCCATAATAGAGAAATAAGTTTAAATTTGTATTGTGAGAGTACTGAGAGCTGATATCTATTTGAATTTTAAAAAAATGGCAGCAAACATGATGAATGGCAACAAAAGTTGAAATTTTATAAGTATAATAAATACTCGTATAATACAAAGTTTAATTAAATTTTTTTTCAGTTTTGGATTGTAACGGTTCTGAATTACACTTTAAATGTTTTTCTAGTTCAATTAAATAAGTAAAACTATAAAATATTTACACTTCTTTGAAGGAAAAAATTTGTCACATAACGTATAGCACTTAACGTATCATACTAGGGCTTGTATAAAAATAATTAAAAAAGATTTTTCAACAAAACAATTATGAATATGTAGCAATATTATTCCAGATTATATTAAAAAACTTTCAGAAAAAAACTCATGCACACTTCGCAGATTTTTTTCGTTTATATTGATGCAGGTAAAAACCACTTCTATTTTATGTCACGTAACGTATCATTTTTGGTGGCTTCTATCTGAAAGCTGAACTTTTGACAACTCTTAGCTTTTACACCTTGTATAGTGCGCTTAGTAAACTATTGAAAAATCATAATAAGAAAACTGTAACTTTTCTTTGTTTTTCTACTCATTAAAGTCGTACGACTGTCACGTGCGTAGCTAGGGAAATGCCCATATAATATTTTTTTTATTTATGCCGAGATAATATCTATTAAATAACTTAACAAAACAAGAGAAAACAAATTCATTAAAACATATAATTAATCATAATAATAATAACATATATTCAAATGACATCAAATAGTCGTAAGTTACATTTGAAAAATTTTACAGGAGAAGCAAAATTCTTGCTAAATTTGAAAAAAATTGCACTAAAGGGCTTTTAGAACTTTGTTAATAAAAACATAGTTTTTCGTTGTAGGAGTGTAAAATTTTTCAAGAACATGTATTTTAATACGGTGCCTCATTATCATTCTAAATGTATCTTATTTTTTGACAATTTACGGCTTTTTTATTTCATATGATGATTTGTTTTAAAACTATGATGAGATACTACGATATTATAATGGCCGGAAGACTATGTATGATCTTCAAACATATTTTTTCCAATAAGGGATTTTTGCGTATTAAATAATATTCTACTATAATATATTTTTTGCAAATTAGATTTGTTTTTATCTAACAACTTCGTTTGAACACGCAGTTCCTTTCCATTTATTTCTATGTCCAAGATGTGCGGAAATCTGAAAAGAAACACATATATCTTTTAATATTGATTTAATATACTAAAAAAAAGGGCGCCCTAAAATGGGTGGCCCCTTCAAAAATAGAATGCGGCCTTGCAGTGCTCTTCGCGCTTTGACAGTTCGGATCGCTAAAAAACTGCGGGCTCTTTTTTGTGATTTTTCTAATATTTCTGAATAGAAATATATTAATTTGCAATTGATATTCACTTTGTGAAAACCACTTTAATATAAATACCGTGATTTTTCTTTTAAAAACACACCGGTGTGGGCATCATTATCTGTGAAAGGGAATCGCACTGTTCTTAAATTTTTGGCCATTTTCACAGCTGTGCACAATACAACGCATGTTTATAATACTGTTTAAAATTAAAAACACACGAAAAAATGCCGCACTACACGTACACTGTATGTGTGCGAAACACCATTTCCTTATTTTTTATTTCTATGACTAAAATTTACAAGATAAATAAATAAATAAATGCAAAACATTAAGGGGATTCACAAGGTGAGCTATCATGTCATATTGTCCTAAAATGTTACAACTAAAATTTGCGAGACAAATAAATGCAAATAAGAAACAGCTGTTTGATTACCACACTTCAATAAACTTAGCTTTCAGAGTTGTAATTTATTAGTACTTTTTTATATGAAAGGCAACAATAAAATGTTTAATCTAGTGTAAAATCTTAGGACAATATGAAATTATAACATGATAGCACACCTTGTGAATACCCTAATTATATTAATGCATTTAGGAGCTCATACATTCCGTTGAAATTTCAGTGCTAATTTAAGTAAATAGCTCTGAAAATTGAAAACTAACATAAAAAATCAACAGAAAAATAAACATTCAGAAGCAATTTAGGGTATTCATAAAGTGTGCTATCATGTCATACTGCCATATAATCCTAAAATCTTACAACTAAAATTTACAAGATAAATAAATGCAAATTAGAAACAGCTGTTAGATTACGACACTTCAGTAAACATAGCTTTCAGAGATGTAATATATTAGTACTTTTTTATATTGAAGGCAACAATAAAATGTTTAATCTAGTGTAAAATCTTAGGACAATATGACATTATGAATACCCTAATTGTATTAATGCATTTAAGAGCTCATCCATTCCGTGGAAATTTCAGTGCTAATTTAAGTAAATAGCTCAGCAAATTGAAAACTAACATAAACAAATCAACAGAAAAATAATCATTCAGAAGCAAATCGTCTCCTTTGTGCAAACTTCAAAGCTACTAACTACTAAATATGGTGTCAAAGTGCGCAAAATCATTGCGAAACGGAACCGACAATAAAAACGTTGGCCACAAGTCGTTGATCGCTGCCGTGTTTGGATCCATTGATGATCGTTGAATCGTTGTTGGATCGTGCATTCGTGCAGACAACTTTCACTTATAGTATATTAATGGATATTTTTTATTGTTGCTCTTGTCTGTTGCCAGCTGTATGTTGTTGGTTGCTACATTTGTGTGTCGGTCAAAGTCGACACTTGTTGTAGTTTATTATATTGTTAATTTTGATACAATTTTTGTAATATTTTTTACTTTAGTTTTCTGTGTGAACAAGCATTTTTGCCCAATTGCACTCTTTCGTTAGCGGCTATTTTAGCAGTAACTGTGAATTTGCAACATTGCAACATTTATGTTGCTTGCTCGCTTTTTGCTGTTGCTACGGGAAACTATGTAAAGACCATCACCAACATTAACTTGGCTTTCATTGGATTGACTCGGTTATCTGTTTGTGCAACTATTTAAAATTTTTTAGTGAGCAAAAAAAAAAAAAATTTGAAAAACAAAATACGAAATGCTTTTTACAGCACATAGTTGTAGATGTATTTAGATATTGCACAATCTAATGTGGTAAATGTTTTTACGCTTTGCAATTTGGGAGGCTTTTATGTTAAATAAATCGATTATGTTTATTTTAGGCGGAAAGAACAAAAAATAGTATTACGAGAGTTTTCAAATACGTTACGTTTTTTCAAATACATTTGATGAGGATTCAACATGTTCATCTAAATATATTTTTTTTTGTTTTTATTTTTTGCAAAATTAAATTAATCAGCCCTATCGTTATTAATTTTTCACGCGGATTCGAAAAAGGGAGTTTTCATTTTTAAGATGAGTTTTCATTTTTAAGATGAGTTTTCATTTTTAAGATATGGCTTAAGAACATTTTGAAGATTTTTAATGCAAATTTGTTGATAAACCGTTGATGAACAAATTTACATTAAAAATTTTCAAAATTTTCTTGAGGTTTATCTTAAAAATGAAAATTAAGAATGAACAAATTATTCCCGGTAGGTCTGAATATTTATCTCATACTTATATACTTATTTATATATGTATATAAGTCATGTTCAGCCCATAATTCAGTTTAGATAAATTAATCCCGGCTTACATTTTTTTATAAATATAACACACACTCGGGTATCTTAAAATATTTTCACACATTCACACATTCGCCAAACATGGGGGCACATGGCAATTTAACACATTCAATCATTTACTCATTCATTCATTCGACTATTTTTGCTTTTCGGTTGAACTTTTATGTGATTGTATCTGGTATGTTTGTATCTTTCTGTTGTATCTACTAGTATGCTTTATATTTGTTTCGCTGCATTTCTGATAGAATTAAAACGACAGCGATTTTTCGAATGGTGAGCAGCTCTCAACACATTGTTGTTGTTGTTCATACACAGTGATTTAAAAAAAATGAAAGCTTTTATTAAAATATCCGCTTTGCACACCGACACCATCACCGACTCAAATAATTGAAAGCGCATAAATAAAACATCCAGAAGAGCTAAGAACAAATTTGCAATAATATAGATACACAGATACATATGGCTAATCTCACTCTGAGTCCAAATTAATTTAGAGGAAAATGTATACATTTGTAGATTTTTGTATATCCCAAAATAACTGTGACGGGCTTATTTGAAGAACATTTTTTAAACGGTTAGGCTTAAAGCCAGCTGACGACATTAAAGTTAATTAAAAATGCTTTTACATACACACCTCGTAACCAGATCCTAGATATATAAATTTACCTACATAATTTCGTTATCGAACACGCAGTGTTCAGTGCTCAAGAATTTAATGCTTGAACAAAGAAAAAAGGCTGTCAGCTTTCAGTTGTGCATAAAATTCTTAATTAAAAGTGTAAATTCTTAATTCAAACATACTTATCCTCAATTTAGGAAAAAAGCTGAATATTAGAAACAAATACTTACAAAAAATAGAATGTTCATTTCAGAACTTGAAAACCTCCGAGTTTCGTGAAGAGTATTTTTTTTTATTTTTTCGAATTTATTTTTTTTTATAAAAAGGTTACTTTATGTGTGTAGAATACGTGTTTAAAATTTCAGAAATTTTTCCAAATAAAAATTTCAAATAAAGTGTTTTAAGCAGGGACCGAAAATAACTGTTATTTTACAGTTTTCAGATGAAAAAGGCATAACGAAAAAGTTGCCGGAGGACTTGATTAAATATACCATTATTATCGTAATGGCAGCAGCTTCGCGAATATTAAACGCCTTTTAAATTTTTGGCTGTTACTATAAAAATCAAAATTAACTGTTATTTTTTGCCTTTTATTTTTGCGGGCAAAAATAACTGTTACTTTTGACTTTTATTTTTTAGGTCAAAAATAACAGTTATTTTGTGCCTTTTATTTTTTTGGTCAAAAAAATCAGGCAATTTGTATTTTTTCAAAGGCCGAATAAAAACTTTAAGAACTAAAAAGTTTTATAGCTCAAAATGTGCGCGCTGATGAGACGATAAAAATTGCATAAAACTTTTTTGGCGTTCAAGTGGTCTTTAAAAAAATTAAATTGCCTGATAATTTTGACCAAAAAAATAAAAGGTACAAAATAACTGTTATTATTGACCAAAAAAATAAAAGTCAAAAATAACAGTTATTTTTGCCCGAAAAAATAAAAGTCATTAAATAACTAGTATTTTTGTCGGAAAAAATAAAAGTTAAACGATAACTGTTAATATCTGACTTTTTTGATAAAAACCATAACCGGTACGGTCCTTGGCTTTAAGCCGTTCCAATGAAAAAGACCCCTTATTTGACACTGTGTGGTACGTACAGGGCTGTCAATATTCGAAGCGCCCATCTGGCAACACTGTAACTTTCCGCAGTGATGCCAAATCGACTAATGACATACCGCGTTTGAAGCGTCATTCCAAGCAAATGTTTACAATGGAACAGTACACGCCACGCGAACGCTCTAAAATTGTTGAAATTTACATTCAACAAAACAAGTCAATAGTGAAAACTCAACTCAATGAGCGATGAAGCTCATTTTCAGTTGAACGGAACGGTAAACAAACAAAATTGCCGTATTTATGCCACTGAAAATCCACAAGAGATTCAAGAGGTACCTCTTCACGATGCAAAAGTCACTGTTTGGTGCGGCGTTTGTGCTAAAATGCTCATTGGGCCGTTCTTTTTCGAAGATGATAATGGCCACAGAGATACTGTCAATCAGGAGCATTATCGCGATATGATAAACAATTTTTTCATGCCAATCGTTCGTCGAAAGCGTATCAGGCACTACTGGTTTCAACAAGACGGCGCGCCACCACACACAAGCCGCACTACAATCGATTTTTTGAAGCAATTGTTCCCTGGCCGTTTGATGTCAAAAAATGGTGATTTCGATTGGCCGCCAAGATCACCAGATTTAACGCCTCCAGACTTCTTTTTGTGGGGTTATTTGAAATCAAAGGTTTACGTCAACAAGCCAAAGACCCTAGAAGAGCTGAAAACCAACATCCGTCAAGAAATAACCGCCATTCCCATCGAAATGTTGAAGAAAACCATGGAAAATGCTGCAAAACGGGCACAATATGTCGTAGAGGCCAATGGCGACCATTTACGAGACATCATATTCAAGAAATAATGTTAGAAAATCTACTTGAACCCAATTAAATGATATTCATGACGAACAGACAAAAAATTGTGGTTTCTTTGATTTATTTAAAAATAAAATGGGCGCTTCGAATATTGGCAACCCTGTACATCTGTAGGTGATAATTTCAACTTTTTCGTTTCGTCACTTTACCGAACACGTTAGAGCAAAAGTCTTTTTTAAAGGTTTATAGCTTAGAATCAAAAATTATTAAAGATATACACTTATTTTTATGTTGATAACCAGGGCTCAGATTTTGATGACCTAAAAAACTGCAAAAAATTAACTAAAAATATGGCAAAAATTACCTAAAACTGACTAAAATGACCTAAAAAGTTTGCATTTTACATAAAAAATACAGTTTTAAAAATAAGACTACTAAAATTAAAATATATTTGATATCATTTTTTTACATAGCGTTATAGTATCTTACAAGGTATTTTTAAGATATTAAAATTGAAGGAACGTCGATTGTCTGGCAAAATGTCTTTGTAAACAGAAATACTTAGTTCTACTTTTGCACTGACGAGATGAACATATTTTAAATACGATATGTCGTCGGATCTAAGTTCATCTTCTAATTTCATAGTATTAACATTTTTACCCCCTAATATTTCAGAAATAGAGCATAGAAATGGAGTTAACCCTCTGCAACTGACGTGCTTTAGTATTAACAATATTACTGATATGGTGTCTGACGGAAACCTTTTTAAAATCAATTATTTGGATGAAGTTCTTTATTTGTCAGGCCTTTATTATATAAATAAAAACATACACTGAAAAAGCCAAATATCAATAACGAACATTTTAAAATTGTTAAAAAAAAAAAATAAACTGGCCATTTCAGCCCTTGGAAGGACTTTGACCTAGCTTCTATTGATCAATTGTGTTGTGCGTGTTATTAAATGTTTGATCACAAATGACCGAGAGCTGGACCTATGTGTTTTATGCCGACTCCGAACGGCTTATGTTCTCAAGAAGCTTTACATGGCAATTTTTACTCTCTGAGGTTTGCCATTGTCTGCAGAGAGGTGGCGACCGAACAGAAAAATTAATTCAATTAAAAAAACTTTCTGTCTGAGCTGGAATTGAACCCGGGCCACCGCGGTTCCTTAGCTTAGGGGCCACGCACTCTACCCACTAGGCTACGGCCGCCACACAAAATTGTTTAGTAAAATTAATATTTTTAAAAATATTTTACGCCATACAAAAATTAAAACGCACATTTTTAAAAAGAAAAGTTAAATGGAACGTTTTTAAAGCAACCACGAATATTTTACTATGATAAAGTAGGATAAAATTAATATTTCTAAAAACATTTTACGCCGCACAAAAATGAAAACGCAGATTTTTAAATATAAAAGTAAAACGAAACATTTCTAAAACAACTACGAATGTTTTACTATAATAGAGTATCATAAAGTGAACATTTTACGCAAGACAAAAATGAAAACGCACATTTTTAAAGAGAAAAGTGAAACGAAACGTTTTTAAAACAACTACGAACGTTTTACCATGACATAGTAAAATTCACATACTTTGTTTCAAAACACTTGTTAATAACGAATTAATTGTTATATATGTTTCATTGACTTATGTATTTGATATTTGTTCAGAAAATAAAATATTTTTCATTCTCGATTTCATTACTCAAGAAGTAATGAAAGAGTTTGAGTTGGAGCATTTGCTGCTAGAAGCTCTATTCTGGGTGGATGAGAAATGAGAATGAGAAAAAAGATTTCATTTACTTTTAATTTAAAACTTCTCATTCAAGCTTCTCACAATCTCAAAATTCTGATTCTAAAACACCTTGTGAGAAACTTCCAATGTTCAAAAAATATATTGGAGAGTTCTCATTAGAAATGTCAATAAATTATTTTCAAACAATTTATTTAAAATTTAAGTTGAAAATCGCACTTCGCATTTTATATTGGCAGAGAAAGTTTAAAGGCGTTTAAATATAATCGTAAGCATACTTGCTCTTCTTCTTATATGCCTCTTACAAGTGGAAATCGGTTTTGGCCACATTATGCATAGGCCACATTACAGAAATTTCGCCAGCTGCTTTGCGCTTGCTGGCGCCAGGCTTTCGGTCGTCCTCTTCTGCGTTGACCGTCGCCGAATACCGAATTGAATTCTTTGTTCGCTGGAGCCTCGTTTTCCATTCAGCCAGCGATGCCGCGGAATTGTAATTCGCTTGACTATAGTATGGCAACGTCAGTGAACATTTCAAAGAATGTATTATTCGGTACTCGTCACTAACGCGTTTGTGAAGATTTTGCCTCTCGAACGCTCCCAAAGTTCTTTACGCCGATTACCTTCGAGCTTTGGTGGGCACGTATATTACGAGGTGCATGCTTACGACGCTGTACATTAACACCACGTGCATTATTGCCACCAAGTATTTGAAACAATAGTTCTCGTGGCAATAATTCACATGGCTGTGCGTATTATTGCCACCAAATGTGCAATGGCGTTAATTCTCAGCCAAATATGTATTATTACCACCAAAGACTTGGTGCCATTAATACACTTATTAGTAGCAATTATTCACATTCTGGTAATTTTTCAATTTAACACAGTGGCATTAATGCATAACGACTGGTGGCCATAATGCGCATGACAATAATTCTATACACCATGCTTACTGATTCTTTGCCAATCAATATATCGCGATATTATTTTCTTAGATTTTAGAGAAATTGTTTCCTGGAATACTAAAGGATGACTTTAATCATTTTGGTTCAATGAGAACACGAGAGAAGACGAAGAAGGCAGCGGTAAGGAATGCAACTTGTTTGGATGATGTGTGCATTAACGTGTCAACTCATGTGGAACTTGTTTTTTAGAAATCAATTCATACATTTTTAACCGAAAACTTTCTGTTTAAGTCGGATTTAGATGATTTGCTTGAATCTGTTGATACAATAATTTGCATTGATCCTTAACTTCAGTTAACATCTTTACGAATGGAATCTTTGTAAAGGCGCATGCCTTGGTCCTAGAGTAACTTAAAAAATACACGTTAATGCATAGCATAATAGACTTGCAACCACTTCATAATACATTTAAAAATTTTATTAGCATAAATGGCAGGCAAATACTTACAAACTTAATAAATGCTCACAACCCATTCGAAGCTATAACAGAGGAATATTTTTGGGAGCTTTACAGATTTCCAAAAGCGCTTTGTCTCGAATATATTGATGAATTATCACCCTTTATGAAGAATTGAGCAAGAAGGAATGGACTACCTCTACACATAAGAGTATTTAGTGGGTTGCGCTTCTTTGCTCAAGGGAGTTTCCAAAGATCGGTTGGCCAAGACACGCTTTCATCAATATCACAACCTTCAGTAAGCCGTTGTGTCTCAGAAGTAGCCGCAGCCACAAATAAAATAGCATATAAGTACATAAAGTTTCCAAAAAGTAATAATTACTTAAGTGTTAAGCGATCTTTTATGATATAAGCGAATTTGCGGGAATCATTGGGGCAGTAGACGGCACCCATATCAAAATTAGTTATGTAAAAAATGATATCAAGCACGTTTATTATTGCAGAAAAGGAGGTAATTAGTTAAATGTTCAAATCATCTGTGACTCAAACTATACTATTCTTAATCTTAGTTCTAAATTTGGAGGAAAGACTCATGATTCGTATGTGTTGAGGCAATCCTGTATTAAAAGGGTTTTGGAAGCCCGATATAATGCTGGACAAAGAAATTTATGGTTACTGGTTGTCAGTGGATACCCTATTCAACCGGGTGGAAGCTGAACAAAACTATAACCGAGCTCACAAAATGCACAGTGGAAAGAGCCATCGGTGTGATGAAACGTAGATTTCGCTGTATAGCTAAGGAAAGATCCCTTTGCTACAGTCCATATAAGGCAGCAACTATAATCAATGCAATTGCAGTTTTTCACAATATTCTTACTTAGTTTTTCTTACGTTCGTTTTTCCCCAAATTTAAATTCAGTGAAAATAAATTTCTGAATGAGAAGTTTTTGACATTAACATTTTTCATTTTCGATCAACGTGAATCGGATTTTAAATTTCTCACTGGAAAGTTCTTACTGACACTTGTTTCTCATTTTGTAATTCACAATAAATGTTTTTATTGTAAATCAGCTTTGAAATTTCTCATGCTTATGCGTTTAGAATCGGAAACAGCAGTTTCTCACATTTTTTTTCTCATTCTCGATTTCTCATCCAATCAGAATAGAGTTTCAGAACTAAAAGGTAAGTATTAAAAATAAAATGTATAATATCTGACAAAATTTTATTTTTTTATAGACGCTGGGTATCATCATCTAAATAATTTTATCGAGATGAACATAGCTGATGATAAAATAACTGGAATAAAATTGTAATTTTGAAAGTCATTAAAACGTTTTTTAATTAATAAAGGAAATGAGGATTTCTGTAAATTTTTTTAATTAATGGGAAGTAATGAAAATTTTCGTTTTTAAAATAGAAAAACATGTTGTACCATTGCATTTTAAAATATTTACTGTTACAAATCGTACGAACATTTTAGAATCTCATTTTTAAATTTTCGTTTTTAAAATGAAAATAAACGTTTTACTACAGCATTTCAAAATGTCTATCGTTAAAAATCAAACGAACATTTTAGAATCTCATTTCAAAATTTTCGTTTTTAAAATGAAAATAAACGTTAGAAGTTCAAGATCAGGGTTAAACTTTTTTAAAAGTAGCTCGTTTCTGCCACTTTTGAAAATGTTGTTTTCTCTGTGTAGTTTATTATCCAATGTAAGGTTAAAACTTTATATAAAAGACGTTTGCTTAAAATTATGTGGCATATTTCATTCATACCATTTACAAAATTAACGAAGAAAAGCCCGAAATTATATTTTGCGGTGTCTGTCAGACTACTACGTCAGCTGCAGAGGGTTCATAAAAACTAGCATATCCTGAGTCTTTATCTGACACTTGTTTCATCTTTCTACATACCCTTTCGTCAGTTTCACCACGCGCAGATATTCTTTTCATCGAAGTCTATAAACAAAGCTTCTCCTTTGTCGAGTATTTTATTGTTGAAGGAATATGTTTAAAAATTAGCATTTTCAATGAAAAAACAAAAAAAAATCCCCCTAAGATTCATGCCTGCCCCCTCTGTCTTCTTGGTCTGGCTACAGGCCTGCAAGGTCGCTAAGTTTTTGGTGCGGCCGCTATTGAATACTACCGGGAGCGTCGTTTGTTTTTTTAGGACGCTGTCAAGGACTTGTATGAAAAGTAGAGGCAACATTACGCAATCCTGCCAGACCTCTTTTTGGATTGTGAATTTATTGCTCCTTTTCCCTTTGAAGAGCACGCTGCATTCAGTGCCCTTGTAAAGCTCGCGAATTAGAATGATGATCTACTCCGGCACGCCCAAATTTCTGAGAGCAGACCAGATTGCACGTCTTTTGTCTCAAAAGCACGTCCAAAATCAACGAATAGCATATAGAATGGTGATCTGCATTCAGCTGATTGCTAAATTATTATTCGCAATGAGTTTATGTGGTCAACGTCGGATGACTTTGGCCTGACGGCATTTTACTCAGTGCGCAGTGTGGTGATGAGAGCTGCTGATATTGTATCCAGAATGACAAAAGCAAGAAGTTTTTCAACAGCATTAACAAGTGCGATTGATCTTTTGTGAATGTAAACTGAATATCAATTGCTCCTTTGTCAATTTGATATCAAATTTTAAGTTTCAGCTGATCCTTTGTTAAGTTCGAATGACATTTTTGAATTTCAATTGATCTTATCTGAATTTGAAATGGAATCTCGGAAAATCAATCGATCCTTTGCGAATTTAAGATGGAATTTCTGATTTTTAATTTTTTTTTTTAATTTCGACTAATCTTTCTAAATTTCTATTGTTTTTTTTTCTGAATAACAATTAAAAATGATGTAGAAAAAAGAAAATATGTATCATGAAGTCTTCTGCGATATAAAAAATGTTTGTGACGTAGCTATATCATACCACAAAAAACATATCCTAGTCATAGGAAACTCAAGCAGCTTGCTCTTAACATCAAAGCTATACATCTCCTCGTTATTTTGTTATATGCTCAACTGCAAGCGATCGTGTTACCTTTTACTACACTCAACTGTGACATTCTTCCGGCACATGTTGAGTAAAGGTAAACAAATTCCAGCTGAAGCGAAAAGATTTTCACGGCTTTTCGCTGCACAAACTTCCAGGCTAATCTTGGAAATGACTTGAACAAATAGTAGCAGTAATTTTAACTGAGGTACGATACATTTTTAACAGATCGGCTTACTATACGAACGATCATGATCGTCATTGACGAACGCATGCGCAGCAAAGTGAATTGCTTTTATTTTTTTTTTTCATTATTTTTGTAAATTTGTATAACCACAGTTTGTGCCACTTAAATGCGGTGCCGACTAAGTGGACGACGTACGTTGAGGCAGTTACTATTTTAGGTTGAACGATCATTCCGCAGTCGATCGTGGTGAAGTGTACACGGGCATTTAAAGACGCTCTCGTGTGTGTGCGTGTTGGTGTTGTAATTATTGGTGCGGTTACTTTTTCTTGCACATCGAAACAGACTTTCTTTTGCGATATTTTCTTTGTTGCTCTGTTGTTTTGGAAGGCTTAATCTTCAGTGACGCATTTGTAGATCACAAATGACTACAAGTGGAACAAAAACGAAAACAAAAACAACGTCTTCCACAAGATTGCAAAAACTTGCGTTTTAACAGCAAGAATAACGAGAAAAGAATTAGTAACAATCGTTGTCAACGCGCAAAAGTGTCGCTTTTAATTTGTAAAGCGATCAAACGCGTTTCTCACTGCATCTCAGCAACGTGCAACAAGAATCTTTCGTCGAGATTCAATTTAAATAAATTTAAAAAAATTAAGAAAATATTGTATAAATATTGTATAGAAACGACAAACACGAACTTGGCCGGTGATAAGCTTATAACGCATATTTGGCACAACGTTGTTCAGCAGCTACACGAGCGCCATCGTCGATCGTTAAGGAGCAACATTTTTTAAATTTGAATTTGAATATTTGTTAGTATTTCGCTACTGCTGCTGTTGTTGTTGTTGTGTTTTATGTGTGCACCACAGCGTTAAGTAACGTGTGAGCAAAACGATCAGTTTGATTTTGTACGCTTTAGCGAATAGTTCGCGATCGATCGGTGATCGAGCGGTGACCCGTTAAAACTTATTTTTTTTCTTTTACCTTTTGTTACAACATTTTGTTTATTTTTTTTAAGCTCTGTTGTTTATATAGCAATCGGTATAAAAAGACAACAAAATGTCTGACATCGTGATCTTAAGGTGACGAACATAACGGTGTGTTAATTTTCCTTTAAGGCTGTATAGACCTTAAAGGCTTAAGTGTGACCATTTAAAAATATTGCAAATAATACATATTGTATATTTTGAATAAAAAGTTGTTAAAAGTGATAAAAATAATTATACATTTACGTCGAAAAGTTAACTACAACGAACAGCAACAACGTTTGTGCACAACATTTATTTGTGGATACCTTCACTTTCACTTGGATTTCAACGCGCAAAGAGTTGGAAAAACTAAAAAAAGGTGAGTTAGGGGAAAAATATCGATCGACAGAATAAAAAAATCTATATGCAAATTTTGAGATGTGTCATTTTTTTAAAATCATTATTTAATTTAATTTATCTACGTTAAAATTTAAGACATGCATATTTTTTTTATTACATTACATTTTTTGACGCCAATTCATGTTTGTGAATGAAAAAATTTACGAATTTATGAAATAAGTAAAAATAACATGTAAAAAAAAATAATTAGAACATAAAGGCAACACAGACATAGTTTTTGTTTCAATATTATTCAAAAACACTCCGGTGAATTTTTCTCTCCGGGAGCAAAAAAACTTTGTTCCGAAATAATTTTCGGTCAAAAAACCAAAAAACAATTTTAAGCAAAATATATTGCTTACATTCTTAAAAAAGTTTAAAAATAAACAAAATTTGCTTACAAAATAAATATTGCCTTCAATACATAAAAAAAGGCAACTAACCAATAGTTCAAAATCACAACATAAATATCGGTTATTCCATGTCAAATCGGACGCTTTTGTCCAAAAACTAATTTTGAAGATTCCGATTTTTTTCAAATTTTTGACGTCTATGGAACTTTAAAAACAAAAAATATTTGCATTCTTTTTTATAATTTTTTATTTTTTTTTTGCAGTTATATACAGTGAAAAATCAAAAAGAAAATCAGACATTGTCATTCAAACATGTAGTCAAACAACTATAACTTCTAAACCGTTACTCCTACAAAAAAATGTTAAATACTTATTTTAAAGATCTTCAATTGGTCTTTATTGTGATGTCCTTTTTTACAAACACTTTCGTAAAAACTTTAAATTTTTTGATCACTAAAAATTTCATTCACATTTTTCATAGTCAGCACCACTATTTTTTGGCACTTTGAAAATATTATCGTACTGAGGCATTCATTCTTAATGCATTCTTAAAATTTGATGTTGGAGAATCAATGTTTACTATTTTTAACGAAATTTTCAAAAACTATGTTACTAAATCAGTTGTAAACTTAAACAGTTATTGCTCGCAGTACTAGAAATGCTCTGAAAAATTTTATTTTGTTGCTCTCCTGAAAAGTTACTGAAATACATATAACTGTTTTTGTTGGCGCAGCGACGATATGTACCTAGCTTAGCAAAAAATACTAAAAATTCCATTTTTAGTTAAAAATTAAAGTATTTTGTACTTAAAAATTGTGCAGTCAGTTTTTTGAAAATTAAGTTAAAAATAGTAAACATTGATTCTCCCACATTAAATTTTGAGAATGCATTAAGAATGAATGCCTCAATATGATAATATTTTCAAAGTGCCAAAAAAATAGTGGTGCTGAATGAAAAATGTGATTGGAATTTTTAGTGGTCAAAAAACTTAAAATTTTTTACGAAAGTGTTTGTAAAAAAGGACACCACAATAAAGACCAATTCAAGATCTTTAAAATATGCAAAAACTACACTGGTCAACAATTTAGCAACTTTTTCGTGCCACACGAACTTTGATAGCTAATACTGTTTAAGCTATATTCTCACGTTATGAAACTGAATTTTTTTTTTATTTGGCCTCAGATTTTTTGTGATTTTGGACTTTGTGTTTTTACGACTTTGATCCTGTTTTTATGCTCTGGAAATATTTAGTCTGTCAGATTTTCAGGTTCAAAATAAAATTTAGGATTTTTTTGTTAAAAATTTAGACTTTTACAAGTATTTTTTTTATATTTAGAGCCATATTTAAAAAAAATTTAGTTTTATCGTATTTCATATTTAATTTGCTTAATTTTGATACCAAAAACATAAACATTATCCGAGAGGAACAATTAAAATAAAATAAAATAAGCGAAATAGCCATATAGTCATATGAAGCATTAAGCACTCTTAGTAATCCACTTGTAGCCTTTTGTATCTTTTTGTCGTCCTAAAACTGAAAAAAACCGCACTGTGCCTCGTCATGAATGAAGTTCGTTACGCTTTTCCTTCGACTCAGAATGTAATTCGAAATAAATTCTGTATTTGTTATTATTTTTTTAAAAATATGTTTTTTAATAAAATTTTTTCAAAGCATATAATGTAAATGTACAATCAAATCAAATAATGTTATATAATATTTTAGGAAAAAAAGATTTATTTATTGAAAAATAAGATATAAAATTCTTATGAGAGACGAAAATAGGCAGTTAACGTTGCCAGCGTTGTTTGTTTCCTCCATAAAACAAGAAAACAGGTCTTACTTAAGAGTTTTTAAAAAAACAGATTTTAAGGATCAACCCTAAGTTAACCCTCAGTGTCAAAAACTTTTTTAGATTCTTACATCGGATCCGAAATCAGCGATCAGCGCATCTACAAAGAGTATAAAACCAAAACCCACATTTTGACCCTAAAATTTTGACCTAGTGTCAAAAACTTTTTGAAATTTTAACATCTGGTTCGAAATCAGCAACTTCTTATTACTGCCAACACGTATACAAAGAGTATAAAACAAAAAACACATTTTTCGGGTTCACCCTAGTGTCAAAAAACTTTTTGAAATTATAAGATACGGTTCGATATCAGTGCCCCTTATATTGCTGGCACATATACAAGGAATATAAAGCAAAAAACACATTTTTAGGGTGGACCTTAGAGTAAAATAAAATTTTAATATTCTAACATAAGATTCGGAATCAGCGATCAGCGCATCTAAAAAGGGTATAAAACAAAAAACCATATATTAAGGATACACCCCAGTGGCAAACGAACTTTTCTGAAATTCTAACATCCTTAATACTGTCAGCACATACACAAAAAATATACAATAAAATACACATTTTTAGGGTCCACCCTGGTGTCAAAAAATTTTTTGAAATCCAACATCACATTACACTGTATTACATACATTTACTGCGGTTTCCATTTCTTAAAACTTAAGGCCAGCACTAAATGAAATCAAGGTTAAAAAAACACTCCTCAAGAGTAAATTATTGAAGCGATTTATTTGAAAGTTTGAGGGTAATAAACATTTTTTTTCGAAAATGGCGTTAAAAACAATGAAAATCGATAACTAAAACTTTTTTCAAAAATCTCGCCCTAGCAAATATTGTAAAGTATGTTATATCTATGCGTAGAAAATTTCGACGTGATTGGCTGAAATTTGTTTGAGTTATGATGCACGCCATTTCTAAAAATGTAGTTTTGAGAAAAACACGTTAAAAGTCTTGGGCTTAATGAAAACCAGCTGAAGCTTTCAAATTTTCAAAGTTTTCAACTTTCAAACGGTTTCAAATGTTTCTGAAGAAATTTATCGATGTTTTAAAATTTTGATTTTAGAAAATTTGTTCATGTGTTGCTGGCCTTAATTGCCATAAAGATTCTTACTATGGTTTAACACAAACACACAAATAAAAATAACGATAATAAGCGTTTTAACGAAATTTCTTGCTGCCAAGTTTTGAATTCTAAAATCCACCATAAAGGCGGAAAAAGAGCTTTTTCCTCAAAAATGCACCAGACTTTTAAATTTTTTAAAAATATAAAACACCAATTAAATTAAAAAATTAAACTATATTCTGAACTGCCATTTATTATAATTTTTAAAAACGATTTACTTTACAGTTTTACACAAATTTAAGCTTATGTAACTAATGTAACACAAAAATTACTAATGTTTTCATATACTTGTACCGTTCAATCACATCTTGAGATCAATTTCTATTAAATATTAAGTCTAATTTGGTGCCTCTGAAAATAAAAATCTGCACCAAAAATTGAACTAGTCACCAAACTTACTGCATTATGCTGTATCACGAACAAGCACACCAACGATGAGAAAGACACGAGAAGCAATACAATTTTGTATGGAAAAATGTATTGCTTCTCGTGTCTTTCTCATCGTTGGTGTGCTTGTTCGTGATACAGAATAATGCAGTTAATTTTCCTTGCGTAAAAATTTTCAAAATGCGCACGCACACACACAACGGACTCGCCTGCTACCCAGTGGGCAAAAGCAGGGCTTTGAAGCGCTTCTAGCAGGCCATCATATGGGTTTCTTAGCCATTCCGTTGTCATTACCAAGCCCATTAACTTTTTTATATGAAAGAAGAAAATTTTCTAGGCCTTCCTCTGTCGCTCTCTAAAGAAGCCTGATAAAAGCCCTTTTTGAGAATGTACATTAGAAAGAAAAGTAATATAAATATCAACTTGAAATAAAAAACGACCGACAATTTCCAGATTTGAACCAACGTTCTTTCATCTGGCGGTCCGGCATTTTATCCGATAGTCTACCGCAGTTGTTAACGAACTTCAGCTTATTTTGCATCATCACAAATGAAAGTAAGCTTTAGGGAGTGCGGGTTCGAGACCCAGCTCGGACCAAACAAATTTACATTTTTTTTAAATATTTTTCTGTAATTTAAAAATTTTTTGGAATTTTTTTGTAAAACTTCTTCATACATAAATAATAGAAAAGACTTAGAATTTTTCCATATAAAAGTTTTCATATAATGTGATATGTAATGTGTCAGATTTCGCAGACCTGGGTTCAAGACCCAACTCGGACAAAAAAAAATTTTTTTCTTTAAGTTTTAATTCTTTTTAATTGATCTGATCATTTATAATTTTTTCTACATTTTTTTAAAAAAATTTTCATATAAAATAACATGAAAAGACTTCAAACCTTCAAAAGGTAGGCCTTACAGAAGCACTCATCAATATAGCGAGCATGGAAGGTATATTGACGCCAATAAGAGCACTACTAGCATGCTTTCTTTTGCGTATAGCGGGGTTCACATGGTCCTACATGTTGTCACGCATTGTAGGACAAGCCTCGTATTTGACCATTCGAACGCTCGATACAGCCGACTGACAACATGTTATCTTGAATTTGAAATTTTTCAAATTCAAGGCCATCACGCCAGGCGTGACAACATGTAGGATCATGTGAACCCCGCTTATCGCTAGCTAAAATGCTCACTAGGTACCCAGTGGGCATTTAAGTGGGAAAAGAAGACGTGCGTATTTATAAAATACATTTTTTTTCCAAGCTGGGTCTCGAACCCAGGCCTGCGACTTCTAACTCATATCATATTATTTTGAAGATTTTATATGGAAGAATTTTAAGTATTTTTTTATATTTTTGTATGAAGAAATTTTACAAAAAAATTTAAAAAAAATTTAAATGAACAGAAAGTTTATAAGAAAATATAGATTTTAAAAAACATAAAAAATTTTTTTGTCTGAGCTGGGTTTCGAACCCGCGCTCCAGAAAGCTTACTTTCATTTGTAATGATGCAAAATAAGCAAATGTTTGTCTAACTGCGGTAGACGAGTAGATAAGGTGTCGGACCGGCACATGAGATGACGTGGGTTCAAATCTGGAAATTGTCAGTCGTTTTTTATTTCAAGTTGATATTTATATTGCTTTTCTTTTAAACATGCATTCTCAAAAAGGGCTTCCAGCAGGCCTCTTTAGAGTCGCGAGAGAGGAAGGTCTAGAAAATGTTCTCTTTTTATATAAAAAAGTTAATGGGCTTAGATATGAGTGCAGAAGGGCTGAAACTCCATATGATGGAGCCTGCTAGAGGTGCTTCGAAGCCCTGCTTTTGCCCACTGGGTAGTTTGCAGTCGATACTCGCACGCATACACCCACAGAAATCTCACTGTTACGTGACAGTTTCTACCAAATCACACCACACGCAAGTCGCGTAAAAGAACTTCATTCCAAAAACAAATCGATTTTTGAAATTTCTAAATGCATACAACCAATAAAGCGAAACAAGTCTTGAAAGAACCACTTCCTATTTTGAGATAATGTGCCATTGATAACACCGTACGGCAGCACTTTTCACACACGAAGCAAACCATGTACACGTGAAACTAGAGATAAAGGATAGTAAGTTTTAGAATGTGTTCTCAGTTTTTCTCTAGAATGTCAGGATTTTTTTAAAAGGACTTTTCATTTACAAAAAGGAAGTGTTTACAAAAATTTATTTATGTAAATACTTAAAACTTGCGAAACATGATAATATGGGTATCAAATGAAAGAAAACAATCTCATTTATAAAGAAAAAATTTAAAGGCTTTGTTGGTTCGGTATTAAAAGTAATGGAAGTTTTTTTACTTCAAACAAATTGAAAATTATTTCCAAAAATGTTCAAATAAAACATCCACCTGTTCTTCATATTTGGTATAGATGTATTGTAACTTCGCAGGCGCGTACCCAGAAAAAAATTTCGGGGGTTTTTTAATTAAAATGCACTTTGTTTTTTTGTTTCCGATAAATTAGGACCAAAATATCTTGACACCAGCTGAAAAGGACTGCTTTTTTATGCCACCTATCGAGAAGACGATGCATTTGAAATAAACATACAATTTATTTTGGAATATTTTTTTTATTATTTACACTGAGAATAAAAACATACATTAAAAGTAAACAAAAAATTTTAAAATAGAAATTTAACGCTTTTGCGTTTCTACAAAACAAAATTTAAAAAAAGCATAAAATTTTCAATTATAAGCTCATTAATTTTTTTTTTTATAATTTTCTCTTATTATTTCCTTGCAATAACAAAAAAATACTTCGCTATATTAGATTGCATGGACAAATTATGTGCAGTAGAATCTTTGACAATAATTGCTAGACAATTGAGACCCTGATTTTACATATGATTGAGCGTAAATATTTTTTAAATTAGTTTTACAAATAATGAACGTTATAGTAATAATAATTAATTTATTATTTTAATATTTAAAATATTTCAATATTTTAAGCCACAATAAGACGCAAACTTCATCGAATGGAGTTAAAATATTTTATTTGAGGGATGCCAGGGGTCACTTATTACGAATTTGACGTCGAAAACTCGAAAAAATAGCGGTTTAATTTTATTGTTTTTAATTTAAGAAAAGTATTTTAAAATTATGGTTTTAAATATTTGTTTTCAATACTAAAGTTTTTGTATTAAATTTTTGTTTTAAACAAATGCTTTTAAACTGTTAATGTTAAATAGAAAAGCATCCCAAAAGGAAATTAAGAAATGCATGTAATTTTTTGTTGAAGAACACTTCATTAAAAATTATATAAAAGAAATCATGCACACCAACCCAGTAGTTCGCGGCATCATTAACGAACTTTTCGTGAAGATTTCTTAAAAAATGTTTCTGCATGAGCTGCTGGACTTAAAAAATATTCATACAAAAAAAAAAAAAATTCATTGATGTAAAGCAGCGGTTGCCAGCACCTATTTTTTCCCACTCTATTACAACAACTTCAAGTTTCTCAGTACAAATCTTTTTAACAACTCTGTTTTTATTTAGCAGGATAATATTTCAATAATATCTATATTTTTACCATATTTATGTATATAATACATCTTTAAGTTATTTATAGAAGAGTTTTTCAGTTATGTTTTTGTTTTATTAAATAATTCATATTCATGTATCTTCTCAATACAAATGTTTTTAATATCTTTATTTTTAATAATCTCAAATTAAGGCTGTGTGCGAATTGACCTAAATGCAACCTAAACTAAATTGTGTCGATAAGGCAGTGATTCCCATATTAGGAATCATTTAGCTAGCTCTAGAATTGTCTTGATTATTTAGAAAGCACTGCCTTATCGACACAATTTAGTTTAGGTCGCATTTAGATCAATTCGCTTAAAATTGAAATGAATTTTTTTCAAATATTTTATAAATAAAACTTGAATTTTCTATGAACTATTTTATGGTATGAATTTTAATAAATTATTTTGAAAAGAAGCCAACATGTCATTGTCAACTTGTTATCATAACAAAGGACACAAATTTCTTAACGTTGAATTTTTGTGTTCATTTACGAAATGTTGAGGAGTCTCGTTCATGAAATTTTGTAATGTTTCGCTGGAATGCTATGCATTCCACTTCCGAGTGGAATTGAATAAAAATTTAATTCGATATTTGGTGGTCTTAAGATAATTTTTTTCGTCAATACTATAATTATATTAACAAATTAAATAAATAGATTAATACAAAACGAAAAAACTTATACTTAGACCACTATATTTTGATTCAATTTCACTTCCACTCGAAAATGGAATGCAGAACATACCTGTCGGTTGTCTTTGTTGAGGAAATTGACTCTACATTTTTTCTATTTTTCGTCAACGAAACTTCCTTAACATTCCTGCACGAATTTTATTACATTTTTCGATTTTAATTCCTTGACGAATTTTCTTTATATTCCTGGATACTTTTCGCTAACGAAACTTCCTCAATAATTCGATTTTGGGTTCATGCATGACAAATCCCGACGTTTCTGCATTGTGTATTGCACGAATTGGGAACATTTATATGAAATTTTCCTTAATGAAATGTATGGCCAAATCAGCATGCTTCGTCAAGGATCAAAAATCGTTCATGATTCATTTGAGATTTCTTCAAGACTGGAACTACTGGGAAAGTAAGTGAAGTGGCAATGAATGGTCCTCTTTTTCAGCTCTTGTTGCTTTACTTTCGCATTTTATATTGAATTTTTGTGCATCTTCGCAATCTTGAATTTAAATGCGACATGAACACGTGTTCTATTTCTATTGAAGCTTAAAATTATTTGAAGTGATTGTTTGTGAGTTATCTTTAAACTTATCTTGTGCTTTAAATTCATCAAAATGATTTAATAATTTTTCATCAAAAACATATACAGGTAAGAATGTTTTCAAAAAAGCATATGAATCGCCTTGTTAATAAAGAAAAAAAAAATATCTATAGTAATAAAACTCATTTTCTGTTTGTTTGTTTGTTTGTTTGGCCTTTATACAAATCTAAACGGCTCAACGGATTTTGCTCAAACGTTGTAAACATATTAAGTACATCCCAACTTAAAATGTTACATACTTAGTTTTTGCCACGCCCCCTCTGAAATTTTTCAACTAACGGTAATTTTGTTATTATAAAACTTTTTAGTATCGGAGATTTTTTTGTATATAATTTTAAAAAAATTTTTGTTATTTTGACATCAAAAACATTCACATATCTTCAAAATTGGAGAAATTTTCAGTATAACGACTTTTTCATAAAACATCGTTGCCTAAGAATGAGAAAAAAACGACATGAAAATCAAAGTTTGGTCTTTCGATGCAAATATCTCCGCTGTCCATTAATATATTTCATTAAAATTTTTTTTGTTCAAAAGTTCAATAAAATCACTTCACAAAAATAGGTTTAACTGTACCGTTAAGTCAGTGTATATATGTTTTATGATTATGTCAAAAAAGGTCCAAAATATTGACTTTTTACTCAAAAAATGACTCAAAAATTGTTGTTGTTGCAAAAACGAAATCAATTAAAAATTGCACATCTGGCTACCTTTCATATGACATAGCATTTATTTGCAAAATTTCTTCCAGCTAAGCGCAAAAATTATTTTACTGTTTTTGTCATCAAAACAACAAGGGTACCCCCTTTGTTTTTTTTCGCTAAATTTATTTTTTCCAAAATGTTGTTTTTATATTTTTTACAAAAAAGTCAAGTCTCAAAAATAATTTATGTGAAAAAATTACCCCAATATCTCTTTCCAATCAAAAGTAATGGCTAAAAATCTATTTTTCATACCAGACTATTAATAAAACTTAGTTTTGTGTTAAAATTCTCTATATAGTTTGAACGTCCCCATATATCTCTAAGAATGCAGTTGTGTGTCTAAAGTAATTACGAACATTTTGGATTATACAAAATTTTCTTTATAGTGATAATCTTACTTATATTTTGCCTCCCCACCCCCTTAGTTTTGATCTGTGCGTTAAATTTACAGATAGATGGCGCCACATGTGTAAGATGTGTGGGTACAAACTAAACGTACACCTTGCGTTGAATAGCTGAATTATGTTTTTGCAAAAGTTTCTTCAAATTTAACCCCACACGATTGGGATTACAGACAGGTGGCGCTATTTTCTGCTTACAGAAGAATATCTGATGTTCTTATGCAGCTAGCAGATAAGTTTTGCGAAATATTTTGCGAAAATGCTATTGCTACCAAACTTTTAAAAAGTAAAATAATGCAGTACTGCCAGTTTTTTTTAGAAATTTTAGTAGGTACAATCATTTTTAACACAACGAATTTCCATAAAACATTGATAGCTAATAATGAGAAAAAAATTATATGAAAATCAAAGTACAATATTTACTTTTAATGCCAATAACTCTGCTGTTTTTAGTATATTTCATTAACATTTTTTTTTGTTAAAAAGTTCAATATGTTTTTTAATATAAATCTTTGTTTAGACGTTAAAATGTCCATATCTCCAGGACGCATTGAGTCCCATCATAATTTTTATTTTGTTGAAAAGGTAATTGTGCTTGCTTTAACATTGAGTAAATATCAAATTCTTTTTAATTTTTAAAATCTGTTTTTCGTACCGTTTCTTTGAATTCAATTAGCTCACCGCAAGAGATGGAACCACCAACAACAAAAATTTTCCTAAACTTTTTTGGATCAATGTTCGTTCAATTACCTAGCAAACGGTGGATAAATAAAATTAAATAAAATAAAATTCAAATAAAATTAAACATGTTTTTCATTATTCCCGATTTTAAAAAACATTTAATCGAGAAGTGTATGTTAAAATGTTTATATAAATGACTCTCGAGTAACACCGGGTATATCAGCTAGTAATTAATAAAATTGACACTGTCTCAACAATTTTGGAAAATATTTCGGACGAATATGAAAATATATCCGAAGAAATTGAAAATTTTAGTAAAAAAAGAAGCGGTAGGAAAAATATTATTGAAGATTTAAAAGTTTTGGGTGTTAAACTAAAGTGTCGCGAAATTGTTTCGACGATTTGCTCGAACTCCTCAGATGTAATGACATTAATGTACCAATGCCGTCAAAAACTATTATTAAACAATTAAAAAATTTATTTATAACATATCTTAATGACCTATTAAAAAAAAATTAATAAATTAAAATTTCCTTCTTGTTTTTTCTTAAAATAATTCTTAAATATTTAGTATTTATAATCTTTTTTACTGACATAATTTTTCTATTATCTTCAATATAAGAGTTCTTCAATTTCAGAGGAATGTAAGAGTTCTTCGATTGTCGAGTAATAAAAAAAATCTTCAACTACAGCTTAACACCAGAACTCTTCAATTTCCGAGTGATAAAAGAACTCTTCAAGTGCTGAGTAATATAAGAAATCTTAAATATCCGAAGAATGTAAGAATTCTTCAACTAGTAGTATAAGAATTCTTCTATTATGCAACGGGGGATATAATACTTTTCTTATGACATGCACGTGTTAAGATTCATCGATAATGTATAGTTATGCAAGTTATAGATTACCAATTCGCTTACATTGTCGCTTACTTTCCTTCTGGGATACTCAAAAATATTGTTTTGAAAAAAGCTTTTGTTTTAAATTGAACTGTACAAACTTTTGAGTTTAATTTAAATGAAATTGTTTCAAACTCTATTTAAAAAACAAAGTCATTTCATATGAACAAAGTTTCATTATATTTTAACACATATTCCCTCAGTGTAGTTAAAAAATTTTAAGTCTATATATTATAGCCTTTTCACAATAAAAGTTTTAAATTGAGTCTATTTATTTTTGATCTACTTTGATCAAGATCTTTGTCGTGATCATAAACACACAACGGCTGCCATGTTGTGCTCACTGTTTCTCTCAAAGTGCATTAAAATTCGTTCATTTCGGGGCAGGGGGTTTAACCCCCCAAAATTTAACCCTGCGTGCGCGCCTGTTACTTCGTATTTCTGATAAAAGAGACTGTCCTCTTTCATTTGATACCCATATTGTCATGTTTTGAAGGTTTTAAGCATTTAAATAAATTTTTAACAATTCTTTTTTGTTACTAATAAACTCCTTAAAAAATCCTGACGTTCTAGTGAAAAAGTGTGAACGCAGTTTTACTATCGTTTGCCTATAGTTTCACGTGTATATGGTCTACTTCGTGTGTGAAAATTTTTTCCATAACTGTTGTACGGTGTAACTAAATGTTTTTGAGATGTACTCTTCAAATTTGTGTTAGTTTCTGCTGCGTTTTACAGTATTTGTTTATCATTATTATTATTATTAGTATTTCCAATTTTACTTTGAATTTTTTCGCATATTCGATTGGTATCATATTCGAATTAATAGTAGTTGGAATATTATGTGATCAGCCAAAATAAAGGTCTTTCAACAGCACATTAACTAAAGTACATTTTCAAAAATACTTGACAATTTTAACATTATTTTTATTATTATTGTTATTGTGGTTATTATTGTTGTTGTTGTTCATCTAGATATGAACAACGCAACTAACTTAAGTGGATAATCATCCCGCTCTATGTGAGTGAGTCAGAAAATTGACTCTAATTTAAATATATATTTACTATACTACGACCGAGCGTTAAGAGACCAGGAAGATTCTAGAAGATATGCATGAACAAAATGAGCTATTGAAGAAAATAAAAACAAAACAAAAAAATACAAGAAAAAAACAAATGAAAATTTTATATGAAGGAGGGTAAAATACAAACATTTAAATGTTTCACTAGTAACAATAGTAAAAAAAGAACTAGTTGAATGGAAAATAACATTAATAATATCATTTAAATGGATATTAAAAACAAATTTCCGTATTTAACTTAACTATATTTTAATTTATACATGCTACACTAGGGGACATAAAATCAAACAATCTTAAAAAAAATCTTTGAACACTGCTTCAGAAACAGATGCAACTAACTAAAGGGTTAAAGAAGTTAATTATTCAAAATATTTGAGAAGTGAGTGAGAGGTGAAAAAACCCAAACAATACTACGACCAAACAGACTGCAACTGAATTCTATGAATTTAAATCATTTAAGAAAGAATAAAAAAGAAATCGATACTTCACAGCTGTTTATGTACAAATGCACGCTCTAACAACTACCTGTTGTGAAGGAGAAACAGGTGAAAGATAATGAAATCCTCAATTTTCACAGCAAGTGTTTCATGCGGAACTGATCAGTTCATCCATTCTCTTACCTGACTTTCGATTGTGCTCAAAAACTAAACCAAAATATTTCGATATGGTCATAAATTTTAGATATCTTTGAAAATTTTATGCTATTAGCTGGTATTCGGGTTTTTTTTAAGAATGGTGCTTTTTTTAATGCCGCATTAGCAGGTTTTATGACACACCGAATCGGATCCTTTTATTCTGGCTTACAAATACAGTAGGTCAAACTGACTTAAGTGTAGCTAAAATTAAAATCTTTTTCTAATTTTGGAGTTTGTATGTATTGCATTTTATCTATGAAAGTGAAAATTTGTCAACAATTGATTTCTATTTAATTTTGAAATCTCAAACAAAATTCTCTTAATCAATCATTTGAAATCAACTGACCTGCTTTATGTTGTTTTTACATATGACGGGCTTATCAAATCGGTTCATCAAAGGTTTCATGTTTACAGTTATTGCTTTTTCTTACGGTTATTTTTATGGTAATTTTCTGTTTTTGTTTCCTTTTTTTTTGTTGCTCATGTCGTCATTATAACATATTAACTATTTCGAAGACATAAACAATTAGTTTGTCGTGTTAGTAATGCTATTTGGCAATTATTTTTTTATTTTTTTCAGACATTTCATCAAAATATTACGACATTTCTTGTCAACTGAGTTTTGTAAATGGTTTTTTTTTTGCTTTATTTAATTTAAACAAACTGTATCGAATTTCGGTAAAAGCATTTCCTAAGATTTCTTATTGCTTTTTGGTTTTTTAAGACCATAGTTCGTCAGGGTAATTATTATTAAGTTCATAAAAATGATTTTACTGCTAGTATTTAAAGGGTTAAAATATAAATAAGTGTGTCCGTCACACACGATAGAAGTAAACGTATACTCAAAAAAGTGAAAAAAATTCAAATTAAACATTTCCTTGGTTTAGAGATCTACTAAAAGCGTCCGTTTATTTGTTGTTTCGAGTACATTAAATCTTTTCATATCACACATTATATGATACTGTAACATAGAGTATGTCGAAAAAACCACCCCCTTCCAAAAACCAAAAATTTTTATTTTTTGACTACCGGAAAAACAGCCCAAATGGTATTTTTTTCCATTTTTACTTGAATATTACGTGTTCGATTTTAAAAAGTCTTATGTCATTAAAAAGGACTTAACAAGTACTACATTTCTTCACGGAGAAAACTAATTTGCTTGAATCAAGCAAATGTTTTGCTTAAAAGCAAATCTGCAAAACTTTGCTCAATCACAATGTGATTTTAGAAAAAGATTGCTAAATTGCAATCACTCCTCGTGTATTTAGGAAAAAGCAACATTTTGATTAAATTCAAGCAAAATTTTGCTATGTTATTATAAACTGAAAAGCAAATTTTTACTTTATTCAAGCAAATATTTGCTTAGTTATTATAAATTGGAATAGCAAATTTTTACTTAATTCAAGCAAAAATTTGCTTAGTTATTATAAACTCAAATAGCAAATTTTTGCTCAATTCAAACAAATTTCTTCTAAACACACGAGCACGCGTTTATTCTTAATGAAGAACATTAGAAAAGACTTGCTTAGTCACTGGACTCAAGGTCAGAGAAATCGAGATCAGAAATGAAATTAATTTTGTCATCCTTCGTTTCATGATCTTCATTTAAAATTAATTCATTGATTTCATTATCATTATTCTGTTATTTTTTTCAATATTTTTCTAAGAGAAGATATAAAAGGAATCTGATGAAAACAGTAACCCACGGAATATATCTATATTGCATAGTTCTCAAATGTTTTTATGGGTATGATTTAAGCTAATTTTTTCTAACTCTTTATGACTAGCTTCTAAGGCTTCTACGGCAATACAATTAATATTTTTACATATTTAAGCCTACAACTTACCTACCTAATGCAATATAGATATAATGAACGTATAACTGCGAAATCTTCACCTTGGCTGAAAACTACTTTTTTTCGACACCGCCTAGTAAGAAAAAGATGCATAAATATTGAAAAAAAATTAAAATTTTTAGGATATTGATTTTTGTATTATTTACGTAAAAAAATTTTGAAGTCTTTGTGTATTATTGCCTTTGCACAATAAAGACCTAAATTGAGCCTTTTTTTTTGCTTTAAATGTGGAATTTCAACTTGTCATGCATTTTTTGGTACACAATTGGTGCTTATTTTTTTCAAAACATGCTTTAGAAAAGTGGTTATAAAATCCTTATTTGAAAGTAGTCTGAGACAAAATTTTGGGAATGTGTTAAGAAAGACATATTTTAAAACATACTTAAAAATTAAAAATAACAGAAAAAGAACAATTTGTTATTTTTGCATATAAATTTTCGTATTTTCGTCAAAAAACGCTCCAGGGAACAGGTCATAAAATCCCTTGTTTTTTCGGCTTCCAAAATTTTAAGAATGTGTTAAAAAAGAGTTATTTTAAAATATACTTAAAAAAAAAAAAAAAAAAACAAAAATGTACTTTTTGTTTGATGAGTTTGAAACTTTATGAAAAATTTGTTATTTTTTCATATAAATTTGCGCATTTTCGTAACATGCTTTACAAAAGTGGTCATAAAATCCTTAATGTAATGTAGTTTTAGACCAAATTTACGGAATGTGTTAAGAAATACTTAAAAATAAAAAGAAAACGGTGTTTATTCTTCAATTGAAGCGTTCTCGCGAATAACGTTGTAAGCGACAAAATTGTAATTGTTGTTCACTTTTATTCATTTTACAAGCACTTTTATTCATTTTTATTAATTTTTTTTGGGTATGCAATAAAAATACCCCAAACTGCTCAACTGCTTACGCAGTTCTGTTTTATAATGTAAGAGAGTGATTCTAACAGATATTCGCAAAAAAAAAACACTAAAAAAAAATGTCGTTTACAACGTTATTCGCGATTATGCCTCAATTGTATATAGAAATAAAGGTTGTTTGGATTTATAGAACCTTTTTTTTGGTATATAAAAACTTTTTTGATTATATTCTTAAAGTTTTCTTTTTAGCAAGAAACTATATTTTTACTAAAATTTCGTATATGCGTTATAATACAATTTCAAAAACTGAAATTTTTTTTGGAAAGATATCAAATAATCCATTTAGATTCACATTATTAAGACTTCTAACTTTAAATTTGCGTACTAACTATTAACGAATTTGTGGCTTTTTTTCCATACCTACTTTTGTCCACCCCGTTACACTGTGCGTCGTAAGATTTTTTAAGATCGGACATGCTTTACTGAAGTTACAGAAAAAAGACCGGTGGTAAAAATTTTTTGTTTGTTTTTGGAACCTCTCGATGTAAGCTTTGGAATAGGGAGTGATTTTTTCTAACTTTTTTTTATGGAGGCCGGCCAACTCTAGAGTGGCACAATTTATATGAAACCAAAAAATCTTCATTGGCTTCATATATTTTGAAGACTTCTCGTCAAAACAAATTTTTCTGCATACTTAGTTTTTTTCTGCGACGTAACTTTTGACTTTGCCCGAGTGTTTTTGCATTTCATTGCCAGAGTAATTTAAAAAAAAAAAAAAATCTGAAATCGAAAAATGTGCGTCCAAATTCTTTTGATGCAAACCTCTTAATTAAGGCATACTTAACAACATGTCAATAGTTTATAATAATACCATGTGCGCGCTAGAAGATATTCGTGTTCAAAGTTCACTGAAGCTGTCATTCACCACTATCTCTTAACAAGGGCGTCCACAGGATATGTTCTAGGTGGGGCGCAAAAGCATACAGGAGTCTAGAATGCACATAAAGAAAATGAAACCTATATAATTCTATTTTCTGAGATTTTTGATAATAATTTTGTTATCATGACACGCCGCTTGACACACGTTTATATAGTTAAGAAAATTATATAGTATATTTCAAAGATGAGGTAGAAATCTTTCTCGTATCATACCCGAAACATTATCAAATTTAAAATTTTTTTTCATGTATTTTAAAAAAAATTTTTTCAACAAATATTCTTAGTAATTTAGTAAATTAAATAATGTGTGGTGTTCTTTATCCTTAAATAAAACGTTATAAATTTTACACTTTTCAAATAAGAATACAAAAATTTCCCAATATTTTTTTTAACTAAATAAAAAGAGCAAGATTTTTATAACATTTTTCCCAGTTTTGGAAGCCTATAACTCATAAACCAATTGCGAGCGGCTTGAAACTTATCAAATTTGGATCTAGGAGGTAAACATCTATATAACCCACAAAAATTATGAATAAGAGTTGTCGCTGTTCTTGATATGTTCTCCGCATGGACATCAACTGACTTATTTTTTTCTTTTAACATCATCAGTTCTAGCAACATGCAAGTTACTAAAATCGAGTTTGAAAACATATCTGTTGTATGAATTATTTAAAAAAAATTCTCTTTTGTTTAACTCAAAACGTATGAATAAATATATAAAGAGGTATACAGAGGGTTTTGGGCTCCATTAATTTTCTCAACATAGTCCAGAACCTCCCTGCAAGTCTTGAATCCTGCATGTAATATAAGCAGGTGACTCGAAAAAAATACAGAAAATTCTCAAAATGGGTGGCAGCCTGTCTAAAGAAACGTGAATTTGAAGAAGTATAAAATAAATGTTTGAAATTGAGCTTCCTATTTAAATTTTAGTCATCAAAAAAATTTTGACCCTAACATATTCTAATGTCAAAGAGTTTTCTCAATAAGAATGTGCCATCAGATTTTTTTAAAAATTAGTGTTTGATCTAAAATTAGCCTACTTAATTCAGAATTTCCTAATTTTGTTTCACTTTTGAATTGGAAGCTTTGCCCTCGTCTAGATTGCTGCTATTTCCTGAAATCTAAATGCAGCAAGATTGTTTGTAATTTTCTTAAGTTTACGAAAATTAAAAAATTATCCAAATTGGATCATCTTTATAACAGAAAAACGATTTATTTGAAGCCGACTTTTGGGAAAACATTTAGTTTTGTAAAATTTATTTCACTTTGTTTTCTTCTTGTGTATGTTCAAACTACGTCTGATCTACGAATTCTATTCGTGACTGAAAACTACGATTTTAATACGTAGAATGGACGCAGTTATTAGTATTATTTACACACAAAATTTTTTGAGTGTAAGAATACGTATTGAAAAGTGTCTGTGAAACAAGGGTTAATGAAATAGTATCGTAACTTATCACAGCGACGGGTACAACATACAATTTAAAAATGCATGCAAAGTTTAGCTCAGCTTTATTTATAAATATACCTCAGAAAGTACTTTTGAGTTCTCTCCAAACTATATTAACATTATATAATGAAAATATCGTCATGTAAAATCAAAAAAGCCGCAAGTTACAATAAATTCAAAATCGACTTTTTGTTTTATTATGGTTGCACCTTATCAAAATACATGTTCCTGCTAAATTTTACACTCCTACAACTAAAAACGACGTTTTTATTAAAAAATTCCAAAAAGTTTGAGCGCAACTTACAATTACAGTTAAGAAAGTTTTTTGACTCTCCCGTAACATTTTTTTAGTTATAGGTTTAATATAAAGATATTTAAAAAATCTTCACTGCCTATAGGGTCAAGTGCCCCATCTTCCTGTCGACGCCCATGTCTCTTCATCTAATGCACTCGTGCAAGGTGATTTCAACATTTTTTCGTGAACCTGGATCAGATCGACTCTTGTGCTCGACCATGTACATTAACCCTTCTGCATCCCTTGGATATGTGCCCTTCCTATGATCCTTTGGGTCAATATGACCCAATATTAAAATGTAAACAAAATTTCATATTTAATATAAGAAATTTATTTGTTTTGTTGTTTTTTTATTTAGTATAATAAAAAATAATGAAAACTAAAATAAATAAGCCCTTCCTGAGCAATTATTAAAAAAATAATATATATATATTGGGGGTTGGAATTAATTTTAAAGGTTTTTTTTCGGTTTTTGAGCATTTATTTAGAAACAACGGTACAATGTATATTATTCAAAGTATTGTCCATCGTTAGCTACAACAGTTTTCCATCTTTCTGGCAGCATATGGATTCCGCGCCGGAAGAACGATTCGTCTTTTGAGGCAATCCACGAATCGACCCATTTTTTGGTATCCTCGTAAGAAGTGAAGCGCTGCTCAGCCAAGCCATGCGTCATCGATCTGAATAGGTGGTAGTCGGAAGGGGCTATGTCTGGGCTATAAGGCGGGTGGGGTAGCACATCCCAATTCAGCGCCTCCAACGTTTCCTTGACGGTTCTTGCAACATGTGGCCGTGCGTTGTCATGTTGAAAAACCACTTTGTCGTGTCTTTTGGCATATTCCGGCCGTTTAACCTTTAATGCTCTGCTCAATTGCATCAATTGTTGTTGGTAGCGTTCTCCAGTGATGGTTTCGTTAGGTTTTAGCAGCTCATAGTACACGACACCCTTCTGATCCCAACAAATACACAGCATAAGCTTGGCGCCATGAATATTCGGCTTGGCCCTCGATGTTGATGCATGGCCGGGTGGTCCCCACGATTTTTTTCGCTTAGGATTATCGTAATGGATCCACTTTTCATCGCCAGTGACAATACGATGCAAAAAACTCTTCCTTTTATGCCGTTGAAGCAGTTGTTCCCACATGCAAAATCGCCGTTCAACGTCTCTCGGCTTCAACTGGTACGGCACCCAATTTCCTTGCTTTTGAATCATTCCCATGGCCTTCAAGCGTTTGCCGACCGTTGATAAGTCGACTCCCAATGATTCTGACAATTCTTGAAGGGTTTGACACGGGTCTTCATCGAGCAAAGCCTCCAATTCCTCATCTTCAAACTTTTTCGGCTGACCCGGACGCTCTTTGTCTTCCGTATCAAAATCACCACTTGTAAACCGACGGAACCAGTACTCACAAGTAGAAATCGATGGAGCATAGTCCCCGTAAGCCTCAGTAAGCGTGCGTTGTGCTTCAACCGCTTTTTTCTTCAAATGGAAGCACAAAAGTAAACCTTCCCGCAAATTGCGTTTTGTTGGAACGAAAGTCGACATGTTCACAGAGAAAAAAATATATGTTGTTTACACTTCAGTGGAATGACACATACTGAAAAATGAAGCTTACACAATGTGCTTTGAAATGAATATAGTCACAGGTGTGCCCGATGCGATCTATTGATAGTTACGCCATCTCTTAGAAAACCTTTAAAACTAATTCCAACCCCCAATAATAAAATTAAATTTTAGCCTTTTTTTTTGAAAAATAATAAAATAATAATTATATTTTTAATACTAATGTATACAAATTTAAGAATTTTTGTGACAATTTATACACAATGTTACCATGTGCTCTTTGCAAATAAATTTTCTACAAGTATCACATTTAGTGGAATACTTATTTGAATTCCTTCCATGTTGACAAAAGAAACACCGCTGTCGTTTATTTGGTAAATTACTGGACAATGGTGTATTTGTAGTATTTTGTTTAGAACATTGTGAGGCACCTGTGAGATCATTTTGTTGCTGAATATTATTAACAAGATTTCTTGCTGATGGTCCATGTGGCAAAACCTTTCTTCGCAAAATATGCTCATTTATTAGCTGATTAGCTGATTTATTAGTTCTACTAGATAAAGCCTGAGTCTGAAGTTTTTATCGAAATTCCAGGCAGGATTCATTTCAGTCCATATGACGTAGGAGTTATATGCTGATACATCTATCATATTTGAAAATAATGCAACAGGCCATCGCTTAGTCATGCGCTTACATGTGTAATTAGCAACTAGTTGGTCAAGCGCATCAACTCCAGCTTTCGTTTGGTTGTAATGATGTATTATTTCAGGTTTTTTTTGTTCATCGTCTCTTACATCGGCTGAATGATGAAGAGAACTTAAGAGGAGAACGTATTTTTTTTTTTTGGAACATAGGATGCTATAGTTATATCATTTGAAAACAAAAAATCAGAGTGCAATACGGGCTTTTTTTCATATCCAGAATTTTTTGTGGCAAAAAAGTTTTATTCTTACGGACAGTGCCAACTAATGTAATATTCCGACAAAGTAGTTGAATGGCAAGATTGTATGTAGTAAAAAAATTATCACATGTGATTGTGCATCCCTTTGGGAGAGGGTCTGATAATGTTAGCACCACTCTCTCACCTAAATTAAAAATATGGAAATATAATAAATGTAATACGAAGTACAAAAGTCTCACCTTGATTTTTTTCTGGCTGTGTATTTCTTGCTCTGCCTGTGTACACTTCCATATTCCAGGCATATTTAGTTGTAGAATCGCAAAGTGCCCAAATTTTTATGCCATATCTGGCGGGCTTTGATGGAATATATTGCCGGAAACTGCACCGACCTCGAAATGGAACCAATTGTTCATCTACAGTAACATTTTCATGTGGATTGTAAAAAATTTTGAGCTGATTACTCCACTTGTCCCAAACGTTTCGTATCGGTGCAAGTTTGTCACGAATTCTTCTTTCTTCTCTATCTTCAGAGCTGTCAAACCGTAGGCACTTTGATATGCTCGCAAATCGCTTGAGACTCATTGTTGCTCGAAAAATAGGTCTTCTGTTTTTTTCATTCCACAAGCTAGTGAGATTTTCTCCATGAGATTTATAAACTCCTGCCATTATTTGTAATCCAACATATGCATCAAGCTCTATCATATCAATGTTTTGCCAATTATTTCCATATAATTCTACACCTTTTTGATTTGTCATTTGAATCACAATATTTTTTATATTTGGTGATATAAACAAGTCGAACGAAGACTTTATATCTGTAACCATAGATGTTGCTATTTTGGTAGGTCCAGGCTTATTCAATAAAATTTGATTTTTTGGTAACCTGCCTGTTTGAAGTGGTGGCTGTTCTTTCCAAACTACACTTTTGTCCTTAGATAAATATGTAACGGAAGTGCTGTGATCTATTTCTACTGCGTCTTCCAACTCCACGCTTTCAACGCTATTTTTTGACGATGAATATGATTCGTCCTCTCCATCGCTGTTGGGTGAAAAAATGTCGTCTTCATCACTATCATCAAAAATGTCATCATCTTCGTCATTCATTATTTGTTGCAACTGAAGATCACTAAGAATCTGAAGCAATTTCATCATGGAACAATCATATATTAGAAATATTATTTTACAATACTTACTTTTCTTCTTTGTGCCATTATGTAAAAATACTCAATTATGATGAATTAGAAAAAAAATATATGTATGCACGCTGATCACCAAAAACTAAACTGAACTCATTGAAAGAAAATATTCTAATGAGACAAAAGTTCTAGCATCATCATAGCGAAATATTTTTTTTTTCATATACAAAACGGGGAATCACCGAACTGCAATTTGAATGAACTCTTTTGTATACAATGTGTTTGTGTCAATGCGTTACCATATCATCATAAAACAAATTTCAAAAGATACCTTTGCGGGATTCTCCAAATCTCACCTACAGTTGGAGAATAATAAAATTTTGAATGAAAAAATATTCAATGAAAGCGATTTTATTGATTCTTTGACTCAAAAAATGATTGATCGATGATTTTGAATGAAGATGAATTCAATTCAATTCAATGATATTCAATAGGAAAGAAATGGTAAAGTGGGATTAAACTTACAATATCGCTAGTTGGGTCATATTGACCCAAAGGATATTAAATGTGTGTAAATCGTGTTTTGACATGTGGAGGGGGGAGGAAAAATTTAAATTTTATTATTTTCTTTTAAAAGCATAATTTTCGCCACTCTAATGGATAAATTAAAGTTTCACGTTCATATCTTATAACTAAAGGGAAAAGTTTTGCGTTTGAAAATCAAAATTGGGTCAAATTGCCCCAAAGAGTGCAGAAGGGTTAAGGTGTCCTAAAAAAAATTTTTTTTGCTCAAGCTTTTTTTGAAAGCTTATGAGGTAATGTATTTTTGAGGTTTTTTGGAAGAGTTTTAGTGGTGGCGCTAATTGGGTTTTCCCAAAAATAAGGTTTTTCGGAGATTTTTCGAAATCGAAGCAAAAGTTGGTTAACAACAGACATTTTCTAAGTCTTTGAGTCGTCATTTCGAAAGACAATTGTTCGAACTTCACTTTAATGTACATAAATCAGAAGTTTTGTCAAATTTTTTCGTCATTTGGGTGTCATATTTTTTCGTGAAATAAAAATTCCATCAAAATGAAAAATGTAATGAAAAACGCGCAACTTTTGACTTGTTAAAATGTAAAAAGTTTTCAGGCAACAAAAACAGCATTAAAGGCTTTAACTTTGAAACGGCAAGAGTAATATCAAAAATATGTTTTATTTTAAATTGCTAAGAATTTTAGCATTATTCAAACTGCATCATTACATTTTTTCATTTTTATGGAATTTTTAAAAGTTATGAAGCTTTTTTTAAAAAATTTAAGATAATTTCACGAAAAAATGAAATATATGACACCCAAATGACGAAAAAATTTGACAAAACTGCTGATTTATCTACATTAAAGTGAAGTTTGAACAATTATCTTTCGAAATAACGACTCAAAGACTTAGAAAATATCTGTTATTCACCAACTTTTGCTTCGATTTAAAAAACTCTCCGAAAAACCTTATTTTTAGGGAAAAACCGATTAGCGCCACCTCTAAACCTCTTCCAAAAAATCCGAAAAAAATCTCAAAAATACTTGACCTCACAAGCCATCGAACACTATGAAATTCGAAAAAAAATATTCTTTTTGGACACCCTAATGTACATACAAGCAAGTTTTTCATATAAGATATATGGAGAAAAGAGTTTGGTCGATCTGACCAAGATTCATGTGTATTACATATGTGTAATATATCGAGTCTCATTACTAAGCTGAAAGTCCAATGTATAAACTCATACCAAAATATCATTACATTTATTATTTCTAAATGTATGTAATTTACTGTGAAATTTGTGTTGGGTCGATTTCACCCAATGCACTAGTCTAAGGTTGAATTCCACAAATATGAGTACAATGGCTTCAAATTTTCCAAATAAGCTTTAATCTCAATTTTGTATTTGATAATTGGAATTTGGTAAAAATAAATGAAAACTCCACCAACCTCCCATACTAAAGGGTTTTTTTTATAGAGTGGTACAAGTTTAAATCATGATAAAACATAGTAATATATTGTAAATATCAATGAAGCGAGCTTTATTGCATAGAAAATTTTATGACATTAATGTTTAAATATAATTTCGGCCATGTGGCTGCCACGGCTGGCGCGTACAAGGCGCAATCTGGAACACCAATTTTCACAATTTTTTCGCAGCATTTGCGGCCGTATCTCGCCGATAACTCTTCGGAAGTTGATTTCCAGGTGTTCAATTGTTTGTGGTTTATCGACGTAGACAAGTGCCTTTACATTACCCTAAAGAAAATAATCCAATGGAGTTAAATCACACGATCTTGGGGGCCAATTAATTGGGCCATTTCGTGAAATCATTTTTTCGTCAAAAGTTTCCTTGAGTAAATCAATTGTAGCGCCCGCTGTGTGGCATGTGGCTCCGTCCTGTTGGAACCACATATCAGAAAGATTAATGCCAGCTTATTGAGGTACGAAAAAACTTCGAATCACGTTCCTATACCGTTCACCATTTATAGTAACATTCTGACCATCATCGTTTTTGAAGACATAATGACTCCCCCCGCCCAAAAAGTGCATTAAACAGGAATTTTCTGTCGATCTAATGGTGTTTCGACAAAAGCTTGTGGATTCTCCTCACTCCAAATATGACAATTCTGTTTACTTACGTACCCATTCAACCAAAAATGGGCTTCATCGGAAAATAAAATTTTCCGTGGAAATTCAAAATCAATATCAATTTGTGCTTCAGCCCATTCGCCGAATTGTCGGCGCATACGATGGTCGTTTGGCTTTAATTCCTGCATAAGTTGAATCTTGAAAGGTTTTCAGCCAAGATCTTTTCGTAAAATCTTCCATAAAGTGGAAGGACACAACCCCAGTTGCTGAGAACGGCGACGAATTGATTGATTAGGATCATCTTCTATGCTTTCCTGTACAGCGGCTACAGATTCTTCAGTGCGCACTGTTCGGCGTCTCACGGGATGCACATTATCAGTAACAGTAAATATGGTCCGAAAACGATATATTGTTTTTCGAATTATCAGCTCTCTGATTATGTACGCCATAAAATGAAGGAAGTGCACGATAAGTTTGACGAACAGAACCGTTATTTTGAATAAAAATTTCCACAATTTGCACGCGTTGCTCTAGTATAAATTGATCCATAATGAATGTCAAAGCAAATTAAACAAGAAGAAAATATCAGCTGTTAAATGGGTGGTCAAATAAAGCAGTGATGCCAACGCAAAGTTGTATTACTCTATAAAAACACCTTTTATTATATAAGAGAGTACTCACGTATGTTTAGGACCGTAAAGCTTGAGGACTGTAGTCGCTATTTCAATAATTTTTTTCTATAGGCTAGCTATGGTACCCAGTTGACATATGCCTTATTAATTTGCTAATCATTATTTAAATATTTAATTCAAATTATAATATCATAATTATAAATGTTCTCTATCCTTATGCTCAGCGAGAAAAAAAGCTCTCCACTTTTAAGTTCTATTTAAGCAACATAAATTTGGTGTACAACGCTATACAGGTTGTGCACAAAGCTAACACTTGCCGTTCCCCTGATAACATTTTATGGGAGTTGGTCAAGGGGCGTGATATCTCCCATTCGAACAAATTTTGCTATATCGAAAAGTTATAGAATTTAGGTCGCACAGCCTCGGAATTCGACCAAAATATATACGTGCCGTTCCCCTTCAATAACATTTGATGGGTATTTCACAAGGGGGCGTGGCAGCTCCCATACAACCCAAATTTGGGTTATCGAATAGTCTTGAAATAATAGGTCACACAACCTTAGAATCCGATATTCAACCGCAATATACATGTGCTGTTGCCCTGATAACATTTTATAGGAGTTGGTCAAGGAGGCGTAACACCTCCCTTACAACTCAATTTTGCTATATCGAAAAGTTTTGGAATAATAGGTCGCACAGCCTCGGAGTCCGGTATGCGACCCAAATTTAAAAGTGCGTTCTCCTGATAACATTTCTTGGGCCTTGTAAAAAGGGGCGTGGCAGCTCCCACACAAACCAATTTTTTGATATCGAATAGTTTTGGAATTGAAAGGTCACACAGCCTTGGAATTCGGTATTCTACCATAATTTATATGAGCAGTTGTACTTGTAACATTTTATGGGCGATGAAAAAGGGGGCGAGGCATTTTTTTAGCAGCCCAAATTCAGTTTAACTTTCGAACTATGAGTCCCACATCAATGAAACTCGGTACGAACTTAATATTAAAACTTTGTCAACTTTGTCAAGAAAATAAAAACAATTGTGTGGAAGAAAAATTATTTTTCGTCGTAAATACATACATGAGAGTGAGATAAATTAGCATTTTCTCAATTAAACATGATAACTCTTTCAAATTTTAAATAATATTTCCATAATTATTTCTTTTGTAGCAGCAACGCCTCAAATCAAATTTTATGGGAGTGATAAGAGTTTTCTGCATGATATGATAATGTTAGTGGCATAGATACGAAAATGTCCAAGTCCAAGAAATAAAATGTAAAATCGGAGTTATTTTGGATATGTCTACAATATTTAAGACAAAACAGAAATTATTTTCTAGTTATTCCCTTAAAACAGTAAATTCTTTATACCGTTTTGGTTCAAAACTTATAGGGCCTTAGTAATAAACATTTTAAAAACGACTCTAAATTAGTGCAAATTTTTTGACAGCAAATTCTGTAGAAAAAATGTCAGAAAAGCTCACACCAAATTTAGAGTCGACTTTAAAATGTTTATTACTAAGGCCCATAAAGTTTAGTTTCAAGTTTAGTTTCAAAAGTGGGCAAGCAAGCCACAGCATTGAGTCTAAGGGACTGGCTAGGCCCAATAATTATTTAATAATTACTCCGTTTTTAACTTAAGTATTTCACTCTTATCTGTTTTGCAAAAATGCAATCTCATTACTTTGTTTTTTTTTTTTTATAAATTACAATGCACCAGTTCCCGTTTTAAGTTTTAAGAGTCTAAAAAGTAGCCAAGTCCAACTCGTTCAGTTTCAAAAGTGGGCAAACCACAGTTATGAATCTCAGAACTGGCTAAGTCCAATAATTATTTTACAATAACTCCGTTATTTACTAGACAATTTGACTAAAAAGTGCTTTACAAATATACCATTCTATAGCAATTATCACAAATTTTTGTTTTTTATAAACTGCAATGCACCTGTGCTCATGTATCAGTTTCTTTTTAAAACAGTAAAAACCGTACTTGGCTATTGTAGAATCTAAGCCCCTTAACTAATGAATCAATGAAAATTTGATAATAAGTGCTTTCGGCTCGTTTCAATTTCAAATCAACTCGAGATATATCTATAACCCAAAGGGTATAATTTATGGCATTTAAACAAAAGCAAGTGTTATGCAAGTAACCGGTACAATAGTAAGGTGTAGACATCAAAATTGAGTTCAATAAGCAACTGTGAAATTAAGCAAATGTAAGAGAGGCGGCCTTGGAAACATGAAATTATTGCACCATATAAACAATTATTCAATATTATCATACATTTCTTGGTTTGGCTTCACTTGATTTTTTTTAGCTTTTGTTTGATTAAATATGTGCACAAAGCAAACAAAAAAAAAAAAAAAACAAAAATTATATACCTAGGAGTGTATGACAGAAAAAACCAGAGTGTTGACAAAAATTACCATCAGAGACCAAAAATAACGATATGAGATTGAAAAGAAACTTGTTAGAAAAGAAGCATAAACCATAATTTCAAATCATTTAAATAATCATAAAAGAAATAACACAAACTCACCGCTATTATTTACGCTCGAAAATCTCATTAGTAAATAAATTTGCTTGATTTTTTTTTAAGCACAGCTATTTCGAAGAAATAATTTATCTCAACACGCTAGTTGTTGGAAACGCCAATCCAACAGATACGCCCCACTTAAGTCAGCCCCAATTCGGTACCATGTTACCAAAATGCATCCGTTCGCTACGCAATAGTTTGTTAGTTCGTTGATGCTCAATTTAATTATAGACCAAAGAAAATTCAGCTAAAATTTAATAAAAAACGAAACGAAAAATAGACATTAGCACGACATGAATTCCACTTGATTTCATTGCAATTGATTGCAATGAACGTATCTGGATAAACCGGATCAGCTGTTGTTGTTGTTGGATGCAGTTTCTGCGCCAGCTACAGCGCAAACTCAGCCTCAGCATTCAACGGCTCGCTGTATCTATAGCTGTATCTATAAATGTATATTTAACGGCAGCTTCTTGCTGTTTGTTGTTAGCCAAGTTTATGTAATCACCTGCTTAATTGTGCAAAAAAAAAAAACTACAGATACTCTGCATTGCGGGAAAGAGATAGAGTGCGTACATATATAACAAAAAGTTGTTTTTTTCAAAAATTGTTTAGCTTCAAGGTCTGCGTGCATCTTAGAGATGCGCAAGTCAGGGTCATTAATTTCTTTCACGAAAAAGCATTTGATGAGATGATAACTTTGATTTCATGTGGGTTAAATATACACAGCAGTCTTAACCATTTTCAGTTGTTTTTAAGAAAAGATCAACTGAAATTAAGAACTATTTATTTTTAAAGTTAGGAAAGAGATTTTTTAAATTCTATTTGAAAATCTGAAATGATTAATTGAACTTTAGAAAAGATGAACCCAGAATGGATCTATTGAAATTCAAAGAGAAAAATTTATGTTACAAGAAATAAATTGCAATTCAGAGTTCAAAATCTGAATATTATAAGTAGTATGATGCCAAAACAGCGTTTTTTGGAAAAAGTTTGTTTTATTGTTGAAGTTGATGGAGAAGCATAATTGTTGCAATGCCATTTTTATTCATGGTAATTTAGAGGATTTTTAAAGGTTACGTCCAATAAATCTAAATTTGACTATTTAAATTAACCAATTTGTGTATACAATGTATTAAATTTTGAAACTTAACAAACCTAGTCTAACTGTTTGAAAGACATTTTAACTGTCAAATCTGACTTTTAAGTGTTAAAAATTACAAAACTTTTAAAAAATGTAAAAAACAACATCTTACGGAAATATTTCTAACTAAACTTATTTGTATTTAGGTCATGAAGAAGGTTTCAAAACTTTTTAAATATCGTATCTTATATTGAAAATGATTGATAAATAAAAGAGATATTAAAGAAACAACATTTTTAAAAAGATTTATTGTGCAGTGTTATTTATGATAACATGTTCTTTAGGGCGTAACATTGAGGACCTTGAAACAGCAAGTGACAACCTTACCACAGCCATCCAAACTGCCTGCCATCAAGCCTGCCCAGCGACCACAAAATCTGGAAATAGGCACAATCCTTGGTGGAACAAGAAATTGGCTAAACTTAGGACCGAAACTAGGAAACTATTTAATAGAGCCAAATCAACTGGTGACTGGAAAGCCCTCACCAAATATAATTAAGAGACTAGAAGTGCAAAGAGGAACTCATGGAAATCCTTCTGTCTCAAAGACACGACCAGTAGTTCAAAAATCCACAGAGTCCTATTTGAAACGCACACTAATAACATCGGCCTGCTCAGGAGACCGAATGGCACATTTACAAATAATCGCCTTGAGACTCTAAAGCTCCTTGGGATACCCACTTCACGGGTTCTAAAACATTGACTGGAACTCCAACAAATCTATTACAGACAGAGCACAGAAGACCAAACATAATAGATCGGAAATCATACAGGTCAATCTTTAACGAAGATAGAATAAAATTGGCTCTCAGCACATTCCACCCATACAAGACAGCTGAAGCAGACGGCATCTTTCCTGCACTCTTGCAAAAGAGCCTAGTACCACTAGTACCCTTCCTAATCCCTACTTTTAGGAAGAGCTTCGCATGGGGTACTATACCCAATGTCTGGAGAGAAGTTATTGTTAGATTTACTCCCAAAACGGGCAGTAGACCTTCTGATCTACCGAAATCTTATAGACCAATAAGCTATGGAGAACTACTGAATAACTCTTATAGACCACCTCAAGATAAATCAACGACTCATGCTCTTCAGATCCTTACAAACAGGATTGGAAAATCACTGGGGAACAAAGAATATGCAATCGGGTGCTTCTTAGACATTGAAGGTGCTTTTAATGACACTGAATACGCTCATATAAGCGAATGCATTCAGCGCAAAGGTGTTGATGGAACAACAAGTTCTTGGGTGCATAACGTGCTTAAAGTCAGAAATATGAAATCAACTTTGGGTACGGTAGAACTTAAAGTACTCGTCGCAAAAGGTTGTCCACGATGAGGAGTTCTCTCTCCAATATTGTGGTCCATTGTAGTTGATGAACTCTTAGAACTTCTTCGCTCAAACGGCTTCGATGTGCAGAGTTACGCTGATGACATCGTGATCCTTATCAGAGGAAAATTCGAGGATACTTTATCGTATCTCCTCCAGAGAGCACTCAACATAGTAGCTAAATGGTGCAGGGGAACGGGGCTCAATGTCAGCCCTAAAAAATGTCAGCCAACCTTAATCATTTTCACCAGGAAAAGAGTCAGAGAAAATCTAGGTGAACCTAATCTTTTCGGTGAAATTATAAACTTCTCAAAAGATGGCAAATACTTAGATGCACGCAGAGAAAAAACATAGTTGCAACAACCATGTTTTAAGAGGATCATAGTATGATTCGGATTATGATTGTTGCTAACATGTTCTTAAACATATAATATTTTCTTTGATCATGATAAAATAATTACAACAACCATATTTAGATCAGGAACTTTTTTGTAGGAACCAAAATATTATTGAAAAAATCATTATTCTCTTATTGGGTCAAAAATAGAATGATTACAACAACTATATTATGAATTTAATTTTAGGATCCAGAATATTATTGAATATTATTTATTTTCATGCACTCCAATTTCCACAGCTATTATTTAAGATATCTTCAAAAATAGCAATATTTGTGATAAGCAAAATATGGTCAGAATTGCGAAATATGTTTACGGTAAAAAGAAACATGTTTGCTACAATTAAAGTCGAAAATGTCACTTTTCTACGTGCTGTTTTTAGGATCAGGCGATTTAAAACAAAAGACAATAATTGAACAGTTGACAAACGAAACGACACATAGCCAGGAATCGATAAAACTTATTGTGTCTGAATGAAGTGAAAGTTTTTCCTGCAAACTGTTTAGACACAATAAATTCTTTCGATTTTTGTTTATGTTTTGCTTCGTTTGCCAACAAGCAAAGAACAGTTCAGACAAACATTCAAAATTCTAATATGTTTGTCTCTATAATAATATTCACATTTATCATGATTGACAGAACTACAACATTTTTGTTGCAACTAATAGTTGAGGCAATCATAGTATGTTGACGATTTCAATGATGTTATGATTTAACTATAATGCTATTTTTGGTACCATCATTAGTAAATAATGACTTTGTTAAGGCAAAAATTTGTGTTTGCACAAATAACACAATAATTTTAGTAAAAAAATTATTATTGCGGCAATCATGTCTCAACCATGTCTTTTCTTTGCGTGTGTGACGCTTGATGATAAACCCACACCTAAAAAACACCATAAACAAAGTAAGAGCCTCATTATAGGTCAGCAGAAGTTTTATAGGTAAAAACTGAGGCCTAAGTCCCAAACTAGCCATGTGGATGTATACTTCCATCACGAGACCTATCGTCTTATATGCTGCACCAAAATGGTGGAGTAAGACGATCCAAAAAACAGCTCAAGCCAAGCTCAGAAAGTTGCAATGACTAGCTTGTGACTGTATTACACTAGCGATGCGTACTGATCCAACTGATGCTTTGGAGATTTTGCTTGGTATACCACCATTACATATTCTTGTCAAGAAAGAAGCTCTGATCTTCTTAGTCAGGCTCATCATTGACAACAATTTGATTATACTAAGTAACACTCACCCAGTGCTATTAGACGAAATAACTAAGGACGAGAATCTAAGGTTATCACCCTGCGATCTCTGCCTCCCAAAATACAACTTCTGTAAAAACTTGCCTCTGGCGTTCCTCCAGATGTTTGTCTATTTTTCATACACGCTCAGAAGCGTACGCAGGGGGATTTTGGGGGTTAAACTGCTTTGGAGGAAAAGGAATACTTTTTTTATGCCGCCTAGCGAGAAGAAGAAGATGCATCTAAAAACAAACAAAAAATGTATTTTGAAGTATGGTTTTTTATATTATTTACGTACAAAAATTTTCAAGTTTCTATGTTTTATAATATTTTGCCAAAAAATATCAACGCTACTTAAATTTGTATTGAAAATTCATTAACAATTCACGTTTTACGCCATAACTTCTAAGCCCTTGAAAAGCACACTTTCATTTAATATCGTTGGAAAGGCAATTGAACGTAAATAAATGAAAAAAAATGAAAATGAAAAAAAAAAACTATGACGCCTGATGGTGGAATGGCATTTAATTTTGAAATTAAGAATGGGTAAGCTTACTGCATATGTTTCAAAAGTTTTAAATTTTTCCATGATTTTTATTTGAAGAAATGAATAACGTTGGTTCATTTATTTCATATACACGTTATCAGGCACGTACGCAGGGGTTTTTTGGGGGTTAAACCCCCTTTCCCGAAATGATCGAATTTTAACAAGCACCGAGAGAAACTCTCAGCACAAAATGGTAGCCGTTGTGTGTTAAGGTCACGCCAAAGATCTTGATCCTTAATTCTAAAATCGTTGGAAAGGTAATGAAACGTAAAAAAATGAAAATACTAAAACTGAGAAATATTATAGCACCTGTTACTGGCATAGTATAAAGTTTTGAAATTAAGAATGGGTCAACTTACTGCAATTTTTTAAAAGTTTTCGATTTTTCCTAAAAAACTGTCGAAATAAATTTTCTAATGATACCCTGCTTACAAAAATCACATTTAAATTGACTGAGCTACATTGTCTTAAAATATACCCAATATTGGTATTCGCACTGCTCTGAGGCCGCGAAAAAATCTTAAAATCTCGAACTCCGGATTTGGTTTTCTAAACAATAAACCAATCTGTTTTCAACTGATATCACATTTCAATGATACCCAAAATGCCTACATTTATATTAAATGCATTGTGTTTAATTTTAAAATGTGATGATTATATCTAGGGCATCCAGTCCAGAAACCCCGAAATTTTCTTAGTCCCGACAGTCCTGGGATTGCTAGACCTAAAATCAAGGGACTTAATGGATCCCAGGATTGGCTTTAAAAAAAAAATTCTAAAATATTCCAACAAAAATTTCAATGATACTACTTAAAAAAATTTATGTGAATTTATTATGAAAAATTTTTAAATAAAAACCTTTCTGAAACTATCTGTATAAAATAACACTGTGGGCCTTACCAATAGACATTTAAATGTCGACTCTTAATTTAGTGTAAGTTTTTTACAGCAAATTCTATAGAAATAATGTCTGAAAAGATCACACTAAATTTAGACTAGGCATTAAATCGACTATTGGTAATGTTAATGGATAATGATAATGATAAGCACATGATATTTCACATGATATTTCCTAGGAAATACTGAAGTGTGATTTTAATAATACAATAATAAAAATGTTTTTAACTAGCTGTATAAAATATGATGTGATACATAGAAAAACCGAAATGTGACCTTAAAAATGAAAATAAAACAAAACTTCTTAAAAAAAGCTGTACGAAATATTACAAGATTCTCACTAAGAAATTTTAAAATTATTATAATATTTAATTTTTTTTTTAATAATTTTAAGAACATGTACAAAAAATTCCATGATGCAATTTTTCAATGAAAAATCTGAATGTGATTTTAAAAATTTTTATAATAATATCCTTTTTTAAAGTAGCTGTACAAAATAACACAATGTTTAAAACCAGGGACCGAAAGTAACAGCTATTTCCGAAATTTCTATTCAAAAAGTCAAATGGAAAGAGTAAATCTATTCTATAATTGAATATAGCAATGTTATGTTTGTTAGCTAAGGAATAATAAACTTTAATGATTTAAATTTTTCTGATTTTTTTAAAAAAGTCAATATATAATCGTTATATTTTGACCAATTTTATTTCGATCAAAAATAAAAGTTAAAACTTGACTTTTATCTTTTTTGATCACATATAAAAGTTAAAATTTGACTTTTATTTTTTTGGTCAAAAATAAAAGTTAAAATTTGACTTGTTGAAGATTGGTGCAAAGTTCCAGTTGCTTAAAGGACTCAAAATATACATTAGAAGTAAAACAGGAGAATAAACGTTCACTGGGTTAGCTCTTTTAAATTTTCACAGGGATGTTTAAGTGACCACGGAACAAATTTTAAATGCATTAGCGCGAAATAGAAGAAGACTAGACATTATGATAAAAAGATTGTTTTATATAAAAAAATTGGAAGTCTAAATAAAACAAATTTAAAAGGTCCCCCCCCCCCCAAAAAAAATGTTGACAGTGCCCGCGCCTTTTTACGTTCATAGTTGTTCTTAGACAAACATATTTTTTTGACAAATATATACGAGTTTGTTGCAATTGTTGTCAGTCTTCATCTTCCGATGCTCGCTCTTTTGTATCGCCAGATTTTTTTTCGTACTGCCGCGCACAGTACTTCACACAGTGTCTAGCGTGTGGGCAAAAAGCACTAGCTCTTGCATTTGACCCCTCTTGAAGTCATCAATTTTTTGATATAAACTATAACATAATATATTTTAAGTGAAACTTCTTAGGCTGCGATTTCATATTATATTTTGTTTTGTTTTTTGCGCGATGACACAGCAAAAGTGAAATTATGAAAAGTGTTGCCATTGACAGTACTAACATTAGGGTTACCCTTTCAACTTAATAGAAAAAATAGGCTGTCTCACAACCGGGGATGGCTCACAACCGGAGAAATTCCCCTACTATTATTATGATTAGTAATGATTAGAATTATTATGATTAGTAGTATGATTAGTAATAAGAAAATCTCGTAGAGAAATTTTTTCTACCAGAAGTTAGAAGAGACGAAATCTTGATGTATGTGTAGGAAGAAAAATCATTTTGGTGCAGAAAATATCTCTCCAGTTGGTTGTTTATCTCTTCCTCTTCTTCACATATCCCGACTTCCAACAGAACTTGAGACATAATGGATGTTGGAACATTGTCATTTATCATTGCTATTGGAGCATTGTCATGTTGGAACATTGTCAAAAATAATAGCGCTACAGTTTCAGGGACTAAGTACCAGAGATGGTTAGAAAATTTGTTGCTGTAATTTTTCATATTTCTCGATCAATATCCTGATAATTTATAAGCTTCCGCATGAAAAGAAATCATGATAAGGACTTTTTATTGCTTTTGCTAACAGAAACCTAGCTCGAACGTATACTTGAGCTAGAAAATTTCAAGCTACTTGAAGAGGTTAATGCTATTTTACAAATCTGCTATTTTACAATCAAACAACACAAATTTTGTATACATAAGTGCTAGGGAGTCCAATCCCGGAAGCTTTTCTCGATCCCGGTATTATCGGGATTGAAAATCTAAGTCCCGGTATTAGTTCGGGATTGAAAACTTTAAGAAGTAAATAATTCAAAACGTTTTTAATACAATTTTTTGTTATTTATTACTTACAAAGAGGATTTTTTTGATAAGCTTAAAAAATTGCATTCAAGTAAACATTTTTCAAAAAAAAAAGAAAATGCATTTTCGAAAGATATGGAAATTATAAATTCGGCAAATTTGAGTAAAACGTAAACACTATAATCAATGCCACCAAAATTCAGACAATCAGATAACAAGCAAAAGTTCTGGCCTATATCGAGTGTATCTTCAGAATCGAATATACTTCACACAGGACACTATATAAAAGCGATTGTGCCGAACTTCTGCGACGCTAGCAGGGAATTTAGTTCAACTTAAAAGTTAAATTTTTCTCTTAATCTAAAAATCGTTCTTAGTGATATACTTCTATTAAACAACTTTTTAATTTCGACAATTTTTGTGTAACTAAAAGGCATTTCCAACATTTTCTGTTCCAAGATATCTGTATTTAATGTTAAAAATGTTAAGTTTGTGCTGAAAGTTCTGTCAACGGTGTGCACCACTGACCTAAGCCAACGCTTAATTCAATTCTATGAATATGGTTGCTTCAAAAAAAAATTTTTTTTGTTACATTTTCATTTTTTCTTGTAAATCTTACTTTATATTAGGGCTGATTTCTTCAAAATGGTAAAAATCTTCAAAACGTCCGATGGATTTTTTAAAATCCAACAATAAAAATGAATTCATTCTTTACTTTCCTGTCATTCATAAAGCGGCTAACTTGCCGTCTGATGTGGAAAATGAGTAAAATACATGCTTTTTTGTACTGAACTTTTCTTTGGACCCATTTTTCATAAGAACGTCCGATAGAAATTTAGATATATGTTAGATAAATAAAATTTACTCAGATGACCTTTCCCGATTTCTTCATATATTTGTGCTATTTCAACTACAAAAATGCATTTTTCTTGCATTTTTTTTATAACCAAATTTTTATAACTTGTGTTTCAATAGTGCAATTCAAAATAGATATCCTCTATGAGTATCTCCTTTATAAAAATACAAAATTATAAAATGTTTAGTTTTCAGCGAGGGAAATAGTTTAGAATGGTAAATACACCACCCTCTCAAAAAATTGAGTTTTTTGAAACATCTAGATATCAGGCATCCTGTATACAAGAACATTTTGAAGTACAACGAAATGAAGCTAAATATACACGCTATGTAATGAGAAATACATATGGATTCAAAATTTTAAAAAATAATTTTTTTGGTATCATGCTAACTACATATAAGTATTCTTGCTAGGACGCCAATATTGAAAGGTTCCTCTTTGGACGTGACTGCAATCCTGAAAGTCTCATTAAACCATGAGTAATATTTTGGTTCAATACTTCTCATCTTATTGGGAATGAAGGATCGCATACCCAAAAAAAATATATCTTGTACCATTACAGCCCCGCCATTAACATTTCCACTTGAAGTTGCCATAAATATTATTTAACGTAGTCCAATTAGCCTTCCATAAAACCATGCAGTCCTGTTCGTGTCTTTAGGAGTAGAGGTGTAGGGGTTAGAACATAGTAAAACGGTGGAGATGGTACAATGGTCCGAGTTACCGGTGCGTTGACACTCACATCATAATTGTCATGATGAGAAGTCAGAAAAAGTTCAAGGATATTATGGCTATGCATATCTTTTTGAGGGAAAAAGTGAATTGCTTCACTAGTTGAATCAATTGGTTCGATTCAGCACAAAGCTCAACATCCCAGCAAAAAAAGTGCTTCCAAAAGAAGCTTAAGCGGAGGGGAATGTCTTGAATTCCATCCCTTCCACTTTCATACCCAGAAGGCATTCTTTTAACATATGCATGTCATTGGAAGGAATGCTTTCCTTAGTCTTCTCTTGAAGTGCTTCCAGAACTTTTTCAATGGAAGATTTCTTTGAGTCCTTCATTGAAAGCATTCTAGTAAGTGTTTTCCAGGAGAACTTTAAAAAGGCATTCTATGGAATGGAATGGTTTTTGTGGTTAGGGGGGTTAAAAATCCCACGGAATATATCCCTTTTCCCAATTTTCTCGCAATTTTGGTATTGGGAGTGAGACGTGTTAAGGTTTTGTTGTGGTGTAAAATATCCCTTTCCTCGATTTTCATGGCATTTTGGTGTTGGAAGTAGGAAGTGGTTGGGTTTTCCAAAAAATCCCACGGAAAATATCTTAAACATTGATTACAGCTATATAAAATTTTTTTACTTTGAATTTAAATGCTATTTTAATGTCTTCCAGAAGTAGTTTATGAGAATGTCTCTTGAAAGCGCTTCTTGATAAGGCTAAGAAGAATCACAATTGGATCTATAGAATGCCTTCTGGAAGCAGTGTTCCTAAGAATGCATGTCACATTTGTACCAAAAATTTTGCTGGGATATTGCCCAACATGTGTTAATGGGCCTGAGTGGCATAACTAAGCCGGGTTGTGTACATTGAAATCGCCAGCTACAACGATCAAAGTTTCAGTCAGTGTTGCCAGCTACTGCTGATCAAAATCCGCAAAATTTTACAGAAAAATGCGCTAATTAGTTTTTTTTTTTAAATTTTTTTAACATAATTCAGCAAATTCTATTTTAAACGTACCGGAAATGTAAAAATTACGGAATGAACATATCCGATTTAGGTAAATTTTGCACGAAGATTCACTGACGGAAATAAAAATCTTCATTAGTAGGTAAAAACTTTGGAGTGCTTTTTTGCGGAGTTAGTGTGTGCACAAAATTGACAAAATTCATAAAAAATCGAAATCATTTTGAATTTTTAAAGTGTGCTCTTCGAAGCTCTACTTCGAAATCAATAACCTCACCGCAAGGGATGAAACCTCGAACCAACAAAATTTCCCAAATATTTTTTTGTAAATTAAAGTCCGTTCAATAACTTTTCGTTTTACCTTTCCAACAGTTGTTCAAATTTGACATTCGGTTAAGAAGTGTTTGAGATACGAAGTTTCGTAAAAATCGACTTTCGACCTTTTTGCCATTTTTGTCAATTTTGTCCACTCTGTAACTTCTCCAAAAATGACGCCAAACTTTTTTCCTCCAAATTAAGTTTTTTGTTTCCATCAGTGATGCTCCATATAACATTTGACCCAAATTGTATATGGTCATGCCGTAAGGCCGGTATGTTTCAAATGGAATTGCAGCATGTATAACAAATTATTAATACAGTGGGAGCTCTCATAAGCGGACATCGATGGTTACCTATTTTTTGTCTGCATATGCATTTTGTTCGCTTATGGGAATGTCATATAAAATAATTTTAAAATTCAAATTAAAAAATAGGCATTGCGATATTCTTATTTAAAATAACTTTTATTCTTCAATAGACGAAGAGCAAAACTAGTACAAAATAAATTAAAATTTAAATATGTACATTAGAATTGTCCTTATTTTTCTTTCTAAAGTAATGAATTATAGACCGGTGTTTTGTTCCTTCACAAAACAAAAGTAAACTGCAAAATTTTTAGAAAAAAATATTGATACATGCCGCTTGCGACCTTTAGGTTGAAAATCTAATTTATATGGGAAAAAAGTGATCTTTTTAAAAAAAAGAGTTTTCAACTGCAAAAGTTTCTTTTAAAAGAGCTTTCAAACATTAAAATTAGACCAAAACTACTAGAGTTGTAATTTTTTACTTTAAAAAAAATCTCATGTTTTTTCCTTGTTGTATTAAAAAAATCGCAAAAATGCAAATATGGAAAAAATTTCATTTAAATGATGTAGACATATTTTCTTAAACTATATTTCAAATAGATACAAAAAGTTATGCGATTACACAAAGTAACCCGGTCGTTAGGAAATTTTTCGCTAGAAGTGAACCATTTTGGGAATTTCGAGTTTAGGTATTTTTACAAAAAAAAAATCCCAAAAATTTAAAAATTCCAGTTTAGAAAAAATACACCGAGAATTGGACATAGAATAGTTTTAGTTTTAACATAAGCTGTCAATAATAAAATATTATTGGCGTAAGTTTCTTGGATGCTATGCAAATAAGTTTCTTGGACTCTGATTTCTCTTTCACAGTAAATTCGTAAAAAGATAGAAAAAAACGTTCAATTTTCGAAAACACCAAAACAAAAACAAAAAGAGAAGAAAAGCAGTAATGTTTGTGTTCTAAAAAAGACAAAATTGTCCGCTTATTAGAGCTTCGCATCCGCTTATGGGAGATTTTTTTTCACAAATAGACATGTTTATGAGTCAGCGTTCATTATGCGGAAAGTCCGTCTATGGGAGAGCATTTTCTATTTAAAAAAAGCAAAAATTGATCGTTCCCAAGAATGTGTCCGCCTATAGGAAATGTCCGCTTATTAGAGCGTCCGTCTATGGGAGCTTTCACTGTATTTAGTTATTAATAATAAGGTAAAAAAATCCCAAAAAATAAAAATTCCAGTTCCAATTAAAAAAAGGAACTAAATCACTCCATTCTTCATTAATATTTTTATTTTCATAGATTACATTCGAGCCAATTAACATAAGAAAAGATTGAGGCATATAATTGTTGTGGCAGCACTTCTGCTGGCCTCTTTAGCCGTATCTAGAAAATTAAAATAATTTTTAATTTTTTTCTTTTTAAAAAAATACAAGAAATATTTAGTATTTAAAATTCAATCAATCTGTGTCGATTTGTAAGCGAATTCTAACTCTGGACTTCACATTATTGAGCTGGCTAAACACTCGTTCAACATCAGCCTTTAACCAAGAAAATGATAAAAGGTGCAGTGAAAAGTTGGCAAATTCCTCAAAAATAAAATTTACATATGTATCCTCATATTGAAGTTCTTCAAACCAAAAATGAGTTGTATTAGATACATTATTCCATTTAAGGAGTTTTTTTTAATACTGATATAATATTTATTTTCCTTAAATCAACAACCACAAATTTTCAAAAAAGACAAAATATCTTCTATTACTGTTTTAAAAACATTGTTAACGGAAAAGCGCTCAATCATTTTCAAATTAAAACAATTTAAAAAATCCACCGAAAATTCCGCCAGTGGACATAAATATCCGCTAATTTGGAGGCAAATCCGCTGATCTGGCAACAGTGCTGCCAAGAAACAACCTCAAAATATACGTAATCGAATCAGAGATAGAGAGAGAGAGAGAGAGTACAGTTTGTCAAAAGTGGGTGAACATCTGCAAATAGGGCTGTTCACATTTCAAATCGCTCATCAAATCGTTTGTCAAATACAATAGAACAACGTGAAATTTTCATGGAATTCCCACGTTGTTCTATTGGATTTGACAAACGATTTGATGAGCGGTTTGAAATGTGAACACCCCTAATAGGGCTGTTCTCATTAGGGATGTTCACATTTCAAACCGATCATCAAATCGTTTGTCAAATTCAATAGAACAACGTGAAATTTCCATGGAATTCCCACGTTGTTCTATTGGATTTGACAAACGATTTGATGAGTGTGAACAGGGCGATTTTAAATCGCTCATCAAATCGTTTGTCAAATCCAATAGAACAACGTGGGAATTCCATGGAAATTTCACGTTGTTTTTTTGTATTGCACAAACGATTAGGGGTGTTCACATTTCAAACCGCTCATCAAATCGTTTGTCAAATCCAATAGAACAACGTAAAATTTCCATGGAACTCCCACGTTGTTCTATTGGATTTGACAAACGATTTGATGAGCGATTTGAAATCGCTCTGTTCACACTCATCAAATCGTTTGTCAAATCCAATAGAACAACGTGGGAATCCCATGGAAATTTCACGTTGTTTTTTGTATTGCACAAACGATTAGGGGTGTTCACATTTCAAACCGCTCATCAAATCGTTTGTCAAATCCAATAGAACAACGTAAAATTTCCATGGAATTCCCACGTTGTTCTATTGGATTTGACAAACGATTCGATGAGTGTGAACAGGGCAATTTGATGAGCGATTTGAAATGGAAACAGCCCTAATTGCCCTGTTCACACTCATCAAATCGTTTGTCAAATCCAATAGATCAACGTGGGAATTCCATGGAAATTTCATGTTGTTCTATTGTATTTGACAAACGATTTGATGAGCGGTTTGAAACGTGAACAGCCCTAATAACTAATAAAATGTTTAGTTATGAAAATAGCTCTGATTATGCATCTTTAGTATGGCTATAAATAAATGTATTTTTACTACTCTTTTGAATGAGTCAAGGCACTTGCAAGCAAATCTGATATATTTGGATTATACTACGTTTAACAAATACCAAATTAAAAAAGAAGATCTTGCAACTTTTCTGATAATATCGCTATTATGTGTTGGTATTCAATTTTCTGGCCCTGCCTTTATAACCATACCTTCTTTTCTTCTTTATTATAACTCAATTCAGATTTTCTGTGCTGTTTTTTGAATGTCCCTTCTCTGTTAGGCAGAAAACGAAAGTGGAACACTTTCAAATTTTTTTTTAACCGTTTTAATTTAACCACTTTTGCTCTTAGCCATTAAATTTTGTAGCTGTATTAAAAATAGGAACAATAGTAAGCACTAACAACAAAAACAGTAAAGGTTAACCAAACCTTTAGAGAAGAAAAAGAAGTAGCACATAGCTAAAAACGTTTATGAATTTCTAACCACACGATTAACGTGGTAGCTACGCGTTAACATTTTTATTTTATGATGTGTTAAATTTACACTCATGAACATTTTTTTAATATAGAGATTTTTAGTATACAAAAAAATCAAGTAAGTAACTCTGTTAAAAATTATATTAACTATTTTAGTACGTAAAATGAACTTGTAAAAGGTTAGGTATAAGTTAATTTTTGCTTGCCTTTGTAATTGGTTTCGATACACTTGAAAGAGTTTTAGTACTTGCTGATTGAATAGGCTTGTTGAAGCTGGTGTGGAATAGCGGTTTTGGAGTAGCTAAGTTAGCTACTTTATACTTGGGTATAAATATTTATTAAAATTTATTATTTTCAACAACACCTTTCTTATGCAATAATCTTTAATGTTTCTCACCCGCTGGGTTTAAACAGTAGCTGCATTTTTTTTTTAAGATTGAAAGCTTATGATTAATTAGCAGTTAATGAGATTATAAGCCCAAAATTATTTACGAATACAAATACAAAACAGAATTTTATGAGCTACAATGTTCAAAGACCTTGATTACCAGTAAAATCCATATCGATCATTCAGCAAAATAAAGTTTGTCGATATTGCAAAAAGCTTGACCTAATTTATAGTGCATTTTACCTAAACTTATACTAATAAAAAACTTAAACCTAGCTTAGAGTCAATTGGTTGTTTTTGCTGAAAAGATGTGGTAAGCTCAATATTTTTGATTATGTTCAGTTCTCTTTTAGAAATTTTTTTGGATAGAAGTTTTTGTAGTAAATTTTTAGTATAGTATTTGTTATATAGAAAAATGTGCGCCCATTCAACACTTCTACGAAAGTTTCAAGTCAATTAAGCTCACAACAAAAAAAAATTTCTTATCAAATAAAACTATTAATGAATTTAATGTGTTCGAACATAGCCAAGAAGTAGAAAATAAAAAAAAGTTTTTGTAATTTTTGGGGATTTGAACCTTTCGCCATTGTTATCAAAGGTTAGGTAAATCCGGTTGTATCTCTTCGGAGGCTTACAATAGAATTATAAAAATAATATAAATTGTTACTATAATTATTTTTATTAAATAATTTTGAAAAGTAGAAATTTTTTTTAAATTAAAAAATTTTATTTTTACTTACTTAGAAAATTAATAAGGTTTTACTAATTTAAAATATTTTATTAAAAATAATTGTTTTAATTGGATAAACACAATGTATATTTCGGAAAATTATTTTGCGAACTTTTTAAAGGATATATGAAAAAGATCACAATAATATTTATACGCATAAAATACAGTACAAATTTTGTTTAACAATTATTATTTATATATTTAGATTTCAATAAAATTAGTACTTTATAATATTGAATTATCAATAAGATAGCATTTTATATTTTTTAAGTATAAAAACACTTGTAATTCATTATGCATATCACTTGACAGAAAAATATTTTTTCAACCTTAAATCATTTTCCATTCCTAAATTCCAATTTTTAAACATTTACACATTTTTGATATATTACACTGCGTTACACACATTCTGTCCTATGAACGAAACATACCTTCTCGGAAATAGGGAAAAAATAAAAATATACGAGTACCGTCGTTTTTCATGTAAACGACAGATTTTTTTAATGTTTTAAGCTCTTTGGTGCAACACAGTAGGATTGCTCTATATATTTGATGGAAAAAATAGAAGAAGTTGTTTGAATTTGATAAAACTTCATTTCTAAACGTATAATGATAGGCTGGTTCCAAAATTGGTATCGGGTTTTCTGAAATTTCTGAAATAACCACATAAAGTATTTAGGCATTAGAAAAATTACTCAAAAAACCGGTTATTTAACAAACCGAACCCGGTACAAAAAACCGTTGCCAATTTTGGAACCAGCGCATTATACGTTTATGTTGGAAATACAGTGAACGCCGAAGCGGACAGGCAGGCGCAGGCAAACTACGTGAACAACCGAGACAAAAGTTATTTCTATCTCGTTTCTCTGCATGTTACAGCCTGCCTGTCTGAATCAACGTTCACTCTATCCGCAACCTTAGGCTACCCGCAGAGTAAACGCTGAAGCAGGCAGGCAGACAGACAGGCAGGCACCAGTGCGACAAAAGTGGCTTCATACAGTTTCATATAAATCTGCTCGAAGGCCACACAGTGACGGCAGGCAGATCAAAGCAGGTACAGCGAGAAAAGTGGTTTGTCCTGGTTTCTCGCAGCTGATTTTGCGTGTTTGTCTAATTTTTGTTAAATATTGATGGACAATTTTTTAAACACAGTTTTAACGCAAGGAAGAATTTATATTAGATTCATTTTACGTTTATTATTTTTTCGTTGGACGACTCACACTCACAAACATAATAAGCATTATGATAAACACACAAAAACATCACTATGCAAATACAATAAAGCAACGAGTGTGAAGATTGTTTTTGTTCTTGTGCATCTATGTTGTTGTTGTTGGTGATAAATTGTGCATAACTGAAATAACAAAAATTATGGATTGATGAAATTACCAATTCTTGGACATGTAAAATAGATGAAAAATAATAATTTTAATGTATTTTTATTCGCATTTAATACACATACAGAATGCATTTAATGAATGCAAAATTGATTTATAAATATTATTTTCAAAACAAACGGGAAGATTTCTTTACACTTTAAAACTTTATACTTTACTATATATGAAATCGATTCTTAAGGATTAAACTCCAAAATATGCTTCTAAATGGTTTTCATATCACATAATAAGCATACGTTTTGTATTAATTTGTACTTCTTAAAGTGAATAAAATAAATTTATATGAATTCGAACTGTTTATTTCAACAAGATTAAACTAATACAATTTTTTCCAGTAAAAATATTCTCGTGATATTCTAACCCACATATTTTAAGAGTCTCATAGACTGAGTAGTTGTAGTATCACAAGTATTATGGCAATATTAATTTGTATGCGATAAATAGAGTTTTTCTTAAAATTAATACGCAGTTGCTATGAAATAAAATCGAAATTTATGTGAAATTTTCCGAAATTTTGAATCAGTGCAGCACTTTTACACACAGAAGATCAGAAATTTGGCAAAAGATTTTAACTCAAAAACTTGCCAGTACAGAGCAAGTATACTCTTTCCCCTTCGTCGATAAGGGGAAAGATAAGAAAAAACGAAATTCGAAAAAACATTGCAAAAGAAAACAATAACAAAATCTATCAATGTATCTATCTTGGATCATTGAATGAGTGTTGTTTTTGTTTTGCGTTGCTGTTGTAGTTGGTAAATTTTTCCATCGTCTCTCATGATCGTGAAGAATCATTCATAACAAAAGAAATGCGAAAAAACACAAAACAATAACAAACTATGTCGCACTGATCTGCTTCTCGCATTCACTCTTTGGTGCTTATTTGTGGAGCGTTTTGCTGTCTGCGCCTGCCTGGCTGCCTGCCTGCCTGCTTCGGCGTTTACTCTGCGGCAGCCTTAGGCTATTTCGGCCGAAAGGCCATTTCGAATAAGTTATACATAAGACTTCAGAAAATCTTTTGTTGTCTTCATTTTATGAGACATAAACCGTGTACCAAAACATATGAGAGTACTTTGTAAAGTTTTCTATTGAAGCAGTGAGCATGAGTAAAGCACTTAAAGCTGACAGAGTCAAATATACGCATCAACGAAAAGGGACACTGAATGCAAACATCTCAAACAAATGCATTAATTGACAGATACAAAGTTGTGGTAGTCTAAGACTTTGCGTAGCTAGCTTTCACTATCGATATCAGCACTTGGATATCAGCCTTAAGGAGCGATTATAGTGGCGACTTTTTGCTGGACCGAACCGAACCGAGAAGGAAAGCTGGAAAACGCTGCATATACAATCATATGAAACAAGCTCAAAGTGCGTATAGTGCCAGCCGAGCTGGTAACTTCAAGTGACTTGTGCGCTGGTTTCCATCTTCCCGAATGTTGCTTTCTCGCCCGCTCACACGGTTTGCATGTGTTTTGATTCATTTTACACGTTGCTTGCTTATTACTTTCGTTAAATAACATGAAATGGAAAAAGAAACAAGGAAAACAATTTGCAACCGTGAGCACACTTGAGTGCCAGCGTCGCGATCGATTCTGTATTTCCTTGAGTTTATTCATTCAAGGAAACAAAGAACACACGATAGCAACAACAAGAAGACCAACAAGAAAAGTAATAAGCACACAAGAACACGAAATTGCGCTCAGTTGTTATGCTGTATTTTCTTGTCCGCAAAAAATACGCACAGAAACAGCATTATAAAAAAGCAACGAAGATAAATTTCTATCAACTGTTGCACACAGAAAACAAAAAGAGGAATAGTGAAAATAGATAAACCATCCGATGAAGCAATTCGTCGATTAGCCCATGCAAGTGCGTTTCATCTAAAACAGAATCGAAGATTATCAAATTTTCTTATGTGCGCTCTTCCTTTCCATTTGATTTTGTGCACAAAAGTAAACAAACAAAAATAGCAGCAACAAGATAACAACTTTGTTTAGACTAGTTTTGTATTGCTTTGTTGAAAAATCAAAAATAATATAACAAAAACAAAACCTAAAGAAAAAAGTTAAAGAAAGTTTAAACCAGTTGGATGATCAAGTGGCTTCATACGGCTTGAAGTGCGTTTTAGCTGAGTCATAGCATCAACAAATCTTGGGCCAGTAGCTGATGTACGTTTTTTTAATGTGCGTTCTTTCTACGATCTTCTTTTTGTCTAAACAAAATTTTGAAATATAAACACAACAAGAAGGCAACAAAAACCAGCAGAAAACACTTGCGAAAAAAGTCAAAACAAGCTGGTACCTCAAGTGACTTGAAACGACTTGCAGTTGCAGGAAGTGCGTTTCAGCAGTGTTTTTCGAATTTTCGTCTCTGCACTTGTTGTCCGCTGGTTTGAGGAAAGCAAAATGAATGAACAAAATCATGTCCGCTGGTTTGAGGAAAGCAAAATGAATGAACAAAATCTTTTTTGATTCTTCGGTTGCAAAAATAAACAAAAAAAAAAATAATATATACAAAAAAAACCAAAATAGTCGAAAACCAGCTGAAACAAGTCACCAGCGACAAGCGCGCACTATACGCACTTCCAGCTGCTTTTAGCAGGACGGGTTTCCAGCTCGGTCCGGCCCAGCAACCAGCTGGCACTATAAACGCGCCCTTAGACTGCCCGCTGAGTAAACGCCGAAGCAGGCAGGCAGGCAGGCAGGCAGGCGGGCAGGCCCTGCGAAGAAACGAGATAGAAATAACTTTTTTCTCTCTTGTTCACATAGTTTTCTCTCTGTGCCTGTCTGCATGCCTGTCTGCTTCGGCGCTTACTCTGCGGGCAACCTTAGAAATGAAGTTTTATCAAATTCGAACAACTCCTTCTATTTTTTCCAACAAATATATGGAGTAATCCTTCTATGTTGCATCAAAGAACTTAAAACATTAAAAAAAATTCTGACGTGTACATGAAAAACGACGATACACGTGTATTCTTATATTTATTTGGTTCATGGGGCAGATAAAAACCACTTTTTTGTAACGCGGTGCTATTCTTACAAGTATTGATAAATTCTAATGAAACTTTCATTCGCCTTCATGCATAGTTTGAAATGAAACCGTATACTTTTCCTACTCAAAAACAAAATCTAAAAATGTAATTTTTTAGTACTTTTACGCTAAAAATCCATCATATTTTATGGTTTTATTTTTAAACAAAATACAATATTGTCGCATACGCAACAAAAAATCAATCACATTAAATGTTTATCAAATTTGCTGAAGCACTGTACGATAACATATGCATACACGAAATCCTTTAAAAAAATCCTTCGCTATACGTTGCTGGCCATCGCGTTACTTGTATTTGGTCTTGAAAGAATTGTTCTTAATATCACCATTGACCGGAGTCTAATCAAATATGAACAAATAAAGCAAGTTTATGTATATAAAGCTTAGTATTTAAAGCATCCAAATCCAATTTTGATTTAATTCAGATTTGGAGAAATGCAGCATATTAAAATGTAGGAATATGCATAACATATTTTAACAAAATTTTAAACTTTTTTGGAACAATTACATTACACCAATTACATATAGGAACAATTACATTACACCACAAAAAAGATTACTTTTTAATCCAAGGGAAAGTTAAAAAATTTTCAACTTAAAATAAAAAATTACTCTGACCATTTCATGATTTGAACACACGTTCTCTGATGTGCTGGTCCAACACCTTATCCACTCGTCCAACTCAGTTGTTAACAATGCTTATTTTGCATCAAAATGAATGCAAGTAGGTTCTTTTCAGAAACGTGGGTTCGAGACACAGCTAAATTAAACTAAAGTAGGGATTAAAGACCAGTACTTTTTGGATTAAAAATTCCTTTAAACCAAAGTTTAGATTAAAAAGTAGTCCAACATTTTTAACCGTGTAATTATATATGGGCATTTCCTTAGCTACGAACGTGACAGTCGTACGACTTTAATGAGTAGAAAAACAAAGAAAAATTAAACTTACAGTTTTCTTATTATGATTTTTCAATAGTTTACTAAGCGCACTATAGAAGGTGTAAAAGCTAAGAGTTGTCAAAAGTTCGGTTCTCAGATATAAGCCACCAAAAATGATACGTTACGTGACATAAAATAGAAGTGGTTTTTACCTGCATTAATATAAACGAAAAAATTTGCAAAGTGTGCACGAGTTTTTTTATGAACGTTTTTTAATATTATCTGGAATAATGTTGCTACATATTCATAATTGTTTCGTTGAAAAATCTTTTTTAATTATTTTCATATAAACCATAGTATGATACCTTACGTGATATACGTTAAGTGACAAATTTTTTCCTTCAAAGAAGTGCTAATATTTTATAGTTTTATTTATTAAATTGAACTAAGCTTTGTATTATACGAGTACTTAAAATTTCTATAAAATTTCAACTTTTGTTAAAATTTGTCAACTTTTGTCACCATTTTCTAACTCTTGTTGCCATTTATCATGTTTTCTGCCATTTTTTAAATTCAAATTGAATTCTCTTAGTACTCTCACAATATAAATTTAAAATTTTTTCTCTATTCTGGAGGTTTAAACGAATTTTAAGTAACATTTAATTTTTCAGTCGTGGTAGACCTTTTGGCGGAAATGCCCATATGCGTAATTTATATTATATATACAAGTTCGATCCTTGTACGGCCACTGTTCAGACGTTGATGGTCCTTTTACTTGATTTTCTTCTTGAAGGAATTGTGTTTTAAGCATTTGTATGAGACTCTATCACCTTACAGGAAAAAAGAACGTGAAGCATTTTTGAAAAGTAATTTCAAAAAATATTTTTGAAAAGTAATTTCAAAAAATATTTTTGACCGAACGTTGGGCTCGCGCATTTAAGTTCTTCTTCTTATCTTCGGTACTTGCAGTTTGATCTTAAAGAATGATATTTCAAAGTTTTTGTTTCAAAAAGTTCAAATTGTTTGCTTTAAAGATCATTGGGGTCAATCAGCCCGTTCTATTTCCCAGTTTCTACCATCTATGACCTTTGAATGTACCATTCAAAGGTCATAGAATTAGAGTTCTCAAAAAATCCTTTAACTCTTCCGAAGAAAGTATATCGATTATCCCAGTAAAACTAATTATAAAAAATTCTTATTTTTTTGCCGAACGTAGCTTCTTGTTTAAAATTTTTCGTCATATCTTTGACATTTACAGTCTGATATTAAAGAATAATATATCGATATTCTTGTCTTGAGGAGACCAAATCTCTCCAAATCTCTAAAAGTCATTGGGGTCAAGGACCACGTTCTTGCACTCACAAGATATAAACTTCCACAACATGAGAAGAATAAGAGCCAAATCAAAGAAAGAGTTTTTGAGCCGTTGCAAAATCTTCGATGGCCGTCACCATATGATACATTTTAATTTGGATTTTTGTATCATTTATTTAAAACACAGAACTTTTATGTTGGGAAAACTTTTGCTAAAGAACCCACTTTAATTACTTCACTACGTTATTTTTCATAAGCACTTTGAAATATGTGAAAATGTGTGAAATATCAGTTCAAAATGCGTCTATTTCATGATTCAATCATATAAGGTTATATGACACATGACAAATTTGTATTATGTAACCTTGACATGACACAGCTTATTAGGTTAGTGTGTACCAGCTCTATATAAAAGATTGTTATCGAAATATTGCTGTACGTCACTAAAATTAAGTAAGAAATTTATTCAAGTTTTGTAAGAAAACTACAAGGCTTACAATGTTTAATTGAGTTTTGTCTTGGAACTATATGTTAATTATACTTATATATATATAAAAAAAGTTATATATACTGTATGGCCCTTATACGGCCACTGTTCGTCTCTAATTCGGCCGATGTTCGACCCTTTTTTGTTTGAAATTGCTTAAAAACTACCACTGTTTAACCCTAGGTAAGCCTCTGTTCAACCCTTGTCTATCCGCTGTTCGGCTTTTGTTGGCAAATACATTATTATTGCTCCTTTTATAAGAAAAAAATGCGCAACGTTATTGCAAAAGATAAAAAAGTGAATTTAAAATTTCGCTTGCTACAAAATAACAATAGAAATTAAAATCTTCTATTCGGCCGACGTTCGACCCTTTTTTGATTGAAATAACTTAAAAATTGCCACTTTTTAACCCTGGCTAAGCCTCTGTTCAACCCTTGTTTAGCCGAAGTACGGCCTTAGTTAACTAATACTTTGTTATTGCTCAGCTTATGATAAAAAAATACGCAACGTTATTGAAAAAGATAAAGAAGTGATTTTAAAATTTCGCTTACTACAAAATAACAATAGAAATTTAAGCCTTCTATTCTTACAGAATAGCAAGCAAACAAAAGACTTAAGCGACAAACTTGCTATTTTCAATCATTTATAAAAAAGAGAAAGTAAACTGAAAAGCTTTTGTTTTCAGAGGCCTTTTTTCAAGCTATGGCCAAACTTAAAGCCCAATACAAAAGCCAATAAAATAATAATAACAAAAAATGTTTTTGTGATTGTTTTGTTTTGAGCACCTGTTTCAGAATGTCATCATTTGACCTAGTTAAAGCCTTGACGAGCGATTTCTTAATTTGTTAATTCGGATTCTAAGCAGTTGTGCGTTTATTTACTGTATTTAAATTTTTTATTTTAGTTTTATTTTCTAGATAAATATATATTAAAAGCCGTGAAAATAAAATATTAAACAAAAACACACACACACACGTGTGCATATTAAGCACCAAGGTAAGCATTGTTAATTCGTATTTGTGTCAGGTTTCTAGAAAATACGCTGCATTGTAAACTATTTATTACTCTTTTATGGATTTTTTTAAACAAGTTTTGGGGGAGTTCGGTCATATTAAAAACTCATTAAAAATGATAATTTTATGTAAAACGATGTTAATTTTTTCTTGAAATAGTTGCATACATAAACTTAAACGCTGCATTTTCAACTCTACTCATAACTCATGCGTCACTCCAAACAATGCCAAATACTGAAAAGTTTAATGTAACTTTATGCAAATACAAAAAACAAATCATCTTGAGGGCAAACAAAAAGAAAAACAAATACAAAAATAGAATTTAGTGGTGTCTGCGTTTACCACTCTTTCGTATTAAATTACATTTGTAAACATGACGCTTCCAACATTTCTGTCTAGGTCCTTAATTAACACCAATTCTTCTGTGGGGACTCCAACAAGTTTGCCCACAACTCGTTGCAATTCAGTTGCTTTTCTGTTGAGACTGCATTTCTGAGCATGTTTTTTTTTTATTTTTGTTTTAAAAATTTTTTCGTGCATTTTTTGCAGCTGTAAGTTCATCATTGGTGTTTGTTTACTGGCAAACGCTGAAAAAGTGAAAGTTGCATTTATTTTATATTGTGTGTTTTTTTTTAATTTGTAGTTTTTGTTTTTAAATTTTATTGCTACTCATTTCTTAATCGTTTAATTTGCAAAAAAAATTGTGGTTGAAAATATTGCATTGCTGTAGCAGGAAAACCAAGGAATTAAATAATATTATTTAATTTCCTACTCGATTGTACAGTGGAACGTTGAACCTTTTTAATTTAAATTTTAAAACTAATAAGTACTAATTTTAATATTTATTTAAGACTTTGTTTTAATTTTAATTTTAAATTTAATTTAAAATATATATTACTTTTTAGTTTTCCGAATTCTTTTGGCAAAAATATCATTATGACGACGAAAAGATGCACAGCTACAGTGTTAAATAATCATTAATCTTATTATTTTGTGTAACCAAATGCCTCGAAACAAAATTCTGATAATCGGTTGGCAATTTGTAGTCTTCTATTAGGTCTTTCAGGCACCATAAGTCTTAAAGTCTTACAGGATAGAAAATACCAGAGAAGATTTTTAAATTTGATCAGTTGAAAAATAAGCTTATGTTGTTGAAACTCTTCTAAAAAAAGTTGTATACAAAAAGTCTTGCCTAATTCAGAGAGGTTTGCAAATTTTGTATTCCAAGTCAAAATTACTTCCGTTTTTTGTTACGTAGTGCTAGCACATATTTTTGCTTGTATCTTAAAATCCTTGGGGTCGATTGTTGTGACAATTGATACTTAATTACTACGCAAATATAAAAAAACCTTTTAAAAATATGACATTTTAATTTTTTTTAATATTTCTTCGTATAAATCGTCCGTAGCTCCAATTTGGCAATGCCCATATATACATATTTATTAAGCTTTTAATGTTACTCTCAACTAATGTTTGAAAAAATTAAAAAGTGCTATCTGATATTCGCGGACTGAATATGTGAAAAACCTATTCCAATATACTCGTATACATGCAATAAAACGTAAAAGTTATGTGTGGAGTAGAGAGCCCAATCCCCGTAGCTATTTTCGATCCTGGGATTATAAATAAATAGTTTAAAACGTTTTGAATTAAATTTTTTATTATTTATTACTTGGAACTAAAAAAATGTCAATTAATTCATTTATAAAGCAACAAAAACAAAACCAAACACATTAAGGGTATTTACAATAAAGGTCTGCATCAAACCATCCATTCTATTTGTATAAACAGATATAACAAGTAAGAACCTGATATTATTGGTACAAATACAACAAAGAGTAGAACTTAACATATGCTTTGGAATAAGCAGAGAGCGCATCATCTCTTTCTCTGGCTCTCATTGTTGTCAGTGTTGCCGCGAAGATTCTAAAAAAAGTATACATGAAAAGTTCAAAAAAGTATCCAAAAGTATCCACTTTTGAAAAAAATAGTATCCACGTATCAAAATTCAAAAACCAATAATTTATTAATTTTTTAAAACAAATATACAACTTTAATATTTTTAAATATTGAAACCCAGTTTTTTAAGCTTCCATAACAATTTAATTTATTTAATTTTTAGACTTACACATATTTTTATTAAAATATAATAATAGAAAAGAAAACATGGAAATTAATATTAACAAGCAACATACATTTCAGTACTTCTGCCTATTATATGTGTTGCTATTGACCTGAAATTAAATTTATTTTATAAGTATAATATATAGACAAAAGCAATATATAATTGCATGGAAAAAAGAATAAAGTGTTTTAGTTTAGCGTAACATATATCATTTGGGCTGCTATTGACTTTTAATTTTATTAAGCTAACATTGCACGTTTAAAAAAAAAAGATTTAATCTAATTTTTTGAAATTTTATTTACGTAAATAATACAAAAACAATATTCCAAATAATTTTTTTTATGCATCTTATTCTCGCTAAGTGGCGTAAAAACAAGTAGGCGTTTTCAGACAGGGTTAAGATATTTTGTTCCCAATTTGTCGGAAACAAAGAAATCAAAGTGCATATTAATAAGGGTACTTTACGGTAAAACCTTTACTAGAATTGCTGAGTCTCGTTACAAATTGCAATCACTACGAGAATCTTAAGGGTTAAAAACTGCAGATTTTTTTAAAAAGTCACTTAGCTATGCCAGGCTTAAATTATTTTTCACCACATTTATAAGTTCTTCGTAAATATATTTATTTTATGCATTTTTTTAAAAGAAAATATTGCCCAAAAATGTCTTAATGTCATCATATATCTTAACGTTTTTGTCGAGAGTCCCTTAATTCTTTTTTATATTTTGCAAACAAAAACATATGTATTCATATTAAAACAGATTTTTAAAAAATGTATCCAAATTTACACTGAGGCTTAAAAAAAAGTATCCGTCAATTTTTGAAGGAAAAAAGTATCCAAATGAATCCAATTGGATCCAAACGGCAACACTGATTGTAGTGTAAACTTTTTCTCTCTTTATCTGTTCCACTTAGGGTGTTGTTACGGTGGTCATCATATGATCCCTGGTCATGACACTTTTTACTCTCTTTTTTCGTTTGATGAGCAGTGTGACGAAAGTGTGTTATGCTGGTGGTCATATGATGCCTAAGCACCAGTACACTTTTGCTACTTTTAGTATTTTTTCAACTGATGAGTGTTGCTATTAAGCAGGTTTCATTACTGTTTTCATACATTTCGTACTAAGAGTGTGCTATTTTCGTGCTAAACACAAATGTTGTGAATAATTTCAACGAATCACTGTTTTAATCCCATGATTTCATATTTTTGTGGAATCATTTGGTGACCGTGGTCAAGGTTTATTTATAAGGTTGTGGCACTTGAGCTGTGCTTTTCTTTGTTCTGAGCATTAATTTTCTTCATTTCTTTTCAACCATTCTGACAGTTCGACCGAGCTCGCTCTCAAGTGCCACAACATTATAAACGAGCCTTGACGGTGGTGGTGAAAATTTACTCGCTCTCGCTCTCAAATTTTTAATTTACATTGAAACAACAACAATGCATGACCATGATGAGCCCATGACCGCCACCGTAACAGGGCACTTAGTGAAGATGGTTCTTTGCAGAGCTTTAATTCACAATTGCGTTGTTTTCAGTGTAGTTAAAAAACCCCGTCGTATTGATACCACACTTTACCGAGGCGTTTTTATATTTTGTGTTGTTTTACATAAAATTTCTAAAAACCAAAAGTGTGGTAATTTTAAGTAGCTCAATGATATGTTTAACGAACGTGGTTTCTGAAGTTCCATAAACAACTGATCGGTTGCCAGTTATTTTCTAATTGCAAAAATAGAAGAAGCTCAAAATGCAATTTAAACTATTTTATGCCATATATTAATAAAATATATCAAACTGGATAGTTAATTTATTTGCATAGTAACAAAAAGCTATAGTGGGAAGTTCCCAAGAACAATTTTTTGGGAAGATCCCAATTCTTTTGTAAAAGGGTGCTCATAAGTTTGGTTTTCAACTAGGACAAAAAACTACAATACCACGATACCACAAAATTGCGAGTACCTGTATTGTTAATAAACACAAAAAACTTAAATAATATCAATGACCAGCAAATTGTATTAATTTAAAGAACTAAACTATAAATAGTTTTAGGTATCTATAGCAATAAAACTAATTTTCTGTTTGTTTGTTTGTTTGGCCTTTATACAAATCTAAACGGCTCAACAGATTTTTCTAAAACTAGGTATATATAGGTATATTAAGTGCATCCTAACTTAAAATTTTACATACTTAGTTTTTGCCACGCCTCCTCCGAAATTTTTCAACAAACGGTAATTTTGTTATTCATATAATTTTTACCATCGAAATTTTTTGTGTATTTAATTTCAAAAATTTAGTGTTATTTTAACGTCAAAACACTCACATATATTCAAAATTGTAGAAATTTTCAGTACAATGACTTTTTCATAAAATATCGTTACCTAAGAATGAGAAAAAAACAACGACATGAAAATCAAAGTTTGGTCTTTCGATGCAAATATCTCCGCTGTACATTAATATATCTCATTAAAATTTTTTTGTTCAAAAGTTCAATAAAAACACTTCACAAAAATAAGTTGAACTGTACTGTGAAATCAGTGTATATATGTTTTATGATTATGTCAAGAAAGGTCAGAAATATTGACTTTGTACTCAAAAAATGACTCAAAAATGATTTTTGTTGTAAAAATTAAATTAATTAAAAATTGCACATCTAGCTACCTTTCATATTACATAGCACTTATTTGCAAAAATTCATCCAGCATAGCGCAAAAATTATTTTACTGTTTTTGTCATCAAAACAACGAGGTACCCACCCTTTAATTTTTTTCGCGAAATTTATTTTTTCCAAAATGTTGTTTTATATCTTTTACAAAAAAGTCAAGTCTGAAAAATAATTCATGTGAAAAAACTACCCCAATATCTCTTTCCAATCAAAAGTTATGGTTTAAAATCTATTTTTTCATACCAGCTACTATATTAAAATTCTCTATTCTAAATATCTTCCTTATATTAGTAAGTTTATATTTTTGCCAACTGCCTTATCGACACTATTTAGTTAAGGTCGTATTTAGATCAATTCGCACACAGCCTAAACTTGCAGCAAAAAACATAAGGGCATTTGTAACAGGTTGCTTTCTTAACTTACTCCTTTTTGCTAATTTACATCAAGAAACGACTGTACAATTTTTTTGCATAAAAAAGAATTCTGAAGATTTAAGAAATTGCATCAATCATCAGACTCAGTTTATTTAATTTTTTATTTTAGACACAAACCAATTGTTATTTTACAACTGGAAGAACTACTAGAAAATTTAGGAAGTTTGATGTCCATTTTCTTTTTTTTTTAAATTTTTACCAGTAACCAGTAAATTCAGTTTAAAACTAAGAAACAGTTTTTGATTGTGAAAAAACAGTGATAAAATTCTTCATTCGTTAAAAATGCACAGAAAATTTTTTAATCAATATTTTTTTTAAAAAAGTGGTCTTAAACTTAAATTTAATATGTTTTTACAAAATTTCAAAATTTAAAAAAAAAATTTAATCGAGAAGTGTATATTAATATGTTTATATAAATTACTCTCGAGTAACACCGGGTATATCAGCTAGTTATTATACAAATGTTAAAATTTTTTTTTAGACACCGTCTTCATGTTTTTTTGTGTTTAAGGCAAATTAAGGTTGGAAAAGACTTATCAAAATTAAATTATTTTTGAATTATTTTCAAAGTAATACATTAACACGTCCAGTGTAAATTTGCTATTTGGCGCAGCGTTGATTTCGCCAAATTTCTTAAAGAATTGCTGCTCTAGGCTTTTCTCGACGGATTTGGAATGTTTATGAATTTAATTAAAAATATTAATTGTTTAAACAATCGTTGCCAAAATTGTGCAAACATTTTTTTTTTAAATTCCTTAACAACTAACTGACCTGTATTTCATTACCTATGATATACTTGAGCTTAACTTTAATTGGTAAGTTTTTTGCGAATAGCGAGACTTTATTTAAAAAGTGACGAAAAATTTCACTTTAAAATAACTTTGGCAAAAAAAATTTTTTAGAATTTTTCGTGAGTCAATAATTTTCTATGGTCATAAATATCTAATAAATCAATATTAAAAAAAATAATAATAGTTTTTTTTTGTGGCCATTTCACGAATTCCGACCCTTTAACAACAACCTTCTCAAAATTAATTTTTTTTAACAATATTATTAAGGTCTTCAACATATCTTTTGCTTTTCTTTTAAAATATAAAGTTGCCTTTCTTATGATTTATTGCTGTCTTTGTTGTGCTTTTTCTTTTATATTTATTGTTTATATGTGATCCAAAGAATTTGGCAATTAATTGATTAGACTTTTTATGGACGGAGATAACCATTAGCACGTATTCAAAACAAGCTTGTTTGTAGGTATTTTCATTAATTTTTGTTTTGGCTAATTTTTTTCAATGAGTTGATGTGATATTCTTTGCTTTCTTTCTGCTTTTGTGTTAATTTATGTTTGTGTTAAATATTTCACTAAGCTAGAAGAAAAATTTAAACGCATGTCTAAACATTTCACTTTAGCGCACGCGATCAAGTTTGTCGCTTAAGTCTTTCGTTTTGGGAGAGCGCTGCATGGCTTTGATTTATTTTCAGTATTTTGCTTGCTAATATTGATTACAATTAACAGTATATTAACTATCGTGGTGTGTAAATTTTTTGGTGTTGACGATTTTGTTGCTTGTTAAAATAAATTTGTAGAAATTTGTTTTTAATTCATGCATTTCTCTTGTCTCTTTTTTCTATGTTTGTGAGTTTTGTTCTCTTTTGTCGTAGCTGTTATGCGATATTGTTCCAACAAACAGTCATGATAACAGCCTGAAAAGAAGTTGCTTCAACTGTGTCAGTTGAGAGTGAAATCGGTGCTACTGGTTTGTGTTTTTTTCGGAATTTTCTCGATTCTTTTTTCGATGTATTAGTTACGGCATAGAAAAGTGTGTTGTTTTATTGAATTGTTGTTGTATTTTTAAATTAATTTTGAGAAAAAAATTTAGATAATTTTTTAAATAGCTGTATGCTATTAACATATGCTATGCTAATGGGGTCAAAATAAATATTGCCTAAACATCAGTTGTGTCCACAATTCTTGATAAACTGTTTGAGTAACATTTGGCACCGCCTGCCAAGCTGTTGCAAAGGTCACGCCTTAACCCATTGCGACCTTCAATTGTTTTAAGTAAATCATTTATTTAATTTCTGGCTGCAAGCCAGTTAAAAAAAATTAATTCCTTGATCTGAAAAGCAAATCGCGCATGTCAACTAAGCCATTAACGACAACCAACACACTAAAAATACTTCAACAATATGTTGAAAAAATTGTCATTGTTGAGTTGTTGTTGTTGTTTTTGTTGTGTTCATTCACAATAAATATTTAATTTTTGTTTGCAAAATTTTTCAATTGATTTCTTCATTAATTACTGGTTTGCATAACAATTACTCTTATATTGTTGTTGTTGTTGTTGTGATTGCTTAAAATAGTGGTAATAGTTGTTGTTGTTTTTATTTTATTTTGCTGTTACTTTTTGAGTCTCTGCAGTTGCTCTTTTAATGCCGATTGCCATAAAAGTCTGTCCGAACACACAAATGTGTGATGCGCAAGCATGTGTATGAATGTGTGTTTTGGCGCTTATTGGCTTGTTTTTTTCTGACTAGGATTTACCATAACATCAATCACTTTCTTTTAATAAGCTGCTTTGCATGCTTTCATTTCAATGCCAATTTATAATCTTGAAGATTAAAGCTACGTTTTGACAAGAACTTCAAAATATTGGCGTATTTTTTGATTAATCTGCACCTTCTTGACCTCAACTTGGCAAACATCTTTTTTCATACAATTTTTTCTATCTTTTCTATTTCGAGTTTTAAACCAAAAAACTTTCTTCCTTAACTATTTAATTTGTACTTTTTTTGGACAGTTTCATCTGTTATCTAAAATTGTAACCAATTTTGTAGCAGGTTAACGTTATCTTCCGCTTTGGTTTTCTCGTTATTATGTTACAAAAATTTATTTTGCGGCACCTTTAAACAGAGTTGTTGAACAAGTTTGCACATACCACCATTAATATTCATGTATCTGAAATTTTTTGTATTTGGTTTTTGCGAAATTATGCAATGCAATCTTTTGCATCAATGTTTGTGTAAAAAAAAACCATAATTAATATATCTTTTTTTTTTGATTTTATTTGCAGGTAAAAATTCGCAATCCACTTACAAAGTATTGGAGAGCATAAAATCGCCACATTTATTTCAATTAAGGATATCCGTTTCACAACATCATTAAGAGTCTACATATTCCCTATAACTTCTGGTTTGGTAACCCAGATGGCAAAGTTATAAATATTTTGATATTTCTAAAAGTAAGATATTTTTGTTGCAAAGTATTATTAACTTGACTGTATATTTCAATATACAAATACTGTATATTTGCCACTCACTTCATTTCAATGTATTAATTTTAATAACCAGTCAGCAATGTCAGCAATGTCAGCACTTCGAAGCGCTGCTAGGAGGCCTCCATTTAGATTTTGTATAATTACTGTCGATGTATTACAACAACGTTATAATTATAGTTACTGAAAAATTACAAAATTATGTGAATATTAGTGATACTTTTGTAATTTTGAAATAAACTATTTGTATTTGAGAAATGGGATTTAAAAATAGAACATAATAATTAAGTATTCTTTACTAGCAAAGCACCAATTTAAACGACCATTTTGTTTACGTGACTTATAAAATGTAATTTTCCCATGGGTTTTTGGAGTTATAATTATGATATTATATTATTGTTGAAAGTGTGTCGACTATTTTAACATGTCTTATATAAAAGCAGTTTTTTTGATTGCTATTAAATTAAATATCCTTTTGTACTTTTTAATATGATAACAGTATAATTCGCTTAGGGTTTTTCAATTAAATTCCACCAAATATTGTGCCATAAAGCTTAGTCTGCTGTAGGAACGAAACTTTTTAGGCATTTAATTCTACACGCGAAATTTTGGTATAGACTCAACACTAACACATACTTACTATAACCTGTTTTTTGAATGTGTTAGTTGAAAATTATTGTTGAATGTCAAATTTCTACGCCAATTAAATGCACGGACATATAAAAGACATATAAAAGACAACGAAATTTTGTCATTTTAACTCTCCAATCATGGTTGTAAACTTGGCTGCATTGAACAATTTTTCGGTTCAGCAGTGTACAAACCAACGAAAAAAATATCTCCACCTTTTCGCTGTCAAAAACGCAATGCATTACTTACGGAAGCTTTCTTTTCGCTTCTACAGCGTACTAAGCTTTAAGCGAAAAAGCAAATTTTTTAACGGCCTGTTGGGGGCAGATATTTGAATTCACATATTAAATAAATGCGCCCATCAAGAAATTGTGCACAAAAAAGATTTAATTTCAAGAAAAACATAAAGTCCATTTTATTAGAAAAAACATAACAAAAAAATTAGGGAAGATAATAAACCGATTAAAAATCTGCAGAGCTGCATTTTTAACAAAGGCTGCTACGATTGCAAGTGTAAAAATCTGAAGTGTTTAATTTTCAACATAGGCTGCTAAGCGATGCTTTTAGTTTGAAAAATTAATATAAATAACCAAGAATCTAATGATGTTAAACAGGAATGGCCATGATTACAAATCAGGATTACTGATTATGATTACATATATTCAGATTGAAAAGATTACTTGATTTTTTTAAATACTCAAAAAAATCACATTAAAAACCAAATACAAATACTTTAAACTAAGTAATCATGGTTAATAATTACATGCGGTTATAAAAAATAAAGTAATCGTGCAATGTGATTACATGTTTTTTAAAAAAAATCTAATTGTAACAAGGAATTACATGATTTCTTAATAAATCAAGTAGTCAGTAATCAGACCCAGCTTTCAGTTATTACAGATTACTTTTCTTCAGACAAAAAATTCCAAATTTGTCTGTAATTTTATTATTTAAGTAATTGCTATTTACCATAATGGTTTACCATAAATACAATATTTTCTTCAGCAGCTATTAAAGTGATATTAATGTTTGTTAAATTGGTTTTGTAAAAAAAGTGTAGCAATAGTAATCAGAAGTCTTTTCTGTATTTTACTTGTCTCAGTTTTACAGTAGAACCACATATATTGAAAGAGAAAAAAAATATATTAGTTAAAGAAATCTGCAATCAACGATTGGCTAAGCCTGATTCCTGATAAACTTCTTAATCAGAATAATTCATTCATTAATGGAAAATGATTACTTAAATTAATCACTGATTACTTTTGCATGATTATTGATTTCTCTAAAAAATCACTGAATACTTTATAGTGATTAATGATTTTTTTAAGTAGTCAAGTAATAAGTTTGTGTATGATTAATTGTAATCAGTATTTTTTTTATAATCATTACACGAAAGTAATCATAACTGGAAAACCCTGATGTTAAAGCAAATGTGCCCTTGAGCGGGAGGTAGCTAAGAATTAAATGTTCTTACTATAACGCTCAAAAATGCAACAGAACATTAATTTTGTGCTGTTACTGTTAAGCGAATTATACAAAATAAGCTACTCTCTTAAGCGAATTATACTGTAGCTTATTTTGTCACATAAAATTTGAAAGGGATATTCTCTAAATAAATAAAAAAAGTTTGAAATTTTTTTATAATTTCCATGAAAACACATTCAAAAATTCGTTCAGGGATTATGGTAAAGTGTAATTGAAATTTAGCTAAAATTTTAGTGCAATAAAACCACGTATTGGTTTGAATAAAACCGACTACATCTGCCAAGAGTTAACAATTGTGGGATATCACATCTTAGCAAAATGAGATAAATTAAAGTTTGACGACCTGGATTCAGATTTTTAGAATTTTTCTGGGCTTAAAAATGGTAATGGTAATGGTAATGGTAATGGTAATGGTAATGGTAATGGTAATGGTAATGGTAATGGTAATGGTAATGGTAATGGTAATGGTAATGGTAATGGTAATGGTAATGGTAATGGTAATGGTAATGGTAATGGTAATGGTAATGGTAATGGTAATGGTAATGGTAATGGTAATGGTAATGGTAATGGTAATGGTAATGGTAATGGTAATGGTAATGGTAATGGTAATGGTAATGGTAATGGTAATGGTAATGGTAATGGTAATGGTAATGGTAATGGTAATGGTAATGGTAATGGTAATGGTAATGGTAATGGTAAGGGGTCGTCCATAAACTACGTTACTGATTTTCCGGTTATTTTTATCCCCCTCCCCTGCGTTACTTTTCGTAGTGCTTTTCAAAACCCCTCCCCCCCTCCATAAAGTAACGTGACATATGAAATGAATTCATTCGACTGATTATATATTTTGACTAGCTCTGACAATTTTCACTAGTATTAGTGACTAGTATGACTAGATACATTAAAGAAACAATTGGGAAAAAAAATCAATAATTAATATCATCTGTAAAAGATATTCCATCTGTGATCCAAGATTCGATGCTCTCAATCACTGGGATAGAAGAAGCTATTAGCTTTGTTGAGGATTCTTCAAAATAGAATTTTTCATCGGATTTTATGTCGACCCATTCAGGTGAATCCTCATTTCTAACGCAAAGAAATTCACCTGGTCTTTGACAGAGTACCCTTAAAGGCTGCACCCGAGCTGCACCAAGTTCTGTGTTTTTGTGTAAATGCTTTCTAAAAATTGATTTAGTTAAATTGTATTTTTTATTCCGATTAATTGTAAACGATATAATACAAACTTATGGCAATTCATAGAAGTTTTAAAAACGAAATACAAGCCGCAGGTAGGATACAACCTTGAACCGATTTCTTCTTTCTGAGAAGGACAGTACATGTCATACGGTATCTCCTTTGATCAAGAACATTCAGGCCTTAACGTCAAAGCTTGTCGCAAAAGCAAAGACCCAAATTTTTCAGACGTGTGCTGAGATGGTGAAGGAATAGCAAAAGGTTCCCGTGTCGAGGGAAAAGGTGGTGGAAGAAATCGTTGTAACAAAATTTAACCATCAATTTAGACGATCAAACATAAACATGTAAGGTTAAAAATTTTTGAAATGATTGTGTTATTAATTAGAGGTTTTTCGTCGATTTTTTTTAATTTTTCGTAACGTTACAATATCTAAACACCTCCCCCCCTACCGTTACTTATCGTAGTGCATTTCAAAACCCCTCCCCCCCCCTAAATTGGTAACGTAGTTTATGGACGACCCCTAATGGTAATGGTAATGGTAATGGTAATGGTAATGGTAATGGTAATGGTAATGGTAATGGTAATGGTAATGGTAATGGTAATAGTAATAGTAATGGTAATGGTAATGGTAATGGTAATGGTAATGGTAATGGTAATGGTAATGGTAATGGTTATGGTAATGGTAATGGTAATGGTAATGGTAATGGTAATGGTAATGGTAATGGTAATGGTAATGGTAATGGTAATGGTAATGGTAATGGTAATGGTAATGGTAATGGTAATGGTAATGGTAATGGTAATGGTAATGGTAATGGTAATGGTAATGGTAATGGTAATGGTAATGGTAATGGTAATGGTAATGGTAATGGTAATGGTAATGGTAATGGTAATGGTAATGATAATGGTAATGGTAATGGTAATGGTAATGGTAATGTTAATGTTAATGGTAATGTTAATGGTAATGGTAATGTTAATGTTAATGGTAATGTTAATGGTAATGGTAATGTTAATGTTAATGGTAATGTTAATGGTAATGGTAATGGAAATGTCAGTGGTAATAGCAGTTGCGTAGATAGCTTTTGGTTCTGAGGGGGGTCCGTAAGAAATACAATATTCTTAAAAAAGTTTACTTTTGAATACCTGATTACATGACTGTTTTGTGACGCCAAATGTTATGTTTCACGTCCTAACTTTGTTGAAGCGTTTAAAAAGTTAGGTAGGTACAATAATTATGGGCTTGGTGAATTAAATCTAAGTAACACCGAATTTTTGGAAGCTACACATGTCACTATATCTCTGGTAATTGTTGACCGATTTATGCAAATTAAATACTGAACTAAATCCAGTTTTGCTAGATTTCTTTAGAAAAAAAATAAATTTTGGCAATACATATACAGTCTGTCTGGTAAGAACGTGATCGGCATAACTTCTAAACCCTTTGCTCGATTTTTTTTAAATAAAAAGCATTTTGTTGCATGTTTAATTGGCTAATGCGAAATTTATTTAATAAAATATTTAATCGCCCCTATTATCATTAATAGCTTCCATCTAGGAGTCATGCTTTGAACTAGTTTATGAGCAAATTCCTGTGGAAGCTCCCTTCAAATTTTTTTAACTAATAAACCAGTGAGGCGTTATAGCGCTGAAATCAAACATACCTAGATCTTATATTAAGCTATTGAATATATTTTCACCTGATCAAAATTGAAATGAAATTAATTTTGGCCTTTTTGCAAAATACGCGGTATTGCACGCGCAACGACGATAAAGTGTTAGCATATTTAATTTCATACCCAAATTTATTATAAATATACAGGAGTAAGAATATTTCTTGATTTTCAGTTGATAAACGCTTAAAAAAAATGTTTCATTACCAGTTTCCAATTTCTTATTTAATTTTTGTGTATATTTTTAAAAATGAAAAATTTTCCGACCAACAGCTTAGAAATCTTTTTTCAACTGTAAAAAACCATTACAGTATCACTTTGATATTGAATATATCAATTCATAGTTTTAGCTGTGAATTATAAAAGATTATTCATCAGTATAACATTTTCATAGCGGTGGCGCTAAATACCTCACATATTTTTAGGCATACGCTGAATTAAGAAGAGAAAAAGCAACATAACAACAACAATTACATGCAAACTTTAACTCGCTATAGCTTAAAAAATATAATTTTTTTAAAAATAAAAAGTCCAGTTTGCACCTGTACAGGTCCAAACCTACCAAACCATACTAAATTTATTAAGATTGGACTTGTACTTAAAAAGCCTTACGCCGGACAAAATTTGCGTTTGCGTAATATATATAAGATAATGCAGATGAGCTGTATAGCGGTCCAGATACGTTTCTTTTTGAGCTTTTCCTTCATAACTATTCAGACATTTTCGATTTGGTTCGCTTCTGGAGACTGTAAAGAGCAATCCAAAACTCCGACACCATTTTTCTCTTTCCACTCTTTGCACAAACGACTTCGCTATTTGGGGTCGTTGTCTTTTTGCAAGTTTCAATTGCAGGAAACTCTTTTTCTTTCAAACATTGAATCAGCTGATGAAAATAGTGATTTCTGGTATATTTTGGCCATAAGTTCAGCGTTGAAATTGGCGGTGAATATGTTTAGGCGTCCAAAATTTAATCCTTTTTGAATGGACCATCCCCAGACATGAACTTTTACCGGGTGTTTGACAGTTCGTTTAGCTAATCTACTAAATCCAGTACACCACAATCGACTGATAAAACCTCTGGCTCAAAAAGAAGATTCATCCGTAAATATAACATTGCTCCAATCACGATCATTTTTTGTAGTCGCGCAAGCAAGTCTTTTTTGCACGTGAATTGTTGTAAGTAAAAGTTTTTTGAAAGTGCTGCGTTATTTAATGTCATTTTCTCGCGAACGTTCTCGGACAGCATCTTTGGACCAATTTACTCAATTTTTCTGCAAAAGTGCCGTAGCTTTAGGCAACGATAGTCCAGAATTTTTCTCAAAAACACGAAGGACTTTCTTATCATCCTTTTTCGAGGTCTCTTTTTTTCTCCACTCCCAGGGAATCATCGACATTTTTTATACACATATAGCAGTTAACCCACTTTATCACAAACGCCTTTGATTTTTTCATAAAATTTGCTGTTGATAATCGATTCGGTTCCTTTGAGTGCTAACACAGAAACACTGCTTCAAACCGCTTTTCAATTGCAGAACTCATATTAATATTATACACTTCCACTTGAAAGCACAAACTTAATTAAACTGGCTAATGTATTCAGGGTTGCCACTTGTAAAGAAATTTAGTTACTAAAATTTGATAAAAAAGTTACCAAAATTAAATAAAAATTACCAAACTAAACAAACATTTTCTTAAACATGGAAAATCAATAAAATTATAATTTTTGTTAATAAAAAACATTTATTCAACATTAAAATGCTTAAAATTAATAGACAGAAATAGCGGGAAAATAAGTTCAGTTAATATGAAGTATTATATTTCTCTAAATTTCTCTAAACTAAAAATCACAAAATAAGTAAAATTCATAAACTCACTAAATAAAAAAATATAAATACATATATAGAAAAAGTAGAACTTTTTCTTGTTTAAAATTTATTTATTATATTAATATAAAAATCACAAAGAAGTAGTAAATTCAGGTAAACGTATTTTTTTTTATTAAATTATATCCTAACTTTTTTATTTGAAATAAGTAGGAATTAAAAAGTATACCGCATTCATTGGCAATGAATTTCGATTTTAAAAAAGTAAATGAATAAATACATTTTTTAATAACTAAAATCAGAAACTACACAGGTCGTTTGTTTTGTAGGATATCAATTCTAACTACGGGCACTGATTTTAAATATAAGGTAACTTTTTCACCATCACCTCTAGTTAAGGAGTTATGAAAAAATATGATATACAGTTCTTTTTCCAATAACTGCTCCTATTGCATAGTGTTTAAAGCTTTTGCTATTATCTTTATAGGTTTTAAAAAATATATTGTGAAAGAAACGAGAATTTTATTAAATTTATTCAAAGCAATTTAAAGCGGCTGGAAAACTCTAACTTTTCAGTAAATTACTTTAGAAATTTTTCCTATAAAATTTTCATGTAATCAATTTTCGTTATTTCAAAATATATCTGGAATTATCCGCAATATTTGCAAAGATAAAATGTATTCCTAACTCCACAGACAAAAAAATTTTTATGATTCAGACAATTCACGGTAGCAAATATGTTTATTATAAAAAAGTTTTAATATTTATGATTTTTAAAGGCCATTATCTTCAAAATAAATGACGAAAAAAAATTTGTTTACAAAAATGGTTAGACCTAATCAGCCTTATCATGAATAACTTCATTTTTAAGATAAACCTTAAGAACATTCAGGAAACTTAGTAAGGAAAAAAACAATACAAATCTTGCAAACAAACTGATTATTTTGAATTTTTTGGAAAAACTAAAGGGAAAAAAGTTACCAAAACTATAAAAAAATTACCAAATTACCAAGTCAAAAATTTTCTACCGAATTTGGTAATTAATTACCAAACTGGCAACCTTGAATGTATTGCGCACTGAAGCAAATTTTCCTCATTATTTTTGCATATTTCGTTCACGCATAACGGTGAACCACGAACAATTTTGCTGCTGGGATATTGAAATATGACCTCGAGGAATTCATCCGATAGACCTTGTCACATTTTACATAAAAACATTAAGAGATCCTAATTCGTAACATATCTGAAGACTTCAAGACAAGGTATTCTGTCACAAAAAGTAAGCAAATCATTAAATTGTTGTTTCGTTACAGGTGCAAAACACTCAAACTCTTCATTCGTCAAACTGGTCTCAGTGGATCAGGGGATAAAGTATTAAGTAATTCGAAAACTGTCTTCTGATTATTCAGAATGATTACAGCTACAATATAATAAAAATTCAAACATTATAATCGAGAGACAATTTCCATATGTTTTTGTTTGGGGCCTTTCAATAGATCTTTTCTGAAATTAGTTTTTTTTAAATTTCATTTCATTAATTATATATTTAAACTGATCTAGTCTAAATTTTAAATAGAAATCTGAATTTCAATTAAGCTTGATCGATAATTGCTTGATTGATAATATTAATTGATATTTTTTGAATTTGAAAAAGAAATCTGAATTTCAAAGAATCTTTCTGAATTTCAATTGATCTTTTCTGTATCTTATTTGCGCTTTTCTGAATTTCAATTGATCTCTTCTGAATTTCAAATGAAATTTCTGAATTTCAATTTATATATTCTAAATTTTAACTGGAATACGGAACTTCAATTGGTCTATTCTAAATACAAATATTTTTTTTCATAAATCCTAATTGATCTTTTCGTATTACAATTAAAAATGGTGTATAACTAATGCTACCAACCAATATTTACTTCTTAGAACACTGAAAAGTAAGTATTAGTAAGTATAATTTTTTTAAATAAGTATAAATAAGTATTCTACCTCAGAAATATAAATTGAATATTTTTTTGATACAATTTGCTAATTTTTGTTAAAATCAATAGAACCCAAAATATTCTTTAAATATTGTCACACCATCTTTTTGTTCTCCTTAAAAAGTTTTGTGTATGCAATCTATCTAAAACCAAAAAGTCTTCAGATAAAAAAAAAACAAAATATTAATTTTATACATTTGAAATTCATATATATTTCTAATACATAAAATAGTTTAAAAACAAACAAAAGCATAACAAAAAGTTAAAAGTTATACGCACTTTCAAAGTACAGTATAGTCTCGCTTATCCGGACACTCGCAATTCCGGACTTTGCAGTAATACGGACATCTTTACACATCGTACATTTTAGATATTTTACCCTTATAGTTTGGACAAAAAACAAAATCGAGCATGTTTGGTTTACAAATATACTGTTGCTATGTAAATTAAGGGAAAGTTGTCTTTTTAAATGTATTTCGTTGAGTTAACGGTGCTTTTTGTGAGAACAAGGATTATTTACTTGCATATTTTCATTCAGTTCATTTAGTTTACGCAGTGAATTTTTGCCTACATGTTGATAATAATGTGAATATTAAAATTTAAGTTTAAGTAGTTTAAGTTTAAAACGATAAATCTTTAATAAAACTTTAGATTTTATTGAAACTGTGAAAATCGAAAATCTACAATTTTTGATATAAATAAAAATAAAGACAAAATTTAAAAATATGTGTCGCAAACATTCCAAGGATCACTTTTAAGGAGGATAAAATTAAATTTAATCAAAGAAAAGGCAAAATAATTGACTAAATTTTTTCCAGGGAAAGAAAAAAATATCAGCCAAGGCGAGTGAGCATCCGCAATTATGTAAAAGTATTTTTGTGAAACAATATTAATTTATTATTATTATTCATTATTTATGTTAGTATATGTAATTTATTTACAAAAATTTTTAAGTAAAAGCGTTTGAATTAATAAGGCTCAACTATGCATTCAAATGTACTCAAATTTTTTTAACAAATTCTTCAGCTTTCTGTTTTCCGAACACATACAGTAATACGGACATAAACCAAAACTATATGTGTCCAGATTAACGAGACTGTACTGCAGTTAAATAAAAAAAAAAAATAAAAAAATCACATTCAAATGTATACAGAGACCAAAGAAAAGTTATCATTATTAGCTCTCACTGTCACTGAATTGAAGCGCTACATTAATTGCTTTTTTCTATTTCGTATTTGAAATCGTATTTGTCTTGGCTGTAAATTTTATTTAAGGGTAAAGTCTAATTAGTCACTTTCGAAATTTGTTTTTTTTTACATTTTTCGAATGTATATATATAAATCTAAGAATATTGTATTAAATTTTTATGATGATCCGAGCAGTATAAGTAATTTTTTCAACCCAAAGCTTTCTCTACCTGAACTCATGTTAGAACGCATTTAAAAAACTTTAAGAGCGTTTTTCTCAAAACTACGTTTTCACGGACGCCCCACACTATTTCTCCGGTGGGCTGATCCTTCTGAAATTCTAACCACATATTTAACACAAAACTACTTACAAAATAGACTATAATCGTGTTAAAAGATTGATTATTACTATATTTTTTTACAAATAACAGCTGAACAGCAAATAAAATGGTTTTTGTTACTTAAAGTTAACAAAAATTGCTAAAAATTAATATTAATAGTCTATTTTATAGTCCTTGTCATATTGAATCTAAAACATTTTGGCTTTTTGTTTCAGATAAACAGATGCCGAAATATCGTGTGGGAGCCGAGCTGCCTTCAAGTTATTAAAAAACATTAATAAAATTTTTTATTTTTGTAAATTAAGACTTCATTTATCATTCCTAACAACTTTTATAAACATATCTTTCATAGCAAGCTCACGAGAAATTCCCAAAAATATCCTATTTTTTAGCCGACGAACTAGACTACACCCTTAATATTTCAGGTCTTGTCTTTAAAAAATTGTAAAATTCGACACAGCTGCATTCAATATTATTTTTTAAAAATAAAATTGACTCCAGAGTCTGTATTTTTAACGCTGTTGGTTACAATTTTCAAACTTTTTCCGCTTTTGCAAACAAAAATGTTCAACCGGAGCTGAAAAGTAAGCATAGTTAAGTATAAATCTTAAAAGTAAGTATACTTATATGTATGGAATTTTAGTAAGTATATGAAGCTGAAAATAAGTATGATACTTACAAAGTAAGTATAGTTGGTAACATTATGTATAACACATCAGTAATTTATAGCGGCTAGTGAACACATTTCTGTTGTTGCCTAGTGTAAAAAGCGAATGAACTTTAATTGTTTACCTTAATATTTTCGACATCATCACGTTATGATCATCACAACTCAATGATCTCAACCATTTGATAATGTGCATCTCAATTAACTCGGGTTTAAGCATGTGCGTGTGTGTGCGTGCAATTATGTGCATTCATAAATGTGTGTAAATGCCGCTTGAGCTGCATCACGTTATGCGTGCAGGTTATAATTTTCTATCAATTATGAGCAATTAGCGTGTATCTGGTAATAAAATTTAATAAAGAAATATTTTTTAAACAACAAACAATAATGTTTGAATATAATTATGTTTGGTTTTACTGAAATGTCAAGTATAGTTATTAATTAATATCATATAAGCTATATAGGCTAATGTTTGCAATTTTATGTATTGGTAAAGTGATTGAAGTTATTGTATGTCTGCAGTTAGGGTATGTTTTTAATTTTTATTATTCTCATGTTATTGTGTTTTAGTCAGTTTTCGTTATGAGCTCAATTATGTATAAATTTAATCAGTTAATATTTAAGACTTTTTACACCTACATTATTAATAATAAGTAAGACTTTCTTCCAAGTTGATATATAAAAAAATAGGTGTCCTTATCAGATAATTACCTAAAAACATGCTACCAAACCCATTTTATTCTAGAAATTCGAACATCGAAAGTAACTGATTTTTGACTTTTTTTTAATCAGTTTAAATAATAGATCGTAAAAATACCAAAATTCACAAAAAAAAAAAAACAAAGTGAGATTTTCTGATAATAAAAAATAAAATGATCTCAAATTTTTACCTGGAAAAAATTAAAATGATCTATTAAAATTCTTCCGCAATTTATATCAAAGCATATAACATATTCATTCTTTGAGTAGTGATAATTTTAAACTTTCAGTAGCTGTGGCTTAAAATTATGATTTTAATTTGTTTTATGTCCACATTAACTTGTTGCTATTTTATAAAATTACCCGAATATAAACATGTCTAACAAACCACCACCTGCCTTAATGTTTCTCTCAATCAAACGCTTGCTTATAGTAGCGACATTAAAAAATAGTTACAAAGCGCGAGCTAAAAACGTGTGCACCTGACAATACTTGTTACCAAGATATTATTGTTAATTTCTAATGTTTACAAATTACTTTTCAAATAAAAAATTACATATAAAAAAAAATACCCAAACCGGCAAGAAACCAACCGTTGCATGTGTCTATCTTGAGTCAAGATTCTTGACGCTTTTAAAATGGAGTTTAATTTTATAAAATTTTTTTTATTAATTTTGCAAAATGTCTAAGCTCAAGGCTTACAAGATAGGCTTGTGGCAAGCGTTGCACAGTGTGATTTTTTAAATTTTAGGATGAATACAAACTTATATCACAAAAGCTATTGCAGCTAAAGTAAAGGTATGTTGCTTATAGGTTTTAAAGATAAAAATAAAGACAGCTCAAAAAAAGAGGTGTGATGGTTCAACTTTCGCTCCAACCTCTTAAACGACTTTGGCTCTTACAACTAAAAAGCTTTTACCTTAAAAAGGGTGCGCTCGGTCAACTTTTACTCCTACCTTTCGTTTAATTTTACTTACTTACTTACTTAGTTGGCGCTACAACCGTATGTCGGTCTTGGCCTCATCTAAGAATTTGCGCCAGCCATTTCTGTCTTTCGCTTGCTGGCGCCAGTTGGAAATTCCAAGCTTCGTCAGGTTGTCCTCTACTTGGTCTTTCCAACGAAGATGCGGTCGTCCTCTTCTGCGTTGACCGCCGCTGGGTACCGAATCGAATGTTTTCTTCACTGGAGCATCGTCTTTCATGCGCTGAACATGACCAAGCCAGCGAAGCCGCTCGATTTTAATGCGCTTGACTATGTCGATGTCAGCGTACAGCTCATACAGTTCATCATTCCACAGTATTCGGTACTCGCCATTGACGCAGATTGGTCCGTAGATCTTACGAAGAATCTTTGTCTCGAATGCTCCTAAAGTCTTTTCATCTAAACTGCTCAGCGTCCAGGTTTGTGATGCGTAAAGTAGGACGGGCATGATAAGCGATTTATAGAGCGTGATTTTCGTTCGTCGAGAGAGGGCTCTGCTTCTCAATTGCCTACTGAGCCCAAAGTAACACCTGTTGGCAAGATTTATTCTTCGTTTGATCTCAATGCTGATGTCGTTGGTTGAATTAATGCGTTTAATTGTACAATCAAGTTCATTCTACGTAATAAAAAACCTTTTTATTTCAATAGATATAAGCTACAACTTTTAATAGCTTTTCTTACACCTTTTTTGAGAGGGCCAAAAAAGACCCACACAAAAAGATAAAATATAGTATAAAAAAATTTTTATGATATATATTTTGTTTTTAATCAAAAGTAGGAAGCGTCATCTTAGTAATATCATACTTTCCAGGAAAAAGCGAATGACCTACCTATTTTTTTTGATTGACAGTGAACATTGAATTTTTTGTAATTTCACAAAAAAGGTATTTTTTGCTTTGAATAAAAAAATGATTTTTAAAAATATACAGTAATTATTAATAAACAACAATTTTAACAATAATGTTGTTTGGTTAACATTGTCTTCATTCTGTAACATTTACGCAATTTATCTCAAGAAATGTAATGTTTTATAAATTTACTAGTATAAAAGCCTGTCTTACGACAAGTCCTGCGCACACTTCCTTTTTGGAGCCGAAAGCACTTTTTATCTTTTTAAAGCTTGATTTTTAAGCCTTGATTTTTGCAAAATACAAATATTCCCCTTTAAACATAAAGTGTGGAAGGCGTGTTGAAAAAATAGTTCAAGTGTAAAAGTGCAAAAAGTCGAGTTTGGTAACAATCATATTCATACACTCATTTACAAACTGGCTTTGCAACCATCACATACTTAGCAACTCAGGTGTCGTTTCGCGGCAGATACAGTTATATTTTTTAGTACAATAGACTCAAATTGAATCAAAAGAATTTCATTAAATTCATCATAACTTTTTTATAAAAGGATCAAAAAAAGAGGTAGTTATAGAACAAAAACGTACTATTGTAAAAATCCAATATTGTCACTGATAAGTATCAAAATGTTTTCTGTGCATACTTTCAGGCTGCACATTTTTGAGAACAGTGTGTCTTGTAAAACTACTGAACTGTCAAAAAATAATAACAATTTGAAAAATACTGTGTGCGGAACAGCATACTTGCCTTTAATGTATTAACATGTGCATATTTTCAGGCTGAACAGTTTGAGAGATATTAGACATAAAGCAGAGTGCTTGCCTTTTATATGTTAAGATGTTAAAAGTTGCAGAAAACTTACCGCAATATTTTTTTTAGTTAAAAGTAGAAATACTAAGAGTTATCCTAATTACGCTTTTCAGCAAAATAGAGCAACCTATTTTTTTATATGCTACTAAAACTAATCTTCTTGCTAACTTAAATAAAAAAAAATAGTTTTACCAATGAATTTTGTATTTTTGGGCAGTCAAGTTAATAACAAAAGAACAAATTTTAACCATTTTTAAAAAAAAAAAATTCTTTTCAGGAATAAAGTTATTAATGCTAGAAGTTGTCAAAAAATAAATGCCATACATTAAAAACATATTTGTTTGAAAAAAGAGTCACTACTTTCTAATTATAAAAATTACACAAATTTCATATTGAAAAAACTTTGTTGTTGTTGTTGTTGTTTCTTTGGAAAGATTCGTTAGTACAATTAATTGTTCTTACTTTGACCTTAAGCTCAATAAACGATTTTAAACTATCAAAGAACTAGAATTTGTATTTAAAATCCGGTATGATTTCAACTATCAAACATTTAGAATTTGTATTTAAATCTTATAAAATCAACATAATAAATAACAAGGTCATTTAGAAAAAACTTTAATTACTCAAACACTAGTCTAACTTCAAGGTATTGTTCTGTAGTTAGATGAATACATTACTTTCGCAATAAAGTCACATTTTGTTCAAATTTGGCAAAAAAGTTTGCAAATCTTTTGTGCTACCAAAATATAAACAATTACACTGTGCGTTTTATAGGTTTGGTAAAAAAAAGTATAAGCTAAAAAAAACAGATATCTACTTGAATTTCCTCCGCAAAAATCACACAACTTATACTAGGTTATAGATTTCAAACTGCTAAAGCCACAAAGTTTTTGAGGTTTTGGCTAACTTCAGTCGTGCACTTGGAGTTTCTACTTATTACCAAATATATCACCGAAATTTGACGCCTCACATCATTAATGCTGCCCACAGCTAAAAATGCGTTTCTACAACTCACCGGCATGATAAAAAAAAAACAGAATTAAAATAGCTTTAAAACTTTGACATTTACACTGTGTTTGTGTAATTAAAATATTAAAGTTGTGATTATATTGCGAAGTTGCTACATGGTGCAAGTTCATTTGGTTTCATGTGATTGCAACAACATTGTCTCAATGCCACACTTAAACAATGTTGTTTTTCTGATACACTTGTGCTATTTATAATAAGAAGCATTTAATAGTTCGAGCAACCTAATTATATTTCTAAATATAATAAGCTTTATTAAAGTCATTAGAGAATATTTTTTTATTTTAATGATTTCATAAAACTTAGTTTTTATGCATTCTTATACATGCTTTCCAGGCGCCAGAACTGCAAAAAAGTCACTTCTTCTTTAGCATCAAGGTTAATTTTTAAGTTATATGACCCTGTTTATTAAAACAGAAGATTTTGATAGAGATTTGTTTCTAGGAAATATTTTCCTCCACTGTATTTATTAAATTTTTTATTACCTTAGCAAAGAAGAGAGCTTAGGAGAAATATTTTTATTTTTAGAAATTCTTAATGACATTATTTGCTTTGAACTAAAATAGAAGTAACCTCCATGCATTTAGCTATAAATTGTAGTCTGGATGTCAAATTAAAATCTTTAATAATAAACTTATAAAATTTTACAAATTCTAACGATTTACTATGGATCCTTGAAGCAAGGTATTGCAACTATGCATTTTCTTAAAGGAAGCAAAAGGTTTATTCACAATCTTGTTGCATCATTGCAAATAAAAAATAAGCTGTTTTTACAAAAACAGAAAGCATTGAAACGCATTTGCAACATTTATGCATTTCTATAATAGAAGGCTGTTGCATATGCAAATCCAACAATATTGCATGAAGCTATTGTAAATGAATGTGTCCATTTTGCATTGAACACCACCACCGATAATTTTTGAACACCGCTGATTGAGCGGCTCTTTTTATTGTTTACATTTTTAGTGGCAAACAAAAATTGTATTTATAATAAAAGAAAGAAGTGCTACAGAAATAAAGTGAGTCTAATTAAATAAAATTAAAAGGGAAATTGCAAACAAGAAATGAACGGAGGAAGAAGTTCGAATCAATAGAAAAAAAGCTGTTGCAAAGCATTTGCAACTTCATAATATTAAAGGTGTGCTCACAAAAATCTACCCTTGCAAATACGCCTTTGCCATGAT